>BSBK01002091.1:507500-1002485 GCA_027943335.1 Chamaecyparis obtusa | reverse complement strand
TACATATACATATACATATACATATACATATAATATACATATAATATATATATACATATATATATATATTTATATATATATATATATATATATATATATATATATATATATATTATATATATATATATATATATATATATATATATGGATTTTTCCTTTTTTAAATAAAAAATACATAAAAAAATCATAGAAAAAAGATTTACCTTTCTTTATCTTTGATATTTTGAGAAAGATAATATAGTGTACTATATTACTAGAATTATTATATTTATTTATTTTAACTAAGAACTAAATATTGATTAATTTAATAAAACTATTGCACTTAAAGATAGTAAATATTTTGAGAATACAATATCAAGGAAAAAATATTTATAACCATAACATTAATTCTAATGCAAAACATTAATGTAGGAACATCTAGGGTGTAGGAGCAATATTGCATCACCCATAAAGAAATATTGCACTTTCCCTTTGTTTTGTGGTTTTATTTAGTTTTCTTAGTGTCTATAATGATAGATGCACTATATAAGACATATAGAAGCCAAAAATAGTAAAAAATAACCACATGTTATTTTAGAACTTTTTCTCATTTGGGGTTGTGTGGACATGAAAATTGGTCCCAAGGAGAAAAATTGAAAAATAAGAAGACTAGGAAAACAATCATATCATTATATCGTTCAAATTGAAAGATATCAAATTTTTGTCCCAAGCAATTTCTCAAATGAAGCTTAAAACTCAAAACTAAAGACACTAGAGCTCTATATGTTCTAAACCTCGATAAATAGGTCTTTGATGTACTTTCCATTAAATATTTATTTGTGACATTTCCAAAAATATATTATAATATAAAATCAAATGCTTGGGTCAAAATTTATGGCTTCTAGAAGTTGTGCCATTAAAACTCAAGTTTGATAAAAAAAATTGCACCTAGGCAAAAAGTTGAACTATTGAACTGCTAGGCACCAAAAGAGGAAGTTGCACTTTCTAGAATATTATGATGTGGTTCTTAGTGTTACATATACATGGGTGAATGAGGGTTCATGAAACAATTCTAGAAGTGTAGATTGTGGCTATGTCTTGCAAATTAATGTAATAAGAAGGAACATATGTCTATATCAAGTTATTTCTAGAATATTGTAATATCATTTCATTGAAGATAGGAAGTATTTTTTCTCTCACAATTATCTATTTATTTCTATTTTACTTTGTGTATTTTGTTTAAGGGGAGCACCCTTCATCAAGTGGTATCAAAGTAGAAGTTCCTAAGTATGTAACCCAAATCCTTGAATGTGAGGTAGTTTGTGTCAGGTCTTTGGTTATGGGTTTGAGAAATAAGTGGTAATAATGCCTCCATAAAGGAATCATAGTGAAAGAATTATTGGTGTGATAGAAGAGGATTTAAGAGCCCTCTAGATAAAATTAAAGGAACATCAAGAGGATCTGGACATAGAAGTTGATATTAGCGTAAGAGATGAAAGTGAGGATGAATTTGACGAAGTATAGTTTGAAGGAGGGTAAGAAGCAATGAAAAATCTTGATGATGCTAGGATTTTGAGGGCCATTTCCAAGATTGGAAAGAGGTCAAAGGTTGAAGTTTTCACATTTTTTGGAAATATTAATCTAGAATATTTGATCAATTGGATCAATGATAAGAAATAGTATTTTGAGTATGGAGAAGTAAAGATTTTGGGAGGATCAAGTTTGCAAATACCAAGAAAGAAGGGCATGCAATAATTTAGTGGAAACAAGTATAGTTAGAGAGAAATATAAGATGGAAGGAGAAGATAATAAGATGGGATTATATTGTAGACAAATTGAAAAGACAAATAATTCTTGTTTACTATAAGCTTGATATTCTAACAAAAATGCAAGGGTTGAAGCGAGTAGGAAAACATGTCAAGGAGTACTAGAAGAGTTCCATTGAGCCCTAATAAAAATAGGACATTTTAAAGACAACAAGGAGAAGGTTACTTGTTACATAAATAGGTTGAAGCTGAGTATTCAAGAAGATTTGAGTTTGGTAAAAATGTCTAGTAGTGAAGATGCACATGAATTTTCTTTGAAGTTAGAAGAGAAGCTAAATAAGAGGTTTGAGAACAAGAATAATTGAAGAGGTCATGGTGGAAAGACTAGTGGACGGTCTTATGAAGGCTAAAACAAATACATGAGGGGAAATAATTCCTATCATCCTTGTAATAAAAATAATGGATATTAAAGAGGAGGAGAAAGAGAAAGAGCACCAGGAAGAGGAGGCTTCCATTGAAAATTTTTCCAATGTTATGAAGAAAGACATAGAACCTATGGGTGTTATCAACATCATTGGATGACAAATAAAAGATTTGAGAGTAATGCATGAGTTGTATGGGTAGATGAAGATTTTTATTCTTTAAATTATGAAGATGTAGAGAGAGGATAGGTCTTTGTTACTAGAATAACTTTTTTTAATGATGATAAATAACAAGCCCAAATGAAGAATCCTTTTTGAACAAGAGTGTAATAGTAAAGTTTGAAATGTTATGATAGATGGTGGTACTACTGATAACCTTTTATTAGAAGAAATGGTTAGTAAATTGATGTTAGAAAGAAGGAGGTATCAGAATCCCTACCAAATTATTTGGTGGAAGAAGAACCACAAGGACTTGATCAAAATATAATATCTAGTAAAGTTCATGTTAGAGTAATAATTTATTTGCTTATTAATTAAATCATATTGATTTAATTATTAAGTCACTTATTATCTCTTTCTACTTAAGCTAAAATTTAGGCATACAATAATTAATTGTTTTATTAATTATTATCATGCAACTTAGGTTTCTCCACCCTTTTTAGGGTTTCAAATCTCCTTTGTAAGGATTGATCTCTCTTTTAGATTGAGAAAAGCTTCATTTTATTTAATTGAAATTTTTTTTTTTGCACATCAATAATGTCTCCTCTTTCATGGATCATTGCATTGAGGCCTCTATAGCTTTTACTTCTCTCTTCTGTGACAAGTGTTTGCATGCAGGTGTTCTTGGGAGTTGTGGGTTGTTTTCTCATCAACTCCAACATGGTATTAGAGCTTTAGATCTTCATGCCCCTATTCTCTTCCTGAGACATTGGCCTTGTTCATTAGATCTATAATTTTAAAGGATTTTTTGTGGGATCTAGGTGGTACCTCTTTTTCTAGTCACTTTGGTTTCAAACAAACCTCATAGTCGCATTCAAAGCACCCAAGAACCCCTATTTCCATATAAAATTTATCAAATTTGGACAACTTTTCATTTTCAGGCAATTTTTTTTTGTTCCAGGGTCATACGACCCTAGCACACTTCTTGAGGAATGTGAGAAAAAAACTATCAAAAAAGGTATTTTTAATACAAGTTTTTATTTTTAAAATTTTTTTGCCTAATTTAAAAAAAAAAACATGCAATTATTTTTTTTGAAAAGCATGCGTATCTTTTTGTAAGTACATTGCATGTGCAAGCTGGTATGCTTGCATGTGTAGGTACTAACGTCATCATTTGTGGACCAAAATTTGACAGCCATCAACCTGTCAATCTCTTTGATTCTTTTGTCATAAAGAACAACTTGTGCTTTTTTGCCCATAACTTTCACATACAGTGTCGAAATCGAGCAAACAAGATATCGTCAGAAAGCTCTGTTTGAGCTCTATCCAGATCTAGAAGTTTGAATTTGTGATTTTTCTATTTTGATGGTTTTTTTTTCTATCAAATCAAGCGGCTCATTTTCACACTCTGGGAGCCATATGTTGCGCATCTTAAATTCATTTTGGGAAAATAATATATCATTGGAAAGATTGTTCTATGAAATTTCTTGTGCTATGAGTCATTTTTGTAGATTCTTCTCTAGGTTTATTTTATTCAATTTTTTGCATTTCTACACTCTTGTGAATATCTTGGATGTTTCAGGTTCTGGGATCTCTTCCTTTTGTGGAATGGCTCTTCTTTCGTTATTCTTTTATTTCAGCAGCCTTTCACTCTTCATTGACTAGTGTATAAATCATTTTATAGCATTCTTTTATGTACACACACTGAGATAAAGTGTCATTTTATTGCATGTATGGGATCTTGCATGTGTTTGTGCTCTTTGTACTCTCATTGAATTATAAATTTCTATGGGGGGTTTGATGTTTTCCTTTATTTTCCATCTACTTTTTTCATGTGAGTGTTCCTCTGATGACATTAGCCTCAAGTATCTCTATTTGTATGTGTACTCTCTCTACACCTTTGATGTTCTTGGTTCTTAATCATGTATTTCATATTGGACATTCTTTTCAGTGTACCTATCATTACTCCATTGTCATCATTACTAGGAGGTTTCTACTGATCGTTATTATGCTTCCTTGGTTTGATAGTGTGATCTATGTATTTAGTATTTGTTCCTATGTACTAGGTGGATGAAGTGGCTAGGTACCTATGCATTTTGACAAGATGGATCATTTACCATATGGACACTCTTTCTTTCCTATTCTTATAGGCACTCTTCCATCTTTGATTGATCAACTCTTCAAGATTTGGTGTTTTATACAATCTGTATCTTCGAGTTCAGTTGTTTGCCTCCCGATTCAAGTAGTGTCTTTTGAGGGCATTCATGTAGATTGCATTCTTCTCTACCTGGTCATTTTCTATTTTAGTGGAGGATCTTTAGATCAATAGTTACTTCTTTACAAAGTTTGCAGCTTCTTTCTTCAGTGATGTTCTACATGTTCATCCTCATTTAGGTATTTTCTGGAACATTCCCTAGTTTTGGATGCTTCTTTAGTCCCTCAGACTAGTCTTCATCTCTTTTTGGAGTAGAGTTTTTCCCATGTGGTTTTCTCTATTTCTCCTCTTTTACAGAGATTCTCTTTTGTACTTGGGTACCTGATTAGGCCTTTTGTTGTTTGGACCCATTTTCTTTCATTAGTTCTTTCTAGGTTTCTAGCTTCTCCCAAATTTTATCTCAAGGGGGGTGTTAGAGTAATAATTTTTTTTCTTATTAATTATATTGTATTGATTTAATTATAAGTCACTGATTATCTCTTTCTACTTAAGCTAAACTTTAGGCATATAATAATTAATTATTTTTTTAATTATTATCATGCAACCTAGGGTTCTCCACCCTTTTTAGGGTTTTAGATCTCCTTTATAAGGATTGATCTCTCTTGTAGATTGAGAACACATTCATTTTATTTGACTGTAAATTTTAATTTTTCACATCAAGAATGTCTCCTCTTCCATGGATCCTTGCATTCAGGCCTCCATAGCTTTTTCTTCTCTCTTTTTGTGACAGGTGTTTGCATGCAGGTGTTCTTGGGAGTTGTGGGTTGTTTTCTCATCAACTCTAACCATTCAAAATTAGATATGACCATGATGAGGCATTATGTGATATTATTCCTATAGATATTTTTCATATGTTGATAGGGAGAGCATGAAAATTTCATCTTCATGCACTACATAATGGGTATGAAAATACCTATTCTTTCACAAAGGGTAGATTTTGATAGGAAAAAATATCCATTAAAGGAAATAGAGAAAAGTATTTGTAGTAATGTTAGAATATATTTAGTTGATGGAAGGGAGTTTCTTTTCAATGGAATTAACATGGCAATATTTGTTTTTCCTTAATTCCAAAAGTTGATAAAGATAAATTACAAGATCTAATGTACCTATGATAGTTGTATATTTCTTAGGTGAGTTTAAAAATATTGTAGTTGATAATGCACCTAATGGATTACCACCAATGAGAATGATTAGTCATTAAATGAACTTGATTCTAAGAGATAGTTTTTTAAATAAAGAAACCTTATTAGGCTACAACTGAAGAACTACTTGGACAACATAATGTGAAGATGATCATCGAGATACAAAGGTATATGTGAGATATTAGATTAGTTGTTATATTATCATTGATGTCAACTAGTTTTGACTGTACTCATCATGTTAGTTGCAAACATCTGAAGAAGATAATACTGGTGAAGGAAAGCGATATTAGCATGAAGATGAGATGCATGAGTAAGTTATGAATATGGTATTCATTGAGTAACTTATTGATGATTCTATGATAGTATGATAATGATTTGATTGGCTTATATGATTCTATTAAGTATTGAAGATCAAGAATGTAAAAGTTAACTTAGTCGATATATGAAGAACTTAGTGTACACCAAGAAGATGTAGTATACACCAAGCTAGTGTAGTGTACACTAAGTGTGGTATTAATAGAGAAAGAAGGAACTGACACATCATAGTATTGATTGAGTAGGAGAAATAAGGAGAAACATGTGATTGCCAACATGAGATGATGAGCTGGATGAATCTAGAGGATTTTGATGTTAAAGATAAAGTTTGATTATTAGGATCTACAACTAACAAAATTCAAAGTAGATCTGATGATGAAGATTGAAAATGTTTCAAGGTACAAGTTTCAATGAAGGTTAAAGAGGAAAAATTAACTATGGAGATTAAGAGGCAAAATATATGGCTGAGAAGAAAATAGTTTATCATGTCTATATAAGGAGACAAGAAATTCAAAAAGAGTGATGCACATGATGAGAATATTGTATTCATGTGAAGCTAGTCAAACAAGTTGAAGTGAGAACCGAGCCATTCTGTAGACAATACTGATTATTAGAAGAAGATTAACCAAGCATAACAGAGTTGGAGGAAGAAAGAGATTGAAGAGATTACAATGGCCAAAGTAATACCAAGCTTAGCATAGATCTGAATATCCGCAAAGGAATTTTCATTTGAATTAGGTCACTTACTATTTCTTTCTAACCATTGCTATAGACAAAATCTCTTAGCCGAGTGAGACTTAACCATCTTTGTTATTTCTTTATGACATTTAATGAATGTTTCTTGTTTTCTCATTGACCCAAGTGAATGTATGGTCACAAAGAATTGTTAGTGATAAATCCTCTAATAAGGTCACACCTTACAATGTCTTTTGTAACCTTTAACAAAGTTAGCTCTTAACCAAGCTCACTTTAGAAGAGTTAAAATATTTTGAGTACTAGTCCAAGATGGTTTTTCCCTTAACAGGGTTTCCACGTAAAAAATAAAGTGTTATATGTGTATGCATGTGATGATTTTTTATTTTTACTTTACACATTAAAATTACTTGTTTGATCAGTATACATACTAAATAATTTAACTTGCAGTCTATTAATGAATCAAGAAAGGAATAGTCAAGTTTTTACCAAGATATTTAAGTTTATTTGTTGAATTTATTTTATACACTAGTGGAGGAATTTGGGACTGTAGGATAATTGGACTTAATTGATTCACCCCTGATCTCATTTATCTAACAAGCTTATACAATGACTCTAGTAGAGAGTGAAGATTTGAATATACAAGTACAAGATTTGTATTAGAAAAGGTTGATTCGAGGGATTTTGAGTCTATGTGCAACATCGATATTACTAGTACCAAAGAAGAATAGAGAAAGAAATATTTATACAGAGTCTCAAGATATCAATAAGATTACTATGATGTAGAGATTTATCGTTCCATGGATGGATGATATTATGGAATTTTTGAGCGGATCTAATTACTTCCCAAAGATAGATCTCTAAAGAGTCAATATCACCAAATCCATATTTGAGAAAGAGATGAATGGAAAAAAAACCTTAAAAAGAAAGGTCTTGTATGAGTGGTTAGTGTTAGAAAGTAAAGTCCACCAAGATAACTGAAAGGGCGGGGGGGTGAATTAGTTATTAGTAAATACAACTTTTATCACCTTTAACATATTTCAACCATGTAAGAAATATAATTAACAACCATAGAAAGATATACATACACAATGACACAATAACACAAGATATGTTGACTAGGGAACCTCTTGATCAAAGAGCAAACCCCGGTGGGAATGATGCCCACAAAAGATGCACTAATATGAAACTTCCTTGTAAGAGGATGGACTCTGTTAGGAGTCTTATGAAATACATTCAGTACATATGAATCTCTATTAGGAGACTTTGAATACCAGCTATAAGATTCTAACCAGATTAGGAGTTATGGAAGACAAAAGGACACATTGTCCAAACAACTTCAAGGGAAAGATCACTGAACACACTGTCCAAATGATCTCTATATTACTCAATAGAATAATACCAAAAGATTACTGATCTCAACAACTTATCACTTCTCCTGTGACTGTGCCAAACCGCACCAACTACTTCGTCAGATCTCAATACCAAATCTCTATACTTTGCATATCCTCTTACAACAAGTATTCCACAATTCACTTTCACATACTACTACAAAATCTCACATTACAATAAGGAAAAAATTCCTTCCTTTATACCACACTCAAATAATTACAAATGAGTTGGCATAAAAATTACAAAATAAAATATTCCACATGTTACACAAAAACTCCATAATTACATAAAACTGTCAGCTTTCAATTAAGATAATTCTTCACTCGTGTGACCTCTGACCTTGTTGTCACATCCACATAAAAATCATCATGTCTTCATCATCTGTACAACTTCACATGCTCAAATTCTATCCCGATTAGGAGATATCATCTGATTTCCATAAATTGCTTCTCAGGAATGCTACCTGAATACTGCTTCCACTGAATTACACATAGCTATCATGAATAGATGAATTTCTATATGTGCTCTTAACCATGATCTTAGAAAACATCATAGATTAAATCCTCAACTCCATAGAGCTTGATCTTCAATATCCCATGTGCGCTAATACAAAAACTGTCTGCTTCTTTGCTAATCTTCAGCAGATCACTGCGTTGACATCAATGATAATAACAGTCATGAATGCAACAACAACTACTATGGAATGGCTATGAATACCCCCCATAGGATATATTCAACATTCATTCCTAACAATCTCCCCCATTGGCATTAATAGAAACATAGATGAAAAATCATCCAAGTTCCATGAATACCAACACTACAACATTGCTTCTTTGAAATTTTTTCAAGTCCTCTTTATCAATCAAATCTTGCTTCATTTTCTTTATCAACTCTTTTAGTTTTTCTATTTTATATTTCTTGTATCCTTCTCCCTTAGATTCTCTTTAATTATATGATTTTTCATGTATCCTTCTCCCCCATTGACATTAATGATAGATGCTACATCACTATGTCAACAACAACTTCAATGTCGAAAGACACTTTTCAGAAAATACGTTCACTAGTCCTTGTAACTCAGCTTGAAAACACATACTCCCCCATAGAGGAAGTACCAAAATCTAGTCTAGAAGAAAGATAAGGCTCATATACCTTTGGATTGATGCAATAATGTACATCACTTCTCAAAAGTAGGCTGGGGCATAACCCCAAACATACCTCTCAGATACTCAAATGTATCCTTAGGCAAAGGTTTTGTAAATATAGTTGCAATCTGCTCTTTTGTACTTATATACTCAAGTTTGACTTCTTTCTCTACAACTTTCTCTCACACTACATGATACTTTATTTCTATATGCTTTGTATTAGAATGAAGTACATGATTCTTAGACATACTAACTGTACTAGTGTTGTCACAATGTATAACAACAGGCTCATCAAATTTTATTCCAATATCCTTCAACATTTGTTTCATCCATATTATCTGATTACAATTTTTTGTTGCTTCTACATACTCTACTTCTATTGTGCTCTATGAAATACAATTTTGTTTCTTGCTTAGCCAAGAAACCAATCTTCCTCCAAGGAAAAATGCTCCACCACTTGTACTCTTTTTGTCATCAACACTACCTCCCCAATCTCCATCTATATATGCACATAGGGTAAAGTCATGATATTTTTTATACCACAATCCATATTCAATTATGTCTCTTAAGTACCTCAATATCCTTTTTACTACTGCATAATGTGATTCTCTAGGATCAGCTTGAAATCTTGCAACAATTCCAACCGCATGTGATATGTCTGGTCTTGTATGAGTTAAATATTTCAATCCTCCAATCATAGATCCGTACTTCTTTTGTTCAACTACAAGAGTCTCATCTATGCTAGATAAATTATGTCTTGTTACTACAGGTGTTCCAACTAGCTTATAGTTCTCCATTCCAAGTCTCTTCAATAAGTCATTCAAGTGCTTTGTTTGACTTAAGAGGATACCATCACTGTTCTGTGTTATCTGTAATCCTAAAAAATATTTCATCTCACCAATCATACTCATTTCAAATTTAGTCTTCATTTCATCTGCAAATTTATCACTTGCTTCATCTTCTCCTCCAAAGATAATATCATCAACAAAAATAACTACAACCAACAAACCATTTTCAATTTCTTTCATAAACAAGTTGTTGTCTGTTGTGCCTTTAGTAAATCCTAATTTTATCAAATACTTATCCAGTCTTGCATACCAAGTTCTAGGTGCTTGTTTAAGTCCATATAAAGCTTTCTTCAGTTTACATACCATGTCTCCTTCATGATTTAAAGGAAAACCTTTAGGCTGCTCAATGTAAACTTCTTCTTCTAACTCCCCATTTAGAAATGATGACTTCACATCCATCTGATACACTTTAAATTTCTTATAGGCTGCATAAGCCAAAAACATTCTTACTGCTTCAATTCTTGCTACAGGTGTAAAAGTTTCTTCATAGTCAATTCCTTCTTGCTGTGAGTATCCTTTACATACCAATCTTTCTTTATTCCTTACATCTTCTCCTTGTTCATTCATCTTGTTCTTGAATACCCATTTAGTTCCTATAACATTCTTGTCTTTAGGGCTAGGGACCAATTCCCAAGTCTTGTTCTTTTCAATTTGATCTAGTTCTTCCTTCATAGCTTTAATCCAATTTTCATCTTCACAGACTTCACTAGTATATTTAGGTTCAATTTGAGAAATTAAACACAATTGTTCTTGTACCTTATTTCATGTCAAAACTCCTCTGTCTATGCTTCTAATAATATTCTCTATAGGATGATTTCTTGATAGATTCCTATTAGGTGTCATTGTCTCATTTATTGCTTCAAATGTAGGTTCTCCTATGATTTCCTCAATTTAGCCTTCATTCTGCAAATCATTGTTAGTTTCATAGAATAATTCAACATTACCTGGATTAGTTCTAGGATGAGTTCCTTCATCTAATTCATACTCAAGCATTCTTTCCTGAATTTTGAACATTTCATCAACTTTAACATTTGTGCTCTCAACAATAGTTTTAGTTCTTTTATTGAAACATCCATAAGCTTTTCTCTTCAATGAATAACCAAGAAATATACCTTCATCACTTCTAGGGTCAAACTTTCCAATTTCATCATCTCTTAATATAACATTTACTTCCAAATTTTTTGAAATAGTTAACTAATGGTTCATGTCCAAACCATAATTCATAAGGTGTCTTGTCTGTGGCTACTCTGATCTGTACTCTATTCATTGTACATACTGCTATATTCACTGCTTCTCTCCAGAATATCTTCACCAAATCATTTTCAAATAGCATAGCTCTTGCTGCTTCAGTCACTGACCTATTTCTTCTTTCTGCAATACCATTTTGTTCAGGTGTTCTAGGGGCTGAAAAATGTCTCTTAATACCATTCACTTCACAAAAAGTGTTAAATTATTTAGAAGTAAATTCTCCACCTCTATCCAATCTAAAACATTTAATCTTCATTCCAGATTGATTCTCAACTTTGTTCTTAATTACTCTAAACTTATCAAATGCTTTAGACTTTTCGTTAAGAAATGAAATCCACATCATTCTTGTAAAATCATCAACAAGAATCATAAAATACCTTTCTCCATAGAATCCTCTAGTCCTTGTGGGACCACTCAAATTTGTATGAACAATTTCCAACTTCTCTACTATTATAAATTTCTTGCTGGGAAATGAGCTTCTCATCTACTTAGCCATCACACATTCCTTTCAAATCATGTTAGTAGGTTTCATAATTTAAGAAAATCTCTTACTGCAAGTGTAGTAATCACTTCCACAATGTTATCAAAGTTTATATGAAAAAATATTCTTTGCCATAACCAACTGTCATCAATCTTAGTAATCAAGCATGTCATCTTAGTAGGATTCAACTTAAATACATTACCTCTGGTTCTTGATCCAGTTCCAATCAAATTACCATCCTTGTCTTTGATTACAAAAGTTTTCTCAGTAAACCAAACTTGATATCCCTTATCAAATAGCTATCCAACACTCAAAAGATTATGTTTCAATCCATCCACAAATTAAACATCATAAGTGTTAGTCTTTCCATCAAGAGTAATGGATCCTATTCCTTTTATCAAACAAGGTGTATTGTTTATAACTCTAACAATTCCTCCATCATAATTGTTAAACTTTATGAATTTCTTCATGTCTCTAGCCATATGATGTGAACAACCACTATCTATAATCCAATCAAATTTGTTTTCTACTTGAGAAACTAAGGATTTTTCTTCCTTAACTTCAGTTTCATAGTTTTCTTATTTTATTGCTACAAATCCTATATCATTATTCTCATTATCACTTTCACTTAGAGATTTTTCCATACTAGCTTCAAATTCTTCATCATTGGCATAGTAACATTCTTTAGATCTTCTAGGTTTAAAGTTATTTCTATACTTCTTTACTCTCTTAGGACATTTAGATGCAAAATGACCATATTCTTGACAAGTCCAACATTTAAAAATTTTCTTACCATTTGGTTCTCTTTTCACAAGCAAGGCAATTCCTTCTTCAATCTTTTTGTCTTCTTCATTCCTAGATCTTGTACTACTAGCATAATCTCCACTCACACTAATGCTTCTTGACAAAGTAGGGCAAATACTAAGTGCGCTAAATGTTGTCTCCATTCTAGGTAGATCTCTTGATTGTCTCAAATTCCTCTCTGTTGCTTCTAGTCTTCCAAGAAGAGTTTCTCTGGTGAAATTATTAGCACAAGGTATAACTTGCTCAATCATCTGTGTTGTTTTCTTAAATGTAGGAGTCAATGTCCTTATAATTTTCCATATTACTTCATTCTCTATCTTGATTCCTTCACATGATTTTATACCTGCAACAATTTCTGACATTCTACCAATATAGCTTCTAATAGATTCATCTTCCATCATTCTTATATCCTCAAATGCACATATCCGATTATATAATCTAACTTTGTTTTCATGTTCATCACCTTCAAAAGTAGATTGTAAAGCTAACCAAATTTCATGAGATGTTTTTAGATATTTTACCTAACTGTACTCATTTTCTAGAAGGGCCGACAAGAGTGCTTCTCTGGAAAGTATGTTACACATGAATAGATCTCTCTCCTCATTAGTACATTATTCAATTTTTTCTTCATCAATGATAGTGGGTATGTGCAAGATCATGAGGGGCCAAACCATGCCCTTAAGTGGCAATGAAAAATCAGCAAATCAGGGTTAGTCAACTTGACGTGCAAATTTCAACTAGCTATGAACCTAATATCAAAAATTTGTAAGAATAGAATCTATAGAAAATTGAATGTAGTTTCTAAAATACTAGGCATTTTTTGAGAAAAAGTTAGTATGATTGGTGAAAAGTATAGATTTCAATGAAGCAGTACAAAAATTTCAGGAAAAAAATAAGAAGTAGGTGTATGTCTGACCACCTTAATCATAATCAAATGATAATATTTTATTATAAGATTTTATATATAAGTAGTAGACTCATGCCCAGATGTGACACATATTTTTTTGTAATTTTATTCCAAAAAAATAATTAATTATGAATTTTTTGCTACAACATTTTCAGAATAAAAGAAATCCCATGTCTAACCACCTTAACTCATTCAAAACTTTACAAAATTCAATTTTATTATTTTTGCCTTATAGTAGGTGAAGCATAGAATGTGACACATTTTTTAGATTTCAAAAATGTTATACCGTCTGAAAGTTATAGTCATTTTTCAATCAGTATATAAATCAACACTTTAGAGGTAGCTCAATTAGAAAATAACTAATAATTACTTACCGAATTCAAAATTTGACAGCAATTATATCGATAGAAATTTGATAATCTCCCTAAGATACCCTTTTCATTTTATCAAATTTGGGTGAAAAAAAAGTTTTCAGCTACATTGTCAAAGTTTTGAACTGACATCGCCACTTTTTGGCCCCTCATGATCTTGCACATACCCTAGTCTTCTTGGTCTTTGTGATTAACCAATACCCTGGTCCTAAATAAAGTAAATGTGTCTTCATCTTTTCTTTCCAACTATCAAAGTTAAGTCCATCAAACTTAGGGGTTTCTTTCCTGAAATGACTCACCATGGATCTCCTCAAGTTGTTAAAAGTTTCCTTCAAGGTCCTGCTACTTTGATACCAATTATTGGAAAGTAAAGTCCACCAAGATAATTGAGAAGGGGGGGGGGGATGAATCAGTTATCAGATAAATACAAATTTTATCACCTTTAATAGATTTCAACCATGTAAGAAATGTAATTAATAACCATAGAAATATATACATACACAATGACACAATAAAACAAGATATGTTGACTAGGGAGCCTCTTGATCAAAGAGTAAACCCCGGTGGGAATGATGCCCAAAAAAGATGCACTAATATGAAAGTTCCTTGTGAGAGGATGGAATCTATTAGGAGTCTTATGAAATACATTCAGTACATATGAATCTCTATTAGGAGACTTTGAATCCCAGTTACTAGATTCTAACCCGGTTAGGAGTTATGGAAGATAGAAGGACCCACTATCCAAACAGCTTCAAGGGCAAGATCACTGAACACACTGTCCAATTGAGCTCTATATTACTCAATAGAATAATACCAAAATATTACTGATCTCAACAACTTATCACTTCTCCTTTGACTGTGCCAAACCGCACCAACTACTTTATCAGATCTCAATACTAGATCTCTATACTTCACATATCCTCTTACAACAAGTATTCCGCAATTCACTTTCACATACTACTACAAAATATCACATTAAAATAAGGAAAAAATTCCTTCCCTTATATCACACTCAAATAATTAAAAATGAGTCGACATACAAATTACAAAATAAAATCTTCCACATGTTACACAAAAATTCTACAATTACATAAAACTATCGGCTTTCAATGAAGATAAATCTTCACTCATGAAACCTCTGACCTTGCTACTATGTCCACATCACAATCATCATGTCTTCATCATCTATAAAACTTCACATGCTCAGATTCTATCCCGATTAGGAGATATCATTTGATTTCCACAAACTAATTCTCAAGAATGTTGCCTGAATACTACTTCCACTGAATTACACATAACTATTATGATTAGATGAATTTCCATATACGCTCTTAACCATGATCTTAGAAAACATCATAGATTAAATCCTCAACTCTGCATATGTTGATCTTCAATATCCCACATGCACTAATATAAACACTGTCTGCTTCTCTGCTAATCTTTAGTAGATCACTGCATTAACATCAATGACAATCACAGTCATGAATGCAACAACAACTACTATAGAATGGATGTGAATACTACCCCATAGGATATATTCTGATGGAATATGGATGAAGTGACTGAGAGGGGGGGGGGTGAATCAGTCAACCATAAAAACACTTCACTATTAATTCTTTCCAGATCCCTTAGGATATCTTAATAATGTTATCTGTTTTAGCACTCGGTAAATAGATTGCAGTAACTTTGAAGATGCAGAAAGTATTAGCAATATTATCTTTAGATATTCATCAGCACATGTATATGATTGAGAAAGCAATTAAGAACACAAGAGACACAAGATTTAACGTGGAAACCCAATATGGGAAAAACCACCAATGTATCTAGATACTGATTTTCACTTTTCTGAAGTGATGCCCGGTTAGAAGCCAACCCGGTAAAAGGTTACAAAACACACTGTTAGGTGTGACCTTGTTAGAGGATTTAAAACACCCTGCAAGGAGTGGCCTAGTAAGAGGTCTTGAAAACAATTCAATGGAATTGTCACCTTGTTAGAGGATTTACAATATGGTTGTTAAGCCAACTCGGTTAAGAGATTTAGAATTCACTGTTACAATGATAAGAAGGTAACAATGAAAAAGTGACCTGTATAATAATGCAACTGTCTTGCTGATTACAGATCTCTGTTCTGCATAATTCTGATCCTTTCTGATCGAATAAATCTCTGCTGCTCCTCAAGGATATCTGAACATCCTTCACAAATTCGCATATACCTTTCCTTCTTTTCTTCTGTTGATTTTCTGCTGTATATCTATATTTTTTCACATTTGACCTTTTATTTATATGATTTTGGATTTGTCAAATCGACAGTATAACAGTATAACAGTCGGCTGAATTAAGAAAACTCTATTTGCAAAAGTCCTTCAAGGGCCGACAGTGCTCGGTGACCATAACTTTCTATAATTTTTCGGTGACCGAGGGAACTCGGTAAACACCGACAATCCTTTACCTTTTGATAACCGACTGAACTCGGTAAACACTAACTTTTCTTCGATGACCGAGTGAACTCGGTAAACACTATCTTTTCTTCGATGACCGAGTGAACTCGGTAAACGCTATCTTTTCTTCGATGACCGACTGAACTTGGTAAACACTAATATTCCTGTCTGGTAGACCGACAGAGCTCAGTAGAAACTGATTGCTGCGGACTATGACATAGTGTGACATCAAAGACAATACATAATTGAGTAGTAATTTCCTTCAGACAATTATTTCCAACAATCTCCCTCTTTGGCATTGATGGCAACACAATATGTCATAGCATAAGAAATTTGAAAGAGTTAGCTCGGTTTAGATTCAAATCTCCCTCTGTCAGCAAACTTCTTGTATCCTAAAAATTCTTCCTTCTGACTATTTTAAAATTTCTTGAAGTAATAGCAAAGACATAGCAAACACTCCCTCTTTGACAACACATGCCAAAGACAATTCTCATATTACCGGTGAAGGTTAATGTACCTCAAGTACTGATTCATATGCAATGATTCTTTAATATGCTGCATCAACAAGTTGATTTTCAATCATGTTCTGGTTGATGCATCACTAAAACTGTATTTAGTGAGCCTCGGATAGGGGAATGACCCCTAACTTACCTCTTAGACACATAAATGCATCCTTAGGTAATGGTTTGGTGAAAATGTCTGCAATCTGTTCTTTTGTATGAATATATTCTAATCTGATTTCTTTGTCCTGTACCAATTCTCTGACAAAGTGATATTTAATAGCAATGTGCTTGGTTTTGGAATGCATCACTGGATTCTTAGAGATGTTTATTGCACTGGTATTGTCACAAAATATAACAACTGGTTCTTTGATTTCAACCTTCATACCTTCTAATAGCTGTTTAAACCAAACAATATTTGAACAGTTTACTGCAGCAGCAACATATTCTGCTTCAGCTGTGGATTGAGATGTGCAATTCTGCTTTTTACTAGTCCAGGATACCAGTCTTTTTCCAAGAAAAAATGCTCCACCACTTGTACTTTTTCTGTCATCAATGTTTCCTGCCCAATCAGCATCAGTAAACACTTTCAAATCTAGATTGCCTCCAAATTTATACCACAAACCATATTCTTCAGTTCCTCTTAAGTATCTTAAGATTCTTTTGATTGCCATCATGTGATTTTCCTTAGGTTTTGCTGAGAATCTAGCTACTATACCGACTGCTAAGGCAATATCAGGTCTTGTATGTACTACATACTGCAATTTTCCAATCATAGATCGGTATAGGGTCTGATCAACTTCTTTTGAATCATCATTTTTGGTAAGTTTCAGTCCAGTACACATGGGTGTACCAACTGGTTTTGAATCTTCCATACCAAACTTCTTAAGTATCTCCTTAATGTATTTGGTTTGAGTAATGTATATACCATTCTTGCTTTGCTGAATTTGAAGACCAACAAAGAATTTTATTAAACCAAACATAGACATTTAAAATTCTCTGTTCATTTGCTCTGAAAATTCTTTGCACTGATCCTCATTCCCTGTAAATATAGTATCATCCACAAATATTTCTGCCAATACAATTTTGTCATCCGGTCCTTCTTTAATATACAGATTACTGTTATCATTAGCTCTTTTGAAATTAATCTGGATCAAATAGTTATGAAGTCTTTCATGCCATGCTCTAGGAGCTTGTTTTAAACCATACAATGCTTTGTGTAACCTGCAGACCATATCCCTTTTATCTATATCAACAAAACCTTCAGGTTGTTCAATGTAGACTTCTTCATCAAGAATTCCATTCAGAAATGCAGATTTTATATCCATCTGATATACCTTAAATCCTTTGTGTGCTGCATAAGCAAGTAGAGTTCTTACACCTTCTAATCTAGCAACAGGAGCAAAAGTTTCTCCATAATCTATACCTTCTTCTTGAGAATAACCTTTACATACCAATCTAGCTTTGTTTCTAGATACTTGATCATCTTCATTCAGTTTATTTCTGAATACCCATTTTGTTCCAATTACATTCTTATCTTTAGGTCTAGGTACAAGAGTCCAAGTTTTGTTCTTTTGTATTTGTTCTAATTCTTCATTCATTGCTTCAATCCAACTTTCATTCTCTAATGCATCTTTGATATTTCTAGGTTCAAAATCAGTAAGCAGACATGTACCTTTTAGCTTGCTTCTTGTCATAGTACCATCTGATTTGTTTCCAATGATTTGATCTGGTGTATGATGTCTTCTGACATATTTGGCTAATATAGGTTCCTTGCCTCTTGAATGATTCATGCTGTTGTCTTCTAGGATCTCTTCTTCAGGTTGCTCGGGCTCGGTAGATATTTGCTCGGTAACTTCAGGCTGAGACTCGGTCTGAATTTCTTCCTGTGACTCGGTTTGAACTTCTTCCTGTGACTCGGTTTGTGACTCGGTAACTGTGCTCGGCTCGGTAGATATAGCTTCCTTATTGATAGTTGTGTTTGTCAATGTTTCAGGTTCAATGTAAACGAATCTTCTGTAGTTCTCAGGTTCCCTTTTGCTTTCTTCCTCAGTCTTTTCTGCAAACTCATCAAATTTTACATGTATACTTTCTATGACTTTGTGAGTAGATAAGTTCAGACATTTGTATGCCTTGCTTTTGCTAGAATATCCTAGGAATATTCCTTCATCACTTTTCACATCAAATTTATTTCTTCTGGATTCTTTTAAGATATAACACTTGCTACCAAATATTTTCATGTAACTTACATTAGGTTTATAGCCATACCATAATTCATAAGGAGTTTTGAATGTGTCTTTCTTCAGTTGTACTCGGTTCAAGGTATGAACTGCAGTGCTGATAGCTTCCTTCCAGTACTTTATAGCAATGTTCTTTTCTATCATTAGAGTCCTTGCACAATCCATAATAGATCTGTTTCTTCTTTCTGCTATTCCATTCTGCTCAGGAGTTCTAGGAGCTGATACCTGTCTTTTGATTCCTCTTTCAATGCAAAAGTTGTTAAAATCATGGGAGATGAATTCACCACCTCTGTCTGATCTTAAGCATTTCAATCTTTTCCCTGTTTCTTTTTCTACTCTTGCTAAGTACCATTTGAACTTTTCAAATGCCTCTGATTTTTCTCTTAAATACATAACAGTCATCATTCTAGAATAATCATCAACGAAAAGAATAAAGAATTTATCTCCAGTATAGCTTTGTATTCCAATAGGTCCACATAAATCAGTATGCACAATTTCCAAAATTTCTTTAGACTGATAGTTCTTACTCTTGAAACTAGTTTTACTCATTTTGCCAATCTGACAATTCTTACATAGACCAGTGTCAAGTTTCTTCAAAGTAGGAATGCCTCTAACCTTCTTGAATTTGCTTATTTTTATCATGTTATCAAAATTCACATGACATAACCTTTTGTGCCATAGCCAACTTTCTTCTATTTGAGCAATAAAGCATGAATATTCATTGAGATCAAGATAAAATAAGTTACCTTTTGTTTGTTTGCCTGATCCAATGAGTTTTCCTTTTCCATCCAGCAGTCTTGCTTGACCATTCATGAATTCAACTTTGAAACCAGTGTTGATTAGCTGTGCTACACTTAAAAGATTATGTTTTAGTCCTTCAACCCAGTAAGCATTATCACATATGAGTTCTTTGGTTAATGAGATTCTTCCTTTTCCTTTTATACAACAAGGTTCATTGTTTCCAAATCTTACATTACCATTATCAGAGTCTTCTAGATATTCAAATTTTGTCTTGTCACCAGTCATGTGGTGTGAACATCCGCTGTCTATTATCCATATATCATCTTTGCTTATATGAGAAATAAGTGCCATCTTATCTTCATCATCATCAGATTCATCTTTTATAGCAATAAAGACAATTTCTTCTTCACTATCATCAGAATCTTTAGCCATAAAACATGATTTCTTACCTTTATCCTTGTATGATTTGAAATTCTTTTTGCCATAGTACTTGTGACTTCTCTTTTCTTCTTTGACTTGCTTGTTTGGGCACCTAGCTGCAATATGTCCAATTTCTTCACATGAAAAAATAGATTAAAGGAGTTTTACCTTTATATTTACCTTTCCCTCTAGAGTACTTCTTTGCAAGTAATGCTTCTACAATTTCAAGATCACTATCAGAACTTTCTTCTGATTCTTCTTCACTTTCTGACTGAACTTCTTTAATTTTCTTGTTCTTCTTTAGTGAAACCTTGGCCTCAAATGCTGATTCAATATTTTTGGAACTAGGAACATAGTTATCATAGTTGTCTAATTCAAAAGCTGTCAATCTTCCAACTAAAGCATCCAAAGTTATATTGTGGTTTGTTTCACATCTTCTTTCTTGAATAGCTGATACTCTTATTGCATAGATAGGGAGTAGTCTTCTAAGTACCTTACTTATAACAGTCTCATCTGAGATTGTTCCTCCAGAAGCTCTAATTGCACTTACACTTGCTTTGATTCTTTCAACATATTTTGCAATGTTTTCATCTTCCTTCATATTCATCTTGTCAAACTGTCCTCTTAGGCTTTCTGCTTTGGCTCTTTTCACATTTGCATCACCACCATATATTTTCTTCAGTGCCACCCACATTTCATATGCAGTAGTGCAGTCTTTAATATCATCAAATTCTTCATAGCTGAGAGCAGATGCAATGTCTATCATCATGGTGTTGTGAGTCTTTTTATCTGCAATGTCTTCAACAGTTAATGCGCCATTAGGAATTGTGTATTCTTTATCAATGTATTTGCATCCTGAATCACCAATGGAAGCCAGATGAAGTCGCATGAGACCTTGCCATGCTGAAAAGTTATCTCTGTTGAGCTTTGGAATTTCTCTCTTGTAAGACATCCTGATCTTTAGCTTAGGTCCTTGAAACCCTTCCTGCAAGCACCAAACGCTCTGATACCAATTGATGGAATATGGATGAAGTGACTGAGAGGAGGGGGGGGTGAATCAGTCAACCATAAAAACACTTCACTATTAATTCTTTCCAGATCCCTTAGGATATCTTAATAATGTTATCTGTTTTAGCACTCGATAAATAGATTGCAGTAACTTTGAAGATGCAGAAAGTATTAGCAATATTATCTTTAGATATTCATCAGCACATGTATATGATTGAGAAAGCAATTAAGAACACAAGAGACACAAGATTTAACGTGGAAACCCAATATGGGAAAAACCACCAATGTATCTAGATATTGATTTTCACTTTTCTGAAGTGATGCCCGGTTAGAAGCCAACCCGGTAAAAGGTTACAAAACACACTGTTAGGTGTGACCTTGTTAGAGGATTTAAAACACCCTGCAAGGAGTGGCCTGGTAAGAGGTCTTGAAAACAATTCAATGGAATTGTCACCTTGTTAGAGGATTTACAATATGGTTGTTAAGCCAACTCGGTTAAGAGATTTAGAATTCATTGTTACAATGATAAGAAGGTAACAATGAAAAAGTGACTTGTATAATAATGCAACTGTCTTGCTGATTACAGATCTCTGTTCTGCATAATTCTGATCCTTTCTAATCGAATAAATCTCTGCTGCTCCTCAAGGATATCTGAACATCCTTCACAAATTCGCATATACCTTTCCTTCTTTTCTTCTGTTGATTTTCTGCTGTATATCTATATTTTTTCACATTTGACCTTTTATTTATATGATTTTGGATTTGTCAAATCGACAGTATAACAGTATAACAGTTGGCTGAATTAAGCAAACTCTATTTGCAAAAGTCCTTCAAGGGCCGACAGTGCTCGGTGACCATAACTTTCTATAATTTTTCGGTGACCGAGGGAATTCGGTAAACACCGACAATCCTTTACCTTTTGATAATCGACCGAACTCGGTAAACACTAACTTTTCTTTGATGACCGAGTGAACTCGGTAAACACTATCTTTTCTTCGATGACCGAGTGAACTCGGTAAACGCTATCTTTTCTTCGATGACCGACTGAACTCGGTAAACACTAATATTCCTGTCTGGCAGACCGACAGAGCTCGGTAGAAACTGATTGCTGCGGACTATGACATAGTGTGACATCAAAGACAATACATAATTGAGTAGTAATTTCCTTCAGACAATTATTTCCAACAATATTCAGCATTCATTCCTAACAATTAGTCATGCCTTCTGGGTTAAGTAATGCAACAAGAATAGTCATGTAGCTCATGAACAAAGTATTGAAATTTTTTGGGGTAAGTTTGTTATTGTTTTAGTTGGATGATATTTTGATCTTTATTAAGACATTGGAAGAGCATATATTGAATATTCATAGGGCCTTTGAGATTTAAGAAGAAAATGTTATTGATTGACGCGAAGAAGCACAATTTTGTGAAGGAGGAAATAGTGTAGCTAGGATTTGTTGGCTTAGAAAATGGTCTTATAATAGACCTAGAGAAAGTGAAGGATATCCTTGAATGACCTACTCCAAGGAGTGCTACTAGGTGAGATATTTCATGGTTTGGCTAGATTTTATAGAAATTTTAGCAAAAAATTAGTAGTATCTGTGGACCCCTAGCTAAAACAATATGAGGGGATAAAAAAATGTTTAATTGGAAGGTGGGAATAAAAAAGAATTTTAATTTTTTAAAAATAAAATTTATAGATCAACTTGTTTTGCCACTCCCAGATTTAATAAGGTATTTCAAGTAGACTGTGATTCTAGTGGTGAGCTATTTGTGAGTTACAAAGGTAAACCCGTTTCTTATTTTAGCAAGAAGTTGAATGACACAAAAATAAAATATTTTGATTATTAGTAGGATGTTTATTCTATAGTTCAGGATTTGAGAAATTGGAGACATTGTCTTTTGACTAAATATTTTTCTTTATGTAATAATCATCAATATTTATAATATTTGAATAGTTAAGGAAAGTTGAATCAAAGACATTTAAAATGAGTTGCTCACTTTTACATAGTTACACTTTTGTTTTGAAGCACAAGGTCATGCAAAGCCTAACATAGTTTTAGATGTCATAAATAGGAGGTAGAATTTATTGATAGAGATGTAGATTAAAGTTATTTGGTTTCATAATCTAAATAATTTTTATCAGAAGGATCCTAATTTTGATGAGGCCTAGGGATCTTTTATAGATATGGTTACTTTGGATTATACCATGTGGTTGAATTTCATAATCCAAGATGAGAATCTATTCAAAGGAAGCTAAATGTGCATTCCAAATAATTTCATGAGGGAGAACCTTATCAAAGAGATCCATAGTGGGGGCTTGGCTAGCCACTTTGGTCAAGATAAGACTTGTTCTAGTTAGTGAGAATTATTGTTTGCCACAATTGCATAAAGATGTTAAGATGTTTAAATTATAGATTTGTAGAACATGTTAGATGAAAAAAATAACTAAGAAAATATAGGATTATATGATTCATTACTTGTACTAGAGATTCTATCGGAGCATATTAGCATAGAATTTTTTCTTGGTTTATCGAGGACTCAAAGTGGACATGATTCCATTTTTGTGGCGGTAGAAATGTCCTCATAGATGGAAAATTTTAGTTCTTGTAAGAAAACTATATTCATGTGCTAGATTTGTCTATCAAGGAAGTGATGAGATTGCACGATCTACCAAAAAGTGTAGTTTTAGATCGACACAATAATTTTTTTGGGTATATTTGGAGGACATTATAAAAATTTTCAAAGATAGATTTGAATTTAATTTCAATGTGCCATTTGTGCATTAAAGAGAATACAGAAGTGGTGAATAGGAGTTTGGGGAACTTGTTAAGATTCTGAGTGGAAGATAAACCGAAGGGGTGGGATCTAATTTTACTATAGTCAAAATTTGCAAGTTCAATAATTTTATCAGTAGAAGCACTGGTAAAAAATCATTCCAAATTGTATATGGAAATCCTATAGATGATTTAAGATTAAGGAAGTTGTAAAAAGAAGAAAATAGTGTTAGAGTAAAGAATTAATTTAATTACATTCATTAAATTAACTTTTCTACCTCTTAAGATTTCACTTTATGCACTTGCATTAGTCATTTAATAATTAAATCTAATTATTAAATGCCTATTTACCTATTAGGGTTTCCCATTAGGTTTTTTGATCTCCTTCTATAAGGATTGATCCTTTATTTTCATTCATTCTTTTGGCTGATGATAATAAACTTTCATATTGTCAGAGAAAAACCCTTGTTTGTTTCCTATAGATTTCTTCCTTGTGACAGGTATTTGCATGTAGGTTTCTTGGGCTCAATAGATTTGTTTTTCATCAAATCTTACAAATAGTAGGGCCAAAAATAAACAATTGAAAATGAAAAATTCGCATGAAGAGGTGAGAAAGCACATTAATAAGATGAATATTCAATACAAGGTTGAGGTAGATTAGAAAAGGAGATATAAGGATTTTTAGATTGTAGATGAATTCATGGCTCATTTTAGAAAGGATATATTTCCAATGGGAACATATAATAAGTTGAAGATGAGTAAATTTTGTCCATGCAGGATCCTAAAGAAGCATGATTTAGAAATTTAATATGAAGTACAAGTACTAAGCGAACTTGATTTTTCATATTTGTTTAATATTTCAGATTTGGTAGAGTATCACATGAAGGAAGTACTACAGAAATTTTTTTTTGTAGAATGATGGAATATTATTGCACAAACTCTAGCTAGGGAGGAGATAAATGATATATTGGATAGTTATGGTAGAAGAACATGAAATAGGCAATATAAAGAGTACATAGTGAAATAGAAATGATATCCTATTGAAGATTTGTCATGGATATCAAAAGTAGAGGTTGACCACCTTGTTTTTGCTTTGAACACTTGAGATGTGACAAGGTTATCATTCAAATTACCTTGGATTTATGATATAGGAACATCCAGGTTGTAGAAGTAATCTTGCATCAACCCAAAATAAATATTGTATTTATCTTTTATTTTGTGGTTTTTCTTTAGTTTTCTTGGAGTACATTATGATAGCTAGACTAAATAGGAGGTATAGAAGCTAAAATAGCCAAAAATAGTCCTGCAGTATTTTGAGAAATTTATCTCATTCAAGGTTGTATGTACATGAAAACTGGTCCAAAAGAGTAAAATTGAAATCTAAGATCACTACTGAAAGAGTCATTTCAATATCCTATATAGTTTGAAATAAATCAAAACTTTCATCCCAAGAAATTTGTCCAATGAAGGTTAAAACTTTCAAATGAAGACCTTAGAGGCCCCATAAAGGTTTGAAACCCAAAAAAGTAGATCTTTGATAGATATGCTATTGTAGATCTCTTCATGAGCTTTATAATGATATATTATAATAGTAAATTGGAAACATGAGTCAAAATTTATGGCTTTTGAAAGTTCTACTATCAAAATACATGTTTTGATAAAAAAGTTTCATGAGTAAGAAATAGAACTAATGAAGTGCTAGGTCCCATAAGAGCAAAGTTGAAAATTCTTGAAAAATCTAAGGTGGTTGTTGGTGTTACATATACAAAGGTAAATGAGGGTTACAAGATGTAGTTTCAAATCTTTAGAGTGTGGCTCTATCTTGTAGATTATTATAATACGAAGGCCCATGTGGTTGTAACATGTTACTTCCAAGAATGTTGTAATGCCATTTCATTGAAGAGAAAAGAAAGAGTGTGTTTTTCTTCTTGTAATTTTTTGTTTGTTTCTTTTTTATGATGTGTGTGTTTTACTAATAATGGAGAGTACCCTTCATCAAACACCTTTAAAATGATGATCACATGTTAAAATAAACCTTTTGGTACACCCAAGACAAAAACATTATTTTGGAGAAGTCTTTAGTAAGATATGACATCGTATAATAAAAAATGCATACACTAACCACTTTCTACTGTGATTCTCTCTTGTTAGATTGACTAATATAAACTAATCTATGACCCATTATAGTATTCTAAAATGTCTCATTAATCTTAGAAAAATACCCATTTTACTACTCAAGAAAATTCATTATTCTTCAAATGGATTTTTGATATAGGGGCATTCTAGGGTACTCTACAAATCTGTGTGGAGGTGTGTTGTTTTGGTTCTATGTTACTCGGTTGTAGCTTTAACTGATGGTCTCAGTTATTGAAGGAACTCAATGGAACTTGTGCTCGGTGATGCCTGTGTTGCTCGGTGTTTCTTGGTGTTCTTGGTTGTTTCATTGGTGCTCGTTTGTTTCTCTAACGCTTGGTAGTTTTTCTTTACCGACTGAGTTCTTGGAGATTTGGTTGCCTGACTTGGTGCATTTGTTGTTGGTATCTTTTGTTGTATTCTCCTATGTAAATCTAGAGGCCGACATGGAGAATTAAATGTTTGTAAGGCTATTTATGAGCCAACTATTGTTGCATTTAATATTTGTTTGTAATAGGAGCCGACTTGGCTTAGGAGTTAATTGTTTCTTCCAGCTGATTTGTGGCTAAAGATTGTAAGGAAACTCAAGTGCGGAAATAGCTTCCTACACTAATCTCTAAAGGAAAGTATTGTGCAAATTATTTTAAATCCTTACAATTTTAAATTCGTTAACTACTTTAACAATGATATTGTAGCCATATACCATGCATATAGAAAATAGAGAATGACACAATGATTTACCCTAGGGAAACCTTTCGGTAAAAACCCCAGCACTCCAAAACCTGCACAGTGTATTAATCAAAACTATTACAGTTTACAATACACTTGCAATGCAAGTTCTTTCAGAAGATTTTCCAACTGTTGAAGACAAATCGTGGTAGCATAAAATGTTCCAACAAAAACACTAACTTCTCCTATCTTCGCAACCCTAAAAAACACTTATATCATGCGCTTCCTTTTTTAGGGCAACTTCCAAAGATAGTCGTATTAGGGTTTTACCATTCTTCGAGAAAATAGGAACCCCACGATTGGGGAAGAGTGTATAGTACTCAATTTTATCAGTTGCCACATGTCTTCACCCATCATTGAATCTTCTAGAAATAGCTCTTACATGTCATAGGAATCCATCATAACCATTTCAGTCATGATCTCCTTACACACAATTCAAGATGTCGACACATCAAGTGGAGTGACACATCAACATGCCAGCTAGACATGTACACTCACACTTAATTACATTATTTGCAAGAAATACATTTTACAAAACAAATAATAAGAATAGGAATTATCCAAGGTTGAGACACCTTATTCCTAACATTCTCCCACTTGTCGAACACCTTGTAAGAGCAACAAGAACATAATAGGATCTAACCGCTATAGGCCAAAAGGCCCATAGACTCCAAACACCATCTGAACTTCTCAGTGCCCACTAGTTTTGTTAATGCATCTATAACATTCTTCACAGTATCTACCTTCTCCAAATTTACCTTTCCATCTTCCACCATATCTCTCACAAAGTGAAACTGCACATCAATGTGCTTCGTTCTGGCATGAAAAGTTGGATTCTTCACAAGACAAATAGCGCTCTGACTGTCACACCAAATAGTAATCTATTCTGCATCAACACCAACATTGGAACACAATCTCCTAAGCCAAATGAATTCCTTACAAGCATGAGTAGCAGCCATGTAGTCAGCTTCAGTAGTGGACAAAGCAACCACAGGTTGTCACTTACTCATCCAACTGATAGCACCACCAAACATAGTGAACACATAAGCACTGGTAGATCTCCTACTATCAATATCACCTACCCAATCTGAATCCACAAACCCATGAATACAAACTAAATGTGGAGATCCAGAAGAGTTACCATGGTAACATATAAAGTAATCTGATGTACCCCTCAAATATCTGAATACTCGCTTAATTGCATCCCAATGTACCCATCTAGGGTTAGCCATAAACTGACTTAGGACTCCCACTACTTGGGCAATGTCTGGTCTAGTACAATACTTAATTTTATCAGTTGCTACATGTCTTCACCCATCACTGAATCTTCCAGACATAGCTCTTATGTGTCATAGGAATCTATCATAACCATTTTAGTCATGATCTCCTTACACACAATTCAAGATGCTGACACATCAAGTGGAGTGACACATCAACATGCCAACTAGACATGTACACTCACACTTAATTACATTATTTGCAAGAAATACATTTTACAGAACAAATAATAAGAATAGGAATTATCCAAGGTTGAGACACCTTATTCCTAACAAAGATTAGTATTTAAGGAGTGTTTGGGTAGTTTTTTAGGAGGCAAAAGATTCAGTAGAAGTAAGTAGAATATTAGATCTGGATCCTGCAAGATCTTGAAGATCAGATTGTTATCTGATAGTTTGTAATAGCAGAGCTAGTGGTTTGCATACCTGGAGACAGGGAGATTTCTTGGTGGCTTGTGAGCTCAAGTTCAGATCTGCCTTAGGGTTTCCATCAGTTGCTGATTTGTTTCAGAGCTAGACTAACTGGAGAGATTGCAGAAATACTTTGGTTGTATTTGACCCTAACCCAGAAGGCCTTATAGTTAGGCATGTTAATGAAAATTCAGTTGAAAACATTGTCTTGTTGTGTTATTCCACATTGTGGTGTTTGGCTGCTTGTTTGGACTGTCCTTAACTAGATCCTCCTTACCTGTCCTATTGGAAATATAGATGTAGTACCTAAGAGGGGGGCTGAATCAGTTAACCATAAATTTTCCTTCCACAAATCCCTTAGATGTCTTATTAAATCATTTTCTGCTATTATTAGGCAAACATACAGAGAAATGCTAAAACTCAGTTATTGCAGTAAGTATTAATTATAATTGTTCTTAAGCATTCATCAGTGATTAACATACATGAATAAAGAAAATAACATGAACACAAGAGACACCAAATTTAACGTGGAAACCCAATATGGGAAAAACCACCAATGTAACTATTTACTATTTTTCACTCTTCTGAAGTGATGCCCTGTTAGGAGCCAACCCGGTAAAAGGTTACAAAACACACTGTTAGGTGTGACCTTGTTAGAGGATTTAATCACCCTGTTAGGAGTGGCCTTGTAAGAGGTCTTGAAACAATTCAATAGAATTGTCACCTTGTTAGAGGATTTACAAAATGGCTATTAAAACAACTTAGTTAGGATATTTTGAAATCACTGCTACAATGGTAAGAAAGTAACAATGAAATGACCTGAATAATGATGCAACTTAATTGCTGAATACAGATCTTTGTTCTACTTCACTAGATCCTTCCTGATCAAAATATATCTCTGTTGCTCCTCAAGGATATCTAATCATCCTTCAAAATTATCTCACACTTTCCTTTTTTTACTTCCACACTTTTAATTCACAACTTGACCTTCTATATGTACCATTCAGATTGTCCATTCAGATTGTCAAGTCGGCACTAATAACATTACTAATCATTACAACAGTCGACTAGAATAATCAAACTTTATTTCTCAAATTAACAAAATCCTTTACCGGGCTGACCTTGCTCGGTAAACACTAATCTGAAAAGATTTCCTTTGGTGACCGAGAGAATTCAGTAAGCACTGCGAATTCTGCAACATCCTTTGGAGACCGAGTGAACTCGGTAAACACTAACTTTCCTTCGTTAACCGTGGAAGCTCGGTTAACACTATTTTCTGCCATACTTTTCTTTGACACCCGAGATATCTCAGTAGACACTGAAAACCACCTGCTGACCGACTGAGCTCAGTAAATACTGGAAACTACTTTGCTGACCGACTGAGCTTGATAAATAATATGACATTTGTGTGACATCAAAGACAACACACAATTAATCCAACAATCTCCCTCTTTGGCATTGATGGCATCACAATATGTCATAGCACAATGAAATTTCATAGAAAGAATAGAGTAAGGAGCATATCCTTAGCTTCATTTTGATTCTCAACTATGAGAACTCCCTCTGTCAGCAAACTTCACTTTTGACTGAAAAACTCTCCCTCTTAGGAATCTAAAGAAATTTCTTGAAATATGATAGCAAACTCTCCCTCTTTGACAACACATACCAAAGACAACACATACCAAGTGAATAGCAATGTACCTTGAGTACTGATTCATATGCAATGATTCCTTGACTAAGCTACATAAACTGACTGATCTTTAATATGCTCTGGTTGATGCATTACTAAAACTTCATTTAGTGAGCCTTGAATAGGGGAATGACCCCTAACTTACCTCTTAGATACAAAAATGCATCCTTAGGTAGTGGCTTGGTGAATATATTTGCAATTTATTCTTTTGTATGAATATATTCTAATCCGATTTCCTTGTCCTGCACCAATTCTCTGACAAAGTGATATTTTATAGCAATGTGTTTGGTTTTGGAATGCATTACTGGTTTTTTTGAAATATTTATTGCACTTGTATGATCACAAAATATAACAACTAGTTCTTTGATCTCAACCTTCATGCCTTCCAATAACTATTTGAACCAAACACTATTAGAGTAGTTTACTGCTGCAGCAACATATTCTACTTCTGTTGTGGATTGGGATGTGCAATTTTGCTTTTTATTGGTCCAAGATACCAACCTCTTGCCAAGAAAGAATGCTCCACCACTTGTACTTTTTCTGTCATCAATGTTTCCTGCCCAATCAGCATCAATAAACACTTTTAAGTCCAGATTGCCTCCAAATTTATACCACAAGCCATAATCTTCAGTTCCTTTCAAGTATCTCAAGATTCTTTTGATTGCCATCATATGATTTTCTCTTGGTTTTGCTGAGAATCTTGCTACTATACCAACTGCTAAGGCAATATCAGGCCTTGTATAAACTACATATTATAATTTTCCAATCATTGATCTGTATAAGGTCTGATCTACTTCTTTTGAATCATCATTTTTGGTAAGCTTCAGTCTAGTACACATGGGGGTACCAACTGGTTTTGCATCTTCCATACCAGACTTCTTAGGTATTTCCTTGATGTATTTAGACTGAGTAATGTAGATACCATTCTTGCTCTGCTGAATTTGAAGACCAACAAAAAACTTTATCTGACAAAACATAGACATTTCAAATTCTTTGTTCATTTTCTCTGAAAATTCTTTGCACTGATCATCATTACCTATAAACATAGTATCATCCACAAATATTTCTACCAAAACAATTCTATTATCTAATCCTTCCTTGATGTACAAACTATTGTTATCATTAGCTCTTTTGAAACCAATCTAAATAAGATAGTTATGTAATCTTTCATACCATGCTCTAGGGGCTTGTTTCAGACCATACAATGCTTTGTCTAACTTGCAGACCATATCCTTTTTGTCTGGATCAACAAAACCTTCAGGTTGCTCAATGTAGATTTCTTCATCAAGAATATCATTGAGAAATGTAGATTTTACATCCATTTGATATACCTTAAATCCTTTACGTGCTACATATGCAAGTAGAGTTCTTACACCTAATCTTGCAACAGGAGCAAAATTCTCTCCATAATCTATACCTTCTTCTTGAGAATACCCTTTACACACTAATCTAGCTTTGTTTCTAGATACTTGACCATCTTCATTCAGCTTGTTCCTGAATACCCATTTTGTTCCAATTATATTTTTGTCTTTAGGCCTAGGTACAAGAGTCCATGTCTTATTTTTCTCTATTTGTTCTATTTCTTCATTCATAGCCTCAATCCAACTTTCATTTTCCAATGCATTTTTAACATTTTTAGGTTCAAAGTTAGCAAGTAAACATGTACCTTTTAGTTTACTTCTTGTCATAGTACCATCTGATTTGTTTCCAATAATCTAATCTAGTGTATGATGCTTCCTGACATACTTGGCCAATAGAGGTTCCTTGCTTCTTGAATGAGTTACATTGTCATCTTCTTGAATTTCATCTTCAGGTTCAGTTTTCTCAGGGGCTTGGTAGATATTCGCTCGGTAGCTTCAGGCTGAGACTTGGTTTCTTGTGACTTGGTTACTGTATTAGGCTCGGTCGATGCAGTTTTCTTATTGATAGATGTGTCTAGCAATGTATCAGGTTCAATGTAAACAAATCTTTTGTAATCCTCTGGTTCTTTTTTACTTTCTTCTTCAATCTTTTCTGCAAACTCATCAACTTTCACATGTGCACTTTCTATGATTTTGTGAGTAGACAAATTTAGACATCTATATGCTTTACTTTTGCAAGAATATCCCAAAAATATTCCTTCATCACTTTTTACATCAAATTTTCCTTTTCTAGATTCTTTTAAGATGTAACATTTACTACCAAATACTTTTAGGTAGCTTACATTGGGTTTATAGCCATACCATAACTCATAAGGATTTTTGAATGTGTGTTTCCTCAATTGTACTCAGTTCAAGGTATGAATTGCAGTGCTAATAGCTTCCTTCCAGTATTTCATAGCAATGTTATTTTCAATCATTAGAGTCCTTGCACAATCCATGATAGATCTGTTTCTTCTTTAAGCTATTCCATTCTGCTCAGGAGTTCTTGGGGCTGATACCTGTCTTTTGATTCCTCTTTCAATGCAGAAATTATTGAATTCATGGGAGATGAATTCACCACCTCTGTCTGATCTCAAGCACTTCATTCTTTCTCCTGTTTCCTTTTCTACTCTTGCCAGATACCATTTGAATTTCTCAAATGCCTCTGATTTTTCTCTTAAATACATAACAATCATCATTCTAGAGTAATCATCAACAAAGAGAATAAAGAATTTTTCTCCAGTATAGCTTTCAACTCCAATAGGTCCACATAAATCAGTATGCACAATATCCAAAATATCTTCAAACTGATAGTTTTCACTTTTAAAGCTAGTCTTTCCCATTTTACCAATCTGACAATTCTTACATAGACCAACATTAGGTTTCTTCAAAGTAGGAATACCTCTTACTTTCTTGAATTTGCTTATTTTCACCATATTATCAAAATTTACATGACATAACCTTTTGTGCCATAACCAACTTTCTTCAATTTGAGCAATAAAACATGAGCATTCACCAAGATCAAGATAAAATAGGTTACCTTTGGTTTGTTTGCCTGAACCAATCAGTTTTCCTTTCTCATCCAGCAGTCTTGCTTTGCCATCCATGAATTCAACCTTCAATCCAATGTTGATTAGTTGTGCTACACTTAGAAGATTATGCTTTAGTCCTTCAACCCAATATGCATTATCACATACAAGTTCTTTGGTTAATGAAATTCATCCTCTTCCTTTTATACAACAAGGTTCATTGTTTCCAAAACTTATATTACCACCATCATAGTCTTCAAGGTGTTCAAACTTTGTTCTGTCACCAGTCATATGATGTGAGCATCCACTGTCTATAATCCATGTAACATTTTTGCTTATATGGGAGATAAGTGCCATCTCATCTTCATCATCATCAAATTCATCTTTTACAGCAATGAAGACAATTTCTTCTTCACTATCATCATAATCCTTAGCCAAAAAACATGTTTTCTTACCTTTATCCTTGAATGACTTGAAATTCTTCTTGCCATTGTACTTGTGACCTTTCTTCTCATCCTTGCTTTGCTTGTTTGGGCACCTAGCTACAATATGACCAATTTCTTCACATGAGAAATAGATTAAAGGATTTTTACCTTTATATTTACCTCTGCCTCTAGTATATTTCTTTGCTAGTAATGCTTCAATAACTTCAAGATCACTCTTCTTCACTTTCCTCTGACTCTTCACTTTCTGACTGGATTTTCTTGCCCTTCTTAAGTGAAAGTTTGGCCTCAAATGTTGATTCAATATTTTTAGAAGTTGGAACATAGTTGTCATAGTTATCCAATTCAAAAGCTGTCAATCTTCCAACTAAGGCATCCAAAGTTATATTGTGATTTTGTTCACATCTTCTTTCTTGAATAGCAGATACTCTTATTGCGTAGATAGGAAGCAATGTTCTAAGAACCTTACTTATAACAGTTTCATCATCAATTTTTCCTCTAGAAGCTCTGATTGCACTAACACTCACCTTGATTCTTTCAACATATTTTGCAATGTTTTCATCTTCTTTCATCTTCATCTGATCAAATTGTCCTCTTAGGCTTTCTTTTTTGGCTCTCTTCACATTGCCATTACCACCATAAATCTTCTTTAGCTTGTTCCACATTTCATAAGAAGTTGTGCAGTCTTTGATCTCATCAAATTCTTCATAGCTAAGAGCTGATGCAATGTCTATCATTATGGTGTTATGGTTCTTTTTCTCTGCAATGTCTTCAAAAATTAATGTGCCAGTAGGAACTGTATATTATTGATCAATATATTTGCATCTCGAATCACCAATGGAAGCCAGATGAAGTCTCATGAGACCTTTCCATTCTAAAAAGTTATCTCTGTTAAGCCTTGGAATTTCTCTCTTGTAAGACATCTTGATCTTTAGCTTAGGTCCTTGAAACCCTTCCTGCAAGCACCAAAAGCTCTGATACCAATTGTTGGAAATATAGATGTAGTAACTGAGAGGGGGGGTGAATCAGTTAACCATAAATTTTCCTTCCACAGATCCCTTAGAAGTCTTATTAAATCATTTGCTGCTGTTATTCAGAAAACATACAAAGAAATGCTAAAACTCGGTTATTGCAGTGAGTATTAATTATAATTGTTGTTAAGCATTCATCAGTGATTAACATACATGAATAAAGAAAATAACATGAACACAAGAGACACCAGATTTAACATGGAAACCCAATATGGGAAAAACCACCAATGTAACTAGTTACTATTTTTCACTCTTCTAAAGTGATGCCCTATTAGGAGCCAACCTGGTAAAAGGTTACAAAACACACTGCTAGGTGTGACCTTGTTAGAGGATTTAATCACCATGTTAGGAGTGGCCTTGTAAGAGGTCTTGAAACAATTCAATAGAACTGTCACCTTGTTAGAGGATTTACAAAATGGCTGTTAAACCAACTCGATTAGGAGATTTTGAAATCACTGCTACAATGGTAAGAAAGTAACAATGAAATGACCTGAATAATGATGCAACTGAATTGCTGAATATAGATCTCTATTCTGCTTCACTAGATCCTTCCTGATCAAAATATATCTATACTGCTCCTCAAGGATATCTAATCATCCTTCAAAATTTGGTCACACTTTCCTTTTTTTACTTCCACACTTTTAATTCACAACTTGACCTTCTATATATACCATTCAGATTGTCCATTCAGATTGTCAAGTCGGCACTAATAACATAACTAATCATTACAACAGTTGGGTGGAATAATCAAACTTTATTTCTCAAATTAACAAAATCCTTTACTAGGCTGAGCTTGCTTGGTAAACACTAATCTGAAAAGGTTTCCTTTGGTGGCCGAGACAACTCAATAAGCACTGGGAATTCTGCAACATCCTTTGGAGACCGAGTGAACTCAGTAAACACTAACTTTCTTTCGTTAATCGAGGAAGCTCGGTTAACACTATTTTTTGCCATACTTTTCTTTGACACCCGAGATATCTTGGTAGACACTGAAAACCGCCCGCTGACCGACTGAGCTTGGTAAATACTAGGAAATGCTTTGCTGACTGACTGAGCTTGATAAATAATATGACATTTATGTGACATCAAAGAGAACACATAATTAATCCAACATGTCCTACATCAGGTGGTATCAGAGCTTAAATATCTTGAGTGTGTAAACCGATCTCTGGTTGAGGCTATTTGCACCAAGACCTTTTTGGTGCCTTATTGCTTTGGGTTTTCAAAAATCTCGAAGGATGCCTCTGAGAAGATTGGACCCTAGAGAAAATTCAGATCTCTATGATGTTGTGGAATCAAAGATTACAGAGAAGGTGAAAGTTGATTTTAGATATGATATTGAATTGATGAAGATTGACATGATCACTGAGGTCATGAGAGAGATTGCTAGTATGCCGAGGAATCTTGGTACTGATGATGGTTATGAGGAAGTTGCTAAAGACTTTGAAGCTGCTAGATCTAGTGGAGATGACCAAAGAGATAGATCTAGTGAAGACAAAACTGGTCGGTTACATAGATCTAGAGCTCGGTTAAGTACTAGTTACCGAATGGAATTTTCTACTTTCTTTGGTACTTTGAAACCCAAGGACTTGATTGATTGGATTGGTGAATTAGAAGAGTTATTTGAGCTTGAAGAAATTGAAGATTCTCTTAGAGTAAGATTGGCACAAACTAAGTTGAAAGGACATGTTGCTCTTTGGTGGGAAAATTACAAAGAGATAGAGAGGATGAAGGTGAAATGAAGATCAATCAGTGTAGGTTGATGGTGACTAAATTGAAAGCTAAGTTCATACCTGCCGACTATGAGCTTGAATTGTTTAAGAAGTTGCAGAATCTAAAGAAAAAATATTTGACTGTGGAGGACTATACCGAGGAGTTCTATAAGTTGACTATTCGGTCTGGACACAGAGAACTTAGTAAAGAAAAGGTAGATCGATATGTGAATGGTTTGAGATTTAATATTCAAGATGAGATTGGTATGCGAAAGATTGATTTGGTTGAAGATGCTTAATAGTATCCTCTGAAGGCAAAAGATAAGTTGAAGAGGAGACAAATAGTAAATCCCGAGGGAAGGAAAAGATTGATAACTCGGTGAAGAATAAATTGACTGTTGAAGATGAGGGTGGTTGCAAGAAGTTGAGTCCCACTTTTGGGCAAAAAGTGGAAGTGTTTTCCCTTTTTTTAAAATTTCCTATCGATTGATGTCTAAATTTGAGACACTTAGACATTGAATCTCGAAACAATTTAGTAATAGAAAATGTAGCTCTCAGAGTCTACTTTTCAAATATGTAATTTATTTAAATACCCACATGGTATAAATTTCTTTTTAGTAGGAACATTTAAAAACCATGTTTTTAAAATGCCTGGTTTCAAGACCATACCTAGCCGTGTACGGACACCATATTTTGACATAAATAAATGAATTTTTGTAAATCCTTTTGGGGAAATATATCTAAGACACTAAATATTGATCAACATATTTTTCCTTATTTTCTTATTAATTTTTAATTGATTATAAAATACATTTTCAAAACCTCTGGTGTACTTTTAACTAATAAATAATGCAAAAATAGTAAAAATAATCACACCACTATGAAATTTACATTTTTGAAATTAGGAGAGGGAGAACAGTAATGGGTTTTTTTTTCATAAAATGATATGATCGGGAAGGCCCTCAAAAAATTATGGCAAGGCAAAAATCTGGCATTCCAGTGCCTTAAACAAATTTTTGGAGGTCAAGGCATAGGCTTGGTTCTACCAAGCCTAAACCAAACCAAATTTGAAATGAAATTTGAGGCGGATGTGTGCTTCCTGCTCATGTCTTAAGAAACGGGCGCCCATTTTTTTTAAAAAAAATTCAAAGTGTTAAAATGCATTTTTAAATCTAAAATAAAAATTAAAAAAATTTAGAAACGGGCACCCATTTTTTAAATTAAAAAATGGGTACCCGATTTTTGAATTTAGGATCGAGTGCCCGAACCTAAAATGGGCGCCCATTTTTTGAAAATGGGCGTCTGTTTTGAGTGACATCTCTCATTTCTAAAAGACTTTCATGGAATTTTCCCCCAACTCCAAACTCTTACCCATGAACTGAAACCTGTGGAATTGAAAATGAAGATAGGTAGGGTTATCTTTAAGTGTACTTGTTATAATTGTGGAGAAGAAGGACACCATTCTTTTGAGTGTACACAGAAGAAGTTTGGTGACTGAAGAAATACTGTAGTAAATGAGAACATTTAGAATGAACTTGAATCTAAGAACTTTCTAGTTCGGAGAACATTTCTTGGAACAAAGGAGGAACCTTGTCAGAGGAGTAACCTGTTGATGTAGACCAAGGAAGGGAGGATCCAATTAAGGAAAATCTAGCTTTACAGCTTCAAAATTACACAGCGGAAAACTCAACACAACAAGATACTTCAACTCAATTTTCATTAACATGCCTGGCTATAAGGCCTTCCGATTAGGGCCAATTACAATAGAAACAAGTTCTTCAAGATCCACATAGATCCAATACAAACTTAGCTAGTTCAGCTCTAAAAACAATCAACAACTAATGGAAACCCTAATGAAGATCTAAACTTGAGCTCGCAAGCCTCCAAGCAATCTCCTTGTCTCCAAGTGTGCAAACCACTAGCTCTGCAACTACAAACTATCAGATAACAATCTGATCTGCAAGATCGTGCAAGATCTTTTCCACAACTTCACCAACTCTAGCTTTCAGGACCTCTAATCTGACTCGCTAAGTCTTCCAAGTCATGAACTCCCACTGATGCTTAAAGACCTACCCAAAAACCCCTTCAAATACTAATCATCAGCCACAAGTCAGCTGGATGAAACCATTAACTCCCCCTAACAAATATTAAATTTAATACAAGTCAGCTCTCAAATAGGCTTACAAATATTTAATTCAACATGTCAGCCTGTAACAACAAATACAAACAATAAATGCACCAAGTCAGCCCAACAAATCACACAAAACTCCAGTCAGTAAACTAGAACTACCAAGCAATAGTGAAATAACTGAGCATGCCAAGCATCACTGAGCACCAATGTTGACCAAGCACCATAGGCATCACTAAGTAACACTTTCACCAAGCACTAGAGATTACCAAGTTCCTTCAGCAATCAAGCTTCCTTTAATGACCAAGACCATTGGTCAAGGCTACAACCAAGTAACACCAGCCTAATAACACACCTCCGTACAGATTCACTGAGTACCCTAGAATGCCCCTGCATCAGACACCCTAGGTTCAAAAAGATGTTCATATGTGAGAAGAACATCTTCCCGGATTCAGCACATAAACCCTAAACTAGTTCTTCACATACAAGTCCTCCACCTTTTCAGTTTGCATACTCTTCCACTTCAACTTTCTCTGTCTCTTTAAATATTTCCTCGACAACACATAGGTTTGTCCTCCATACCGATCATTCATTTTCTCTAGATCTACCAACTCAACTCAGCTACCAATACTCGGGCTTCTCCTACTGAGCATTGTATCCAGTAAAGGCATCAGGAAAAACTTCATGTCATCCTTCTCAACAGTAAACACATTTTTGACACAGCCATACATAGCTCTACAATCATATTTCCAAGGTCTACCGAGCAATATATCACAACTATTCATCTTCACAATGTCACATAACACAAGATCCTTATACTGGCTAATCTGAACATCAATAAAGCATTGTTCTCTTACTTCTAGACCATGAACATATTGAAACCAGCTAATCCTATGAGGACAAGGAAGCTTCATTCTATTCAACCCAAGTTTCTAAACCATGTGCTCAACAACAAGGTTATCAGTACTACCATTATCAATAATAACATCATAGAGTTTACCTCCAGACTTGCATTGGGTCCTAAACAAGTTACTCCTCTGAGAAGGTTCCTCCTTTGTACCGAGCAATGTTCGCTGAAGTAGCAAGTTCTCAGATTTAGGCTCATTCTCATTCATCACAGCAGTTTGTCAGTTACCAAGCTTCTTTTGTGTACACTAAAAAGAATGGTGTCCTTCCTCTCCACAATTATATCAAGTACCCTTGAAGATAACTCTACCTATCTTCTTCTTTGGTTCTACAGGTTTCTATTCATCTTCTACATCAATTGGTTTATCCTTCACCAAATGATCAATCTTTTCCTTCCTGTTGGTGTCCAAAATGATGCTTATGCTCTAATAGGCTACCAGTATACCCTCAGATAGATTTTAGGGGTGGTTAGCTCCAAAATGTAATCAGGTCTTAGGATAACTGGACCAACTCTAGGGACAAGACTTCCCTCTTCTACTTTTGGCTCTGCAAAACCAAGGTGGGTGCACCTAACCTAGTATAAAATATACTTCATACACCAAGAACTAGGTTTGAATAACAGATAATAGAATAGCAAGAAAGTACTAAGTGTTAACCACACATTCATTGACTCTCCATTGCTATGGGTAGGAACCTTACACAACCAAATGTTGAAAACTTAAGGAATGGTTCTTAATTTATGTGTTTGAATCATAACAACAACAATCAGTATCTGTTGATAAAGAAGTACTTATCTAGGCCAGTGCCTCATCCATTGGGCAAGGTTTCTTAGACAGACTACACACACACACCAGAATATATCTAAGATTCAAAGCCATAAACACATTTAAAATCTCCTCTACTACTTACAGAATATCCCTACATAGATAAGAGATAAATCTAGGTCCCATCTGAAACATCATTTAATCTAATCCTGGATTAGAACTCAAGAATGAAGACCTATACATAAATTGTTATGTAGTGAACTGGAAAGTTCAAAATTCATCTACATTGACACAAGGGAGAGATGAGAATCATGTGCCTGCATTAAGTATGAAGAATCCTCAAATGTATACAATCCATCCAAAGGAACCCTGCTTGCAAACTACAGCTTAGACCTGTAACTTTCTTTCAATAGTCAAAATAAAATCCAGACAAGTCATTACAATTCAAACTGAGAAGAGGACTCACAACCCAAAAGTTTGAATACCTAACTCCCAATGCCCTCAAAAATCATCACAAAAATCCCTTTATACCAGGGTTACAAAGAAAGCATAATGATCACTTCCAACTCAAAAATTCAAAATCACCTAACCCCACTGAGGAATTAACACAGACATGATAGGGGTCAAGCCATAGCATGCAAGCTCAAACAGTCTAATCAACTAGCTATAAACACTTCTCGAGCCAAGATTGTAATCATTCCTCATAGTACAAATCCCTCTGCAATCAACCGTCAAGCACCCTAGACCACACTGCAAATGGAAAACCAGTCGCTTCTCACCAAACAGGGTCATTTCTGCATTGAATTCCTCTGTCACTGGAAACTCTCAAAAATTCAAACCTAAATCTCAACCATTATCATGCATTTCACGGGCTTCATGTTCCTTAACCTTTTTCCCTCAGTCGCACAATCACGTGGTCACAACTTGACTGCCATAGGAAAATGAGTTCACCTTATGTCTGGTCGCATTATCACATAGCACAGAGATGGGCTATGTGAACATGCAACCACCTGCACCCCCTTTATCTTGCCGCAACTGCCACTGTGACAATAGTTGTCACATGATCGCATAGCTAGGAGATGGGCTATGCGAACATGTGACAACCCATGAACCATCACCCTGCTAGTTGGCACGTCACCGTCGAATGTCAAACATGCTTGGGCACTGAAGACACGGGCCCCACTGAGAAAAACCACATCACCGATGCAGCCAACCAATGAGTAGAAGGCACATCAGTAAAAATGGCATCATGGGCCCACCTTAGAACTCCACAGCCATGATGTCCAGCGGTTAGTCACATGTGAACATGTGACAACTTGCAAACCATAACCGCTAGCAAAACCATTGCCACTACCGGCACAAAATGTTAGTCACATGATCGCTTAGCCTTGAAAAAAGCTATGCGAACATACGACTAACCACTAGTTACCACACCTCGGCCCTGCCAACAACTGCCACATGTCACGTCACCATTCACTACATCCAATAGAACACTGCCACCTCAGCAACTAAAAGACACCCCATCACCATCAATGGGACCACCAAACTACAACCACCACCACTCTATCGATGAGCCCCAAGGACACGTGGCAAGCAGTCACATGATCGCATGTCAAAAAAGTATGACATGTGGCCATGCGACAACCAACCCCTGGTTGCCACATCATCACCTCGGACCAGCCAGAAGAAGCCTCACCTGCCAACGGGACCACCAAATAGAGCACTGAACAAAAGAAGATCGGACAGATGGCGCAACTTTGCATAGCCCTGAGAAAACCTTCATCGTTTAACGATAACTGTTGATGCTCTGACACATCAGGACCCTCTAACCAATCCAAAAACTAGGTCCCACCATCCATCGCACTAGCGCACTAAGGCAAAGTAGACCACCAGGCAGCTGAACAGGACTGGGACCCACACAGCTAGGTGGCAAGTGGTCGCATGATCGCATGTCAGAAAATTCTGACATGCAGTCTTGCAACAACCAGTCAGGAAGAGTCTGGACCCACCATCTAGTCAGAATTGCGCAGTTAAGACCGAGGTCGAAAACACACAAAGTTTTTGGCACCAAAAGACAAGTGCACAAAAGCTGGAAGGCAAATGTCGAAAACAATGAGGGTTTTCGGTAAAAGATCGAAAACATACAGGATTAACAATAGACTGAAAGGTAGCAGGGAAGCTGAAAACATCATGGGTTTTTGAAAACACTGCGGGTTTTTGACACTGTGGTAGATTTTAAAAAAGTTTCCTGCAGGCCTCAAAACTTGAAAAATTCCCTGGGCTTTGCGAATTAGGAGATGTGATCTGGACTAGAGCTAGGTGACACAATAAAGAGCACAAGGCAGGAGCGCACACCATGAAACACTAAGGATTTTCATCACAAGTCAAAACTATGACTGCAAGCACGGCAAGACAACAAAACAAAGACTGCAGAGAATAGGCCATTTTCATAAGATTTTGCAATGACTGGAAAATGGACTAATAGTGGCTCTAGTTGGGGACATGTATCTCTTGTAGATACAATGAGAAAATAGAATCTACTGGAAGAGCAGACCACAAAATTTCAGACCAAAAACAACCCTAAGAGACCTAGGGAAGAATCCTAACTACTACTCATGGAAAAAGATACTTCAAGAGAAGTAAAACTTTAGGAATTGTCCATGAACAGGCAATTCCAAAGTGCCACCAGTTAGATCTTTCAGAATATATGAATCAACTCCCCATTTACTTTTAATGAGATAAGGACCCAACCAAATAGGATCAAACTTACCATGCTGTCCCTTATCCTCTAATATGGCATTCCACATTAGAACAAGATCACCAGCCCCAAAACTCCTTTGAGTGGCTCTTTTATCAAACAAGCTCTTACACTGTGTCTGAAGTGTTTCATTTCTTTCATGTGCATCTCTTCTTACCTCCTCCAACTGGATTAACTCATCCACCCTTAGTCTCATTTCATCATCTAAGTCTTCATCATATGCCTGGATGAATTTATACATTTGCAATAGATTGTTCTGAGGTAACCTAGCTCCAATCCCGTAGACTAGATCAAATGGGGCACAACCTATGGCCTTCTTGATGGTCACTCTATCAGCCCACAATGCACACCAAAGTTTTGAGTCCCATGATTTTTTATTCCTGTCCAATACTCTTTTGAGGATCTTTATCAAGCTTTTATTAGTGGATTCAGCCTGGCCATTTCCTTGTGGGTGATATGGGGAAGAGAATGAAATGTGTATCCGATAATTCTTACAAAAATCATCAAACTCCTGAGATCTAAAACACATCGCATTGTCTACCACTATTGTTTCTGGACATCCAAACCTAGTGAGAATATTCTGCATCATGAAATCAATAACAACTTTACTAGTGGCCCTCCTAGTGGGAATAGCTTCAACCCATTTAGTGAAATAGTCTGTTGCCACTACTATGTAGGAATTCCCACCACTAGACTTGTTTGGAATCTCACCTATGAAATCAGCACCCCACTGCTGGAAAGGGGCCTGAACTGAGATTGGCTTGAGTGGTAAATTTTCACCAAATTTCAGCTTACCTGCAAACCTCTAGCATGCATCGCACTTCCTTACAAACTAATGTGTATCTTTAAAAACTGTAGGCCACCAAAATCTAGATCTAAGGATCTTGTGGGCTATGGTCTTTGCCATGTAGTGTCCTCCACATACACCTTGATGCATTGATTCTAACAAAGACTTAGACCTTTCCTAGTCTACACATTTTAACAATACACCTTCATTGCTTTTCCACCATAACTCACCATGTATAATGGCATATCTCACAGATTGTAGCCTGATAGTCCTTTTCTTATTTTCACTCATGTCAAGGGGAAGAAACAATTTTTGCAAGTAATTGATGACATCCCTGTACCAATCACAACAGTCCAAATCACAAACATATGGCCTTTCTTCCTCCTCTAACATGTTTAGATGGTTTGCAACCAAATTACTCTGTGCCATCAACTTTGCAAGACCAAGGCCTCTTACCAATTTTGTAATCTGAATATCTATATTAAATTCTTGGATCCTGTTGATCCATCTACATCTCTTACCTGAGACCTCTTGTTGCACTGGAATATCCATGACAGTAGCATTAAGAACATAAGCAACCACCCTAGCTCCCACAAGATAACACCTAAAAGCCTTGACTGCTTTAACTAGGGCATAAGCCTGCTTCTCAACTATATCATACTTTAGTTCTACTGCATGTAAGGATTTTCTGAAAAAGGATATGGGTTGTTCATACCCTTCTGAATTCTTTTGTAATAAGATAGATGCAATTGTATGATAAGAAGAAAAGGAGAAAATTTGCGTGGGTTTACCATAATCAGGGGTCCTTAAAACAGGGGCATCCTTGATGGCCTATTTGATATTCTTGAAAGACTCATTTGCTTCTTCATTCCATTCTACTTTTGCATTTTTCTTCAACATTCTAGAGATGGGAATACAAATTTCTTCAAAGTTAGTAACAAACCTTCTTAGAAAATTTACTTGCCCAAAGAAAGACTATACTCCTTTAACATTCCTTGGTGGTGAAAGCTTGTCTATTGCCATAACCCTTTCAGGATCAATTCTCACTCCATCCTTGGACACAACATGTCCTAAGAGCTTGCCTTCCACCACACCAAAAAAACCTATCTTTGGATTCAAAGAAATTTCGTATTCCAGAGCTCTAATAAAAATATTTTCAAGATGCTCACAGTGCTAATCCTCCTTCTCTGAATATACCATGAGATCATCCTGATATACCACTAAAAACTTATTTATGAAATCAGCAAAGGCCACATCCATAGCTCTCTAGAAGGTAGCTCTTGCATTTGTCAAACCAAATGCCATTCTGACATAAACATATGTTCCCCAAGGAGTAGTGAATGCAGTCTTGAATTGTTCTGACTCCTTGAGCATGACCTGATTATACCCAAAGAAACCATCCATCATTGAAATCAAATCCGATCTAGTGAGTCTTTGCAGCATGTTTTCCATATTAGGGAGACCATATTTGTCTTTCAAAGAATTGACATTCATATTTCTAAAATCAACACTCAACCTAATGTCACCATTCTTTTTCCTGACTGGAACCAAATTTGACACCCAAGTAGAATGTCTGACAGGCTTGATAATGCCAGCATCCATCATCTTTTTAAGTTCATCTTGCATTTTTGGTGCCAAAGTAGGGTTCACAGGCCTTAATTTCTGCCTAAAAGGTTTAGTTCCTTCCTTTAATGGTATCTCATGTTGAAAGAGATCTTCTCTATATGCCTTCAAATCTTCATAAGACCATGCAAAGACATGTCTGAATTTTTTGAGAAGATCAATCAGATTTCTTCTACTTCTTTGAGATAAACATTTACCTATGTAAACATTCTTTGGTTCTTGGCTTGTCCCTAGATTCACTTCCTCCAAATCACTTACCTTGTCAGCAAGTCTAGCTACATAAGCCCTCTCTTTATTATCAAATGCTCTCTCAAGAGAAACCAATCCCCTTGGGATCCTATTTGACTTCAATTGTAGTACTTCCTTCCCAAGGACATTCTCTTTTCCATCTTTGTTGTCTACATAGGTGTTGAAATCCATTTACTGACCATCAAAGTGAGACTCACACTGCAAGAACCTCAATATATCTTGATCATTAGAAAATACTTTCCAATTCTCAAGATTATCTGGGATAGAAGGCCTAGACTTACACTCAATTCTGGATATTCCCACAAAGGTAACATCCTCTGGCCTTAAGGCTATGTTTGCTAGTAAATCTACCATCATTTTTTGGCTTCTATCCACCCAATCAATTCCAAAAGCACTGAAACATTCAATTTCATCCCATACAACATTCCTATATTGTTTCAGCCTTTGGTTTTCTGATGCATACTTTGATCTAATCTGAGATATTACTAACTCAGAATCACCAATTACCATAAGATGTTTGATCCCATGTTTTGATGCTTGTTTCAAACCAATCAACAGGGCCTCATATTCAGCAACATTGTTTGTGCAAGAAAATAGGAGAGTGAAAGAAAACTTAAAAGTCTTACCACTTGGGGATATTAATAACACTCCTGCTCCAGCACCTTCCTTAGAATTTTCTCCATCAAAATATAATGTCCATAAGACATTAACCTCTGCCATGTTACTCTCATCATCGACCAAAAGGATAGGCCTGACCTTCTCCTACATCTCATTCCTCTGGACTTGGAATGAGCCAATGTTAGTGTCAACAAAACAATTCATGCTATCCTTTTCATTTTCCTCAATCATATGTAGGGTCTTGGCTTCCCTTGACACCTTCACATTCTCTCCTTCAATGTCAAAAGTGGCAAAGGACAAGTCACATTGAATACTTTCTCCCATGGAGGCACTCCACTTTCTAGATAACAACATTCCATATTGAGGAGGAATGTCAACTACAAGAACACTCATAGTCAACTGTTTGTTAGGAAATGCAACTAATTTATAAGGCAAAGCCTTGATGGTACCAATAACTGGCACTTCTCTTGAGTCCATAGCTTGGCATCTCCCGTGAGGTGTATCAACCTTTAGTCCTAATGATTTCATGATCTCTGCAGGAATGACAGTGTTTGATGCTCCAGAATCAATCATGCAGTTCTTCAACATTTTACCATTAATAACAAGAGATAAGAAAAAAGGATCAACTATCCCTACTGCATTGTTTACAATATTTGTATCCAAGAAGATTTGAGGGATCTTAGAAACAATTTCTTCACTCTTACTGTCGGGTGTGTTTTCCAAGGAAGCCACATGTTTGTCATTTCTACTCACCTCTTGGATTCCTACAGAAGAAACACCATTTACCTAATTCAAGGCCTTGACCTTGTGTTCTTCTATTCTCATCATTTCCAACAGTGGAACCTTGACAGTGATCTGTGAAAGCAATTTGGACATATCAATTGGAACATACTTTTGGCTATTCATGTCTTCTTCAAAGACAGTGACAACTTTATCCTTTGTGAAACTAGATTTGTCTTTGAGAGGAGATTCCTCTCCCTTCTAAGGAATGGGGACAACTACCTCTGCTGTCTTTGCTTTATTCTTAGGTGCTGCAACATCTACAACTTTCCTTCTTACCTTCACTTGGTTAGTATCATCAGCACCCCTGCCCTTTTCTTCATGTTGTTGTACACTATTTTCTGTCCTCCTGATGAACATGTTGCTTGGCTTACCAGTTACATTTCCAATTGTCCTATTCCTCAAGTTATAATTGCTTCTAGCTTGAGTAACCATGTCTGCAGTGATTTGAGAAATTTCTTCATCTGAGGGTCTTCTTAAACAAACTTTCTCCTCACCCCTCACTGTACTACATCCAACATCATCAAAATCTTCTTCTTCATCATTAGTAGAGTCAACTTCATCCCACGCATGTGAAGAAGTCATACCACATCCTTCCTTATCATACTACTCCTCACCTTCTTGATTATTAGGTAAATTCAAAGAAATGACACAATGCTCTGGACTATGAGGAGATTGACAAATGACACACCATGGAACCTCATGAACTAAATTCACTGAATTTCTCTGCAAAGGATCAGGGATCCTTCCATCAGGTCTTTCTTGCTTGGTTGGGAGAATGGGCCTGCCATATTTCCACTGAGTGTTGTAAGGGTAATTTTGCATTCTTGGCTGTCTACTAAAATTGTTTGGAGCTGACCTCTCCATAGTCACAGCTCTATTGTTTCCCTTTTCTCCAGGATTTAAACCTTCCAAAGCCTTTAAAATTTGTTTTAGATTGTCATCCTCTTTGGGTTTAGAGTCAGCAGACCTTCCCATTTCTTTCTTACTCTGCATTTGAGGCCTGCAATCATCTCTTCTCCCTATCTTTCCTGATATTCTTCTATTGCTCTCTATGTTGATGGCCAATTTGTAAGCTTCCCCAAGATTTCTAGGGTTCTTGTCCCTCAAGAGGTATCCCATTTTTTCATCAAAGGCATTCAAGTATGTCACAAGACATACCCTGTTATCTAGTTTGATAACCTGCAAGAGCCTATGCATATCCTTTTGGAATCTTATATTAAATTCAAGGACCTCTTCATTCTGATTCTTCTTTATGTTATTGAATTCATTTAAGATAAAACCCTCATTTGTTTTATCTCCATAGTGTTCCTTGAAACAATTCTTGAATTCATTCCATGACCCTATACTAGCATGGGGTAATCCTCTAAACCAATCCCTAGCATCCTCAATCAGGGATTGTACAAATAGCTTCATTATAACATCATCAGGCTCTACATTATAATCATCTATGAAATTTTTTAGATGTTCTTCACATGTGATGACATTATTTCCAGTAAATTTAGGAAGCTTCTTTATAATTTCATCAGGGATTACATTAGGATAACTAGAAATACCAAAGAAGACAAGTTGTTTGTACCTTTCATGAATAGGAGCTCCATGCAGTGGATCCATTCCTTGAGATGTAGATGTCCTTGTGTTTGAACCATTAGGAACTCTAGCGGCACCCGATACACCATTTTCTTGAGCTGTATTGTTACCATGAGTTCCACCTTGTCCCAAAAAGGAAGCATCAATATTTGAAGGTCCTGAAGCATGCTTGAGAAAATCAATCTTTTTCCTGATTTCTGTAGCAGAAGCCTCCAACTCTGCTTTCTCTAGTTCTTTATCCAATATTTCTTTCTTCCTTCTAGCTATCTCCAAATCTGAATCTAATCTCAGTCCTAGATCTAATGTCCCATCCACAATAACTTGTTCACTGATTTGAATCCCAACAGCCTTCTATTTGCCTTTATCTCTTGGTCTGGTTTCTTCACATATTTTTTGAACAATAGGCTGTTCGGTTACTCTTTCAGGCTCTGGGACAAAATTAATTGCCTCCAAATCTAGTAACTTCCTCTTTAGCTAATCAACCCTTATCATGGCTTGTCTTACTTTATCTTCTTTGTCCTTTTCTCTTTGCTACCTAATGGCAAGCTGTTCTTGAACTCTTCTTTCTAGTTCGTAGACCTCCTCAAAGATCTCTTTTGATTCAGGGAGTGTGGTCTCTAACTCATCATCTCCCACTTGAAACTCCTCCTCATACTGGTTCAATCCCAAGTCAACAGCCTCTTCATATTCTGAATTATTTTCCTCTTGGCTAGGCTTGGCTTGGGTTTCTTATCTGGTATCTTTCTTGTTTCTCCAAGTGTGAGAAACACCTCTTCTCTTCTTTCCTCCCCTTGTCTGACTAGGCCTAGAAGTGCCTGGAATGCCTTCTTCCGTTATATCTTCAAGATGCTTCTTTCTCCAAGACCTGGTACCTCTATACCTCATCCTGCAAAATAAATACTGACTAGCACTGCTTCAGAGAGGTTTGAGGCACCACCCAAGTGTATTGGGAATATTACAATATAGTTTCTTCACTCTAGAAATACTCAAATGAGTTAGAGAGACAAGGGACAAGAACAACCCTGTTTCTTCCAATGATGACCTACTGGTTAAGATGAACATGTATAACACTTCCCTAGTAGAGTCACCATCTTGTTGGTGTCCAAAATGACACTTATGCTCTAATAGGCTGCCAGTATACCCTCAGATAGATTTTAGGGGTGGTTAGCTCCAAAATGTAATCAGGTCTTAGGATAACTGGACCAACTCTAGGGATAAGACTGCCCTCTTCTGCTTCTGGCTCTGCAAAACCAAGCCGAGTGCACCTAACCTAGTATAAAATATATTTCATACACCAAGAACTAGGTTTGAATAACAGATAATAGAATAGCAAGAAAGTACTAAGTGTTAACCACACACTCATTGACTCTCCATTGCTATGGGTAGGAACCTTACACAACCAAATGCTGAAAACTTAAGGAATGGTTCTTAATTTATGTGTTTGAATCATAACAACAACAATCAGTATTTGTTGATAAAGAAGTACTTATCTAGGCCAATGCCTCATCCATTGGGCAAGGTTTCTTAGACAGACTACACACACACACACACCAGAATATATCTGAGATTCAAAGCCATAAACACATTTACAATCTCCTTTACTACTTACAGAATATCCCTACATAGACAAGAGATAAATCTAGGTCCCATCTGAAGCATCATTTAATCTAATCCTGGATTAGAACTCAAGAATGAAGATCTATACATAAATTGTTATGCAGTGAACTGGAAAGTTCAAAATTCATCTACATTGACACAAGGGAGAGATGAGAATCATGTGCCTACATTAAGTATGAAGAATCCTCAAATGTATACAATCCATCCAAAGGAACCCTGCTTGCAAACTATAGCTTAGACCTGTAACTTTCTTTCAATAGTCAAAATAAAATCCAGACAAGTCATTACAATTCAGACTGAGAAGAGGACTCACAACCCAAAAGTTTGAATACCTAACTCCCAATGCCCTCGAAAATGATCACAAAAATCCCTTTATACCAGGGTTACAAATCAAGCATAATGATCACTTCCAACTCAAAAATTTAAAATCACCTAACCCCATCGAGGAATTAACACAGACATGACAGGGGTCAAGCCATAGCATGCAAGCTCAAACAGTCTAATCAACTAGCTACAAACACTTCTTGAGCCAAGATTCTAATCATTCCTCATGGTACAAATCCCTCTGTAATCAACCCTCAAACACCCTGGACCACACTGCAAATGGAAAACCAATCGCTTCTCACCAAACAAGGTCATTTCTGCATTGAATTCCATAAAAATGGTACCCTCTGTCACTGGAAACTCTTAGAAATTCAAACCCGAATCTCAACGGTTATCATGCATTTTGCGGGCTTCATGTTCCTTAACTGTTTGCCCTCAGTCGCATAATCACGCGATCATAACTTGACTGCCGCAGGAAAATGAGTTCACCTTATGCCCAGTCACATGATCACATAGCATGGAGACGGGCTATGGGAACATGCAACCACCCGCACCCCCTTTATCTTGTCGCAACTGCCACCGTGACAATATTTGTCACATGATTGCATAGCCAGGAGACGGGCTATGCAAACATGTGACAACCCGTGAACCATCACCTTGCTGATTGGTACATCACCACTGAATGTCAAACACACTCGGGCACTGAAGACATGGGCCCCGCTGAGAAAAACTGCATCACCGATGCAACCAACCAATGAGTAGAAGGCACGTTGGTAAAATTGGCATCGTGGGCCCACCTTAGAACTCTACAATCACGATGTCCAGCATTTAGTCGCATGATCACATAGCCCAAAAATGGGCTATACGAACATGCGACAACCTGCAAACCGTAACCGCCAGCAAAATCGCCACCGCTACCGGCACAAAACGTTAGTCACATGATCGCTTAGCCTTCAAAAAGGCTATGCGAACATACAACTAACCACTACTTACCACACCTTAGCCCTACCAACAACCGCCATGTGTCACGCCACCATTCACTGCATCCAATAGAACACTGCCACCTCAGCAACCAGAAGACGCCCCATCACCATCAGTGGGACCACCAAACTACAACCACCACCACTTTGTCGATGGGCCCCAGGGACACGTGGCAAGTGGTTGCATGATCACATGTCAGAAAATTCTGACATGTGGCCATGCGACAACCAACCCCCGACTGCCACATCACCACCTTGAACCAGCCGGAAGAAACCTCACCTGCCAACGGGACCAGCAAACAAAGCACCGAACAAAAGAAGATCGGACGACTGGCGCAACTTCACATAGCCCTGAAAAAACCTTTGTGCTTTAATGACAACCGTTGATGCTTGGACATGTCAGGACCCTCTAACCAATTCAAAAACCAGGTCCCACCATCCATCACACTTGCGCACTAAGGCAAAGTAGACCGCCAGGCAGCTGAACAGGACTGGGACCCACATGGCTAGGTGGCAAGCGGTCGCATGATTGCATATCAGAAAAGTATGACATGTGGCCATGCGACAACCAATCAGGAAGAGTCTGGACCCACCATCCAGTTGGACTTGCACATTTAAGACCGAGGTAAAAAACACACAAAGTTTTCGGCACCAAAAGACAAGTGCACAAAAGCTGGAAGGTAAAGGTTGAAAACAACGAGGGTTTTCGGCAAAAGATCGAAAACATACAGGATTAACGATAGACTGAAAGGTAGCAGGGAAGTCGAAAACATCACGGGTTTTTGAAAACACTGCGGGTTTTCAACACTATGGCAGATTTTTAAAAAGTTTCCCACAGGCCTCAAAACTTGAAAAATTCCCTGGGCTTTGCAAATTAGGAGATGCGATCTGGACTGGAGTTAGGTGACACAATAAAGAGCACAAGGTAGGAGCGCACACCATGAAACACTAAGGATTTTCATCACAAGTCAAAATTGTGATTGCAGGCATGGCATGACAACAAAACAAAGACTGCAGAGAATAGGCCATTTTCATAAGATTTTGCAATGACTGGAAAATGGACTAACACTTCCCTCAGGAGTTACTATGTTGTTTTCTCTTCAACTTATCTTCTGCCTTCAGAGCATACTGATAAGAATCTTCAACAAAAACAATCTTCAACATACCAAGCTGATCCCGAATATTGAATCTCAAACCATTTACATACTGAGCTACCTTTTCCTTACCAAGCTCTCGGTGTCCAGACCGAATAGTAAGTTTTTAGAACTCCTCGGTATAATCCTCAACAGACAAATCCTTATGTTTCAGATTCTGCAACTTCTTAAACAAGTCAAGCTCATAGTTAGAAGGTATGAACTTAGCTTTCATCTTAGTCACCATCAACCTCCACCGATTGATCTTTATTTCACCTTCATCTTCTCTATCTCTTTGTAGTTCTTTCCACCAAAGACTAGCATGTCCTTTCAACTTAGTCTGTGCTAATCTCACCCAAAGAGGATCTTCAATTTCTTCTAGCTCAAATAAATCTTTAAGTTCACTAATCCAATCAATCATGTTCTTAGGATTCAAAGTACCAGAGAAAGTAGAGACTTCGATTCGGTAACTGCTACTTAATTGAGCTCCAGATCTAGGCAACCGAGCAGTTCTCTCTTCACCAGATCTATCCCTCTAGTCATCACCACTAGATCTAGCAAGTTCAAAGTCTTCAACAGCTTCCTCATAACCATCTTTAGTACCAACATTCTAAGGTACACTAGCAACAACTCTCATGATCTCGATGACCATGTCATTCTTCATCAACTCCATCTCAGATCTGAAATCTGATTTCACCTTCTCTATAATCCTAGATTCAATAGTATCATAGAGATCTGCAAGTACTTTAGGGTCCAATATTCTCAAAGGCATCTTTAAAGACAACAGAAACCCTCTGCAACAAACCCTACACCGACCACCTTACATGGCAATCTCCAAGTTGTATACAAGTCAGATCTCAACCTTCCACATTTCACAAACAACTAAGGCATGATCCACAAGTTCAATGCCATGGATCTGTAACCCAGATCATATGATCTCTTCACCAACAAGATCAACTTCGCAAGATTAGCCTTGCTAGGTCAACCTTTGCTCCACAAGATCAACTCTCACTCTGATACCACTTGACACAGACCAAGGTAGGGAGGATCCAATTAAGGACAATCAAGCCTTGCAACTTTATAATTACATAGCGGAAAACTCGACACAACAAGATGCTTCAACTCAATTTTCATTAACATGCCCAACTGTAAGGCCTTCCAGGTTAGGGCCAATTACAACAGAAACAAGTTATTCAAGATCCACATAGATCCAATACAAACTTAGCTAGTTTAGCTCTGAAAACAATCAGCAACTAATGGAAACTGTAAGGCAGATCTAAACCTGAGCTCACAAGCCTCCAAGAAATCTCCTTATCTCCAAGTGTGCAAACCACTAGCTTTGCAACTAAAAACTATCAGATAACAATCTGATCTGCAAGATCATGCAAGATCTTTTCCACAACTTCACCAACTTCATCTTTCAGGACCTTTGATCTAACTCGCTAAGTCTTCCAAGTCATGAACTCCCACTGATGCTTAAACATCTACCCAAACACCCCCTTAAATACTAATCATTAGCCACAAGTCGGTTGGATGAAACCATTAACTCCCCCCAACAAATATTAAATTCAATAAAAGTAAGCTCTCAAATAGCCTTACAAACATTTAATTCAACATGTTGGCCTATAACAACAACTACCAACAATAAATGCACCAAGTCGGCCCAACAAATCACATAGAACTCTAGTTGGTAAACCAGAACTACTGAGTAATAGTGAAATAACCAAGCATGTTAGGCATCACCGAGCACCAATGTCAGACGAGCACCGCAGGCATCACCGAGTAATACTTTCATTGAGCACCAGAGATTATCGAGTTCCTTCAACGACCAAGCTTCCTTCAATGACCAAGACCATTAGTCAAGGCTGCAACTGAGTAACACCGGCCAAATAACACACCTCCATGCAGATTCACTGAGTACCCTAGAATGCCCTTGCATCACTTGTTTAGAACTTGGTGCAAGTCTAGACGTAAGCTTTGTGATGTAATTGTTGATAGTGGTAGTATTGATAACCTTGTTGCTGAGGAAATGGTTCAGAAACTTGGTTTGAATAGAATGAAGCATCCTCATCCTTATAGGATTGGCTAGTTACAAAATGTTCATGCTCTGGAAATGAGGGAGTAGTGCTTTGTTGATTTTCAGATTAGCCAATATAAGGATCTAGTGTTCTGTGATATTGTGGAGATGAATTATTGTCATATATTACTTGACAAACCTTGGTAATATGATTAAAGAGCTATGTATGATTGTGTCAAGAATGTGTTTACTATTGAGAAGAATGAGAAGGAGTTTTCCCTGATGCCTTTGGTAGATACAACACTCGGTAGGAGAAACCTGAGCTTTGGTAGCTGAGATGAGTTGGGAAATTTTGAAAGGATGGATCAGTATGGAAAACAAGCCTGTGTGTTATCAAGGAAAAACTTCAAGAGACAGAGGAAGCTGAAGTGGAAGACTATGCAAGGTGAAGAGTTGGAGGACTTATATATGAAGAACTAGTTTGAGGTTTATGTGCTGAATCTCAGAAGATGTTCTTCCAACCTATGAGAACATCTTTTCAAACTTGGGGTGTCTGATGTAGGGCATTCCAGGGTAATCGACAAATCTGCATGGAGGTGTGCTATTTTGGTTTTGTGTTACTCGATTGCAGCTTTAATCGACAGTCTCGGTTATTGAAGGAACTTGGTGGAACTTGTGCTTGCTGATGCCTGTGTTGCTCGATGTTGCTTGGCGTGGTTAGTTGTTTCACTAGTGCTCAGTTATTTCTTTGGTGCTTGGTAGTTCTGGTTTACCAACTAGAGTTCTTGGATATTTGGTTTGCCAACTTGGTGCATTTATTATTGGTATCTTTTGTTGTATTGTCCTATGTAAATCTAGAGGCCGACATGGAGAATTAAATTTTTGTAAGGCTATATATGAGCTGATTGTTGTTGCATTTAATATTTTTTTTAATAGGATCCGTCTTGGCTTAGGAGGTAATTTTTTCTTCTAGCCGACTCGTGGATGAAGATTAGTATTTAAGGAGTGTCTGTGTAGTTGTTTAGGAGGCAAAAGATTCAGTAGAAGTAAGTAGAAGATTAGATCTAGATCTTGCGAGATCTTGAAGATCAGATTGTTATTTGATAGTTTATAATAGCAGAGCTAGTGTTTTTCATGCTTGGAGACAAGGAGATTTCTTGGTGGCTTGCGAGCTCAAGTTCACATCTGCCTTAGGGTTTCCATAAGTTGTTGATTTGTTTTAGAGCTAAACTAGCTGGAGAGATTGCAGAAATACTTTGATTGTATTTGGCCCTTACTCGGAAGGCCTTACAACCGGGCATGTTAATGAAAACTCATTTGAAAATATTATCTTGTTTTGTTATTCCACATTGTGGTGTTTGGATGCTTGTTTGGACTATCCTTAATTGGATTCTCCTTACCCATCCTGCGTCAATTTCTATATTAATTATATCTCTTTGATAATATTGTCATCTTGATCACATCCTCCTTACAAAATTTTATGTCCACTAATAATTGTTTTGATTAGATAATGAAGGAGATGACCCAAACACAACATCAAAATAACATCAAGTCTAAAAGGATAGACCAAAGATAATTCATCGGTAGGTAATTCTAGAAACTAAGCTAAGAGAAACTAAACTAGAACTAGAACTAGAAAACAAAACAAAACACAAAACCAACAACCAAGACCAGCACAAAGAACCAAGAACCAAGAGACCAAAAAGAAGGTGAACCTCCTTAGTAAACCAACAAATATTTGTTGAGATCCTTCAGCTTCTTAAGGAAGGAGGTGTGTTGAGGAGGTCAAGAAAAAGTAGCATCACTAGAGACAATGTCCTCCCTAGTGTCCACCTACAAGTTGTATACTCTCTTCTTTTGTTTCTTCTTTCTTTCCTCCAACAGAGCCTAGATAGAGTTGACAGAGAGGTTGGTATTAGCTAGCATACTCTTTTTGTAGTTGGTCAACTCAACCAGCTATTTGTTAAGGTAGGATTGGTTTTCCTTCATGTTAGCCAACACATTAATCATTTCCACTTTCTCCTCCTCATAGGGGACTTGGTTTTTCAACTCAGTAATTTGGTCCTCTATAATCTATCAATTGTTTGTCTTCTGCCCAAAATCATTAGCAACCTCCCAAAGACTCACAACCCCTTTCCCCTTAGTCCAATCCTCAGACTTCCTTTCAAGTTCCGCTACAAATTAAAGCTTATTATTTTTTCTTGTAGTGAGCTAGAGCTGGAGTATGAGCCATTTTATCACAACCTTTTGTCTGCCTAGGTAGATAGACAACTCATCCACTTTTATACCCATAAATTCCAACTCATATGAACCAGTTGGGGACTTTGATAACTCTGACGGGGAAGAACTATTATGAATGATAGGATTTCCTAGATAGTTGAGATGGGCTTTTGGTGAAGGGGAAAGAATGGACAAAGAGGGAGAGCTAGCAATGGAATTCTCTAGGGTCCATGCAGGTTCAGTGGACCAAGTGGAAGCCAACTCCTCTGATAGGTCAACAAAATCTTCCTTGGGTTGTTCACGTCCTAGGGCTTTACACTTATCTTTTTGGATAATATTCACCTAGGTAGAGCCAGGGGAGGGAGCACTAGCCAGAGATTTGGCTTGAGGTTGGATAGGGTTAAAAGTGCAATAATTTAGCTCAATAAAGAGACAAGGGACAGCTTGAGGTGTATGGTTGAGATGGAAATTATATAATTTAAGGATGAGTCTCTATTGGAGAGGAACCCATCTTTTTCCTTGGCCTTAAACATAGACTGAGATAAGGAATAAAAAACCCAAAAAGAAAGCTGAATTTAATACCTCTACGAAAGTGGTTTAACATAGGAAATAAATGGGAGTTGAAGCATTTGTATCTACCTTCCAAAGTGATGAATTTGATTAAAATGGATGCAATGAACTTCCACTCACTAGGAAGTTTCTCTCTGTTGAATCCATTTTGCAATCTTGACACCTTCTCACAAGAGTCTAAGAAGCTCCAAAAGTAGTCTTTGTAATTAGCCTTGGAATTACGCGGCAACTCTTTTTCCTCCATAATTAAACCAGTCGCAACGGTGATGGTTTCTGCCAAAACAAAAAAGGTAATCCCACAAGTGATGGCCTTCCCATTTATCAAAGGCTCAAAAAAATTCAGGGAAAGTTCAGAGTTGAAACCCTTCATACCCTTCACATAGTTGTCAACCTAACCATCTATTATAATCTTCCCCACCTTCTCATCTTTTTTGACATCCTTCTAGTAGAGAAACCACAACTATACAAAGCTCCAAGAATACTGAAAATCCAAAGCCACTACATATTTTGCAAGCCCCAAGGAAATTGCATAAATAAAAATATTTTTGGCTCAGAGAACCACAATATGTAGAGAAAAGGCCAGAACCCAAAACACAAGCTCTGAGAGGAGTAATTGACATATCTTGTCATCATAAATTTATGTGATGTCTTCATTATTTCCCAGGTTGGCAATATCCATTATGATCTCTGCATGAATCACCTCAGGGAGTGAATTCATGCCTTCAGGTAAAAAATGATATTTTTTCGTGAATCTACCTTTTGTCACAAGCCTATTCGCGGCGTCGTTACCCTCCTGAAAGTGTGTTGGTAATGAAACACCTCAAATTTGGTGAGGTGACCAATTTTGTTTTTAAAAATATGCGTCGTTTCCCATCCCACCTTGTACTTTCCAATTAGGGTCATAATTACATTCATTGCGTCACCCTCAACAATAAAATTTTAATAACCATGAGTAATCGCAACCTCACCACGTGGTAAACTGTGTATGCCTTTGCCACATGGGTAGTTTGAGATCCTAAGTTCACCGTGAATACTGCTAGCTATGCTCTTTACATGTCTCGAATGAGACCACCCCCACCTGCCCGACCCAAGTTTCCCAAAGAAGAGTTGTCAAAGTTCAATTTGACCCATTCGAGATCCGGGGTAGCGACCAGTCCACTGATAATTGTTACCCATTAGCATTTACACTTCAAAATTTTCATTTGATAAGTAGACCATTAGTTAAAGGAATAATATATATGTTATTTTATATTCCATCAATTCAGCCAAATTAGATCAATAACTTTGCATATTAACTATAAATCCTTGTATAAGTTAGGTATAATAACATCAGTTGTCTATAGTAACAAATGACATGATCTATCTTCATGGTCATTCTGTCTTTTTTTAACTGACTTGTTCTTGGGGATTAGAGTAATGCCTGTGGAATTTTAGAAGCTTATCCTTATAATAGCTCATCTTATGCTATGTACCACCCAAAATTTTCTTTATATCATATAACATTAAGTGAAAGCTCTTTGTATGTATTAAAGTCCATTATTGTCTCTATATACATCACATGAAAACAACACTTTATTTTTTCAAAATGATACTACAATAGTAAGTGTCCTCTAGACTCACAAATTCTTCAATTTTTCTAACCTCACCTTTTGATAAAAAATCCAATCTAATACCTTAAGTTAAATTTGCATTACAAGAAATATAAACCCTGCCATAATAGAAATATACAAACTGAAACCTATATATTTCAATTTTGATAGATATTTAATTTACATTGGTCAATTTATAAATGAGTTTGATATTCTAGGATTTTCATGCTTAACTAATATCTGACAAAGTTTAGAACCTTAACCTTAATATAGCTCATCTTATGACACCTCTAAGAACCATCTGATAATTCCTTATATCATATGACACTGAATGAAGAATCTTTGTATGTATTAAAGACTGTTATTTCTCTATATACATCATGGAAAAATAAAATTCTAGATTTTAGAAGATAATACTATATACTAAGTATCTTCTAGACTCACTTTCTTAGAACTTAATAACTTCACCCCTTGATCAATCATCTCATCTTATATGTATAGACAAGTTTGCATTACAATACATACAAACCCCACCAATTAAAATAATAAACAAAGCCTAACCTATCCATTTCAATCTCAACACATATTTTACTTGCATTAATCCATTTATCAATGAGTTCCATATCCCAAAATTGTCATTAAATGTTAATTCAATAACTCAATATTTTATAAGGTGTATTTTATCCCTAAACACACGCAATGGTTGCTCGGGTTTCAAAATATTGTTGACTTATGGTTGCCTAATAAGTTATTGAATAATTCCTTGCTTCTCACATTTAGAACTATTTCCTTTCCGGCAGCATTGAGTTTAATACTAATATCTTATATGTTTTCAAAAGAATACCTTTCTTCGACAAGCACAAGGTTTCCATTCTTGTTGGCATGCAGAATATAAATCATTAAACCAGACACACTTAATCTCGTGCAAAGAAATTAATATGATCTTAAACCAGTTTGAAGTAAGCAAACTTGTGGGGAAAGAGATCGTCACAAAGACTTCACATTTCTTCCAACAATCAAAGACAAAATGTCAGCACCAAAACACCACCACCAAATGTTAAAAAATGAAGTCTATTCAACAACCTAGCATTTGGGTTGTCATGAGAGAGTGACTTCTTCTAGAATGTTTGCTGGATAGAAATATAAAATCCCATATTATACTTGCAATCCCACATCATGGTGGCGTAATATAACAGCCCTAAAAGCATAAAAAATAAGAATTGAAAGGGATATACTTATACTTACTATTTATAACAATGTCAAGTCACCAAGCTATTAATAATTAGATGATGATGTAGAATGACTGGAAGTCGGCATGTTGTCTGCTTGGTTTGATTAACCGAATATACCAAGTACGCTATGGTTGAATTGCATGCAAAGACAAGCGAAAGATACTCAAAACAAAACCCAAAAACCCTAAATTTAATAAGCAATCTAAACCAACTGTAAATGTCGTTTTGCTGTTGTATTCCTTGTATTCAAGTTTGGGTCGCAATAACATTTGTATAAACGTCTCTCACCTGAGATTTGAATAACCGAGACTTGAGGGTGACAGAGTTTTTAATTACGTCCATAGATTAAATATAATAACAGGAGTGCTGAAGGATCTCCATGTGTTATAATGGTTACAGAATAGCCTTGAATGTCAACGACGAAGAAGCCATGTATGATTTTACAATTTCTTTACAATCGTCACTACTTAGAAAAGTTAAAGAAATTTAATAAGTGGGAGTTAACTGCAATGAAGTTGACGCCTTGGACAAATATTTCTACGTCATTATCTCACAGTTTATGAGTTTTTTTATCGGGAAGAATCAGAATCTATTGGTATATCTGGTGGGATCTAAAAGTGAATTGTAGTTCTAATTGTATCATTTTAATTTTCATTGGGATTAATAGGATCTGAAAGTGAAACCCAATTTTGATTTGTACTACTATAATTTCTATTGACGAATTATCTTCCAACCATAAAGCATAGTTCTAATATGTATCATTCTAACTTTCCTCTACATTGATGCAAACTGAAATTGAAACACAATTTTAATTTGCACCACTATAATTTCCGTCCGCACGAACTACCTTAGGACCATGAAATGTAGACTTAATATGTACCATTCTATCTTTGTCCACAATAATGGGATCTGAAAGTGAAAAGCAATTTTAATATTTACCACTATAACTTTCATCTAAATGAACTACCTTCCAACCATGAAAAGTGGTTCTAACATGTACCATTCTAACTTTCGCCCACATTGATGGGATACGAAAGGGAAATACAATTTGATATGTACTCATATAACTTTGGTCCACATGAACTGCCTTCCAATCTTGAAATGCAGTTCTAATATGTACCAATCTAACATTCTAACTTTCGAATGTATTGATAAAATCTAAAAGCGAAATACAGTTCTGATGATAAGTACCATTATAACTTTCATCTGTATAAAGTATGAGTATAAACTACCTTCCAACTATAAAACACAATTTGATAATAGACACCACTAGAACTTCAATCGGTATAAACTATCCTCCAACCCTAAAATATATTCTTAATGATATGTACCACCTTAACTTCTGTCTGTATAAACTATCCTCCAACTATAACTTTCGTCCCCGTGAACTACCCTCCAACCATGAACTAAAAAAACTCCAACCTCCGAACGAAGCTTCTTATCAGGTGAGGGGCCTGCTTTAACTGAGTCAAAGAAAGAGACAAGGGTGATCCCTGAATCATCAGAATTATATTGATTGTTTTTGAAACAGCAAAATCATGTGTTACTTTTTAATTAATAGAATTCATTAGACCGAGTCATTGATCTTTATCTCTTTGAGTAGATGGAATCCATTTAGTCACTGAGCAGTATCTCCGGAGTTTAACTCTTGTGAGGAAGAATTTGCCTTACTTGACGATTATGATTAACTTTGTTTTACGTTATTTTTAATGTTTATTATTGTCCTATTCTGAATAACAACGTTTTGTGGTTCCATTCATAAAATACAGCAAGAAGTATAACATTGCTACGTTAAAAGAAAGTTTACGAAGGGCGTACGCCAAAGACACCATATTTCGAAAAGAACCTCATATAAATATATACTGATGACGACTTTTAAATTATTTTTAATTTGTATTAAATGAGTCTTTATACAAGAGAGATCTATAAAAGTGTTTCTTTTGTGCTTTGGTTGTACGTTTACTTTTTTGATATGTGGTATATATGTCATAATTAATGAGGATTAAGTCTAGAAATCTAACAAAAAAAATACTGAAATTTCAAATAATTTACAAAATTTCATAGTGTTGGTTTGTGAAAGAATTTACACTACAAAATAGCAACCAAGTTGATCCTTCAATTTTTATGGAGAAGCCAACTCCAATTATAAAAAATCTTCAGGACTTGAACCAACTGACAGGGATCTAACAAACCCTTCTACACTTTGGCTCTGCAACATCCGGGAGTGTAATACCTTAATCCACTCATAACCTCTGCACCACACTTGTGAAATGAATTAAAATAAGTAGAATCTCATAGAAACTCAACAAAAGTAGGAAAATGCTGAAAATTGGCTGAATTTTCATTGATCCTCAACTAGACTAGAGCATGAGATGGGTACTATAAATAATACAACATAAAATAAAAATGATATAGTGTGAATTAATCAATTTTAGGGCTAAGCAAGATGAAATTGAACATCCTAAGACTAGTAAAGACATACAACTGAGATCAGTGCCTCAATCCATTGGGTAATTTATCCATAAGATTTATAACTATAGCATGCAGAAAACACTAAATAGATTTATGATCTAAGACAATATTGCATTACAATATTTCTCAACTACGACCCTAACCCAAACTTCTTATTAGAATCCTTGGATAAACCCTAAGAATCTGTAAATATGTATTCAAACATTTAATTGATTCTTTGAACCAAAGCATGAACAAAATTTACATACATTTCAACAATGTACTAACATAATAACATCTTTGATTCTATTCTATTCAAAACTCATTAAATTTTAACACACGAGAGTTTTTGGCCAGAAATTGTATCTTTCATTAATTCAAATGCTATCTCTATTATACAAAAGATATACAATTTATTGACTTGAGACTTGCAAAATTGACACAAAATGCTTTCTAATTTTCTCTATGTACTTTACAATTTGCTAGAAACAAATAATCTCCACTTAACTTGGGACCTAGACTTCATAAAAAATGAGCTCAGACCCTATCTCTTGGCCTTGATTACTTTTTAATAGAAATAAGGGAGCACAACAAGCTAAGGACCAGAGGAGACACATGTCACTGTTTCATTGGAAAATTTAACTTTACCACAACAAATATGACACATAAAGAAAAAATGCCTTTTTTCTTTGTAAAATATTCCTTGTACATTCCATCTTTTCAATTTGTTGATGAATATTTCATCTGGGCTTAGTGCTGCTAAAATCTTGTCCTTCAAAATTTAACCACTGCATAATAATGCCAAAAGTGCATGCCAAATAGTCACATCAAAATTTGGAAGGCTAACTACTTGCATTCTCAATCTTCATTCAAATAAAATTTAACCCATTTGGTAAAATATGCATCTAATGGTCATTAAAAATTCATCACTTCATCTACCTTTTCCTTATAGAGGTTGTACTTTATTGCACACTGATTTGATTCCTTTTCAAAAGTAATAAAGAATGCACCTGTATTAATTATTTTATCTATGTTGGTCTCTAATACACGAGCATCAAGATCCTCACAAATGAGAGCAACTTGGGCATCAATATTATGTTTGGTTTGTTCCTTTCAGGTTTGCAATGGCTTTATATTTCCTTTCTGATCTATGATGCTTAGTAGAAGAGTATCAGTCATCCCATTGAAATTTTTTATCATCTCCTTCATTCTCTACTCAATATGCTCTACCAGCATCTAGAATTCCTATAGAGATCATGAAGATCCACATGTAGGTTGTATTTCTTTGGGCCTCTCCTTATGATGTTTTGAGCCTAGAAGAGTTAATTTTAGCTCATGAGCCCTCTATATCCATTTATCAAATAATGGAGCTGCCACTGCCTTATCTCTATCAAAATTATGCATTGTATTAGACAACAAAGAATAAATAGAATGAATGCTAACCAATTTATCATCCACTTTTTCATTCAAATGGTACAATACAATGTTGACCATTTCCTTTTGTTGAGCAATAGACTTGTACTTAGTATCAACAATTTGCTTTTCCAATTTCTCAATTCTCTGTAATAATTGGCCCTTGGTGGGGTCTACTAAACATGTTGGCTCCTCGATGATTGGAACTATTGGAGGAGTAGAGGAATTTTTCCTATCTGATACCTGTTGAATTGAAACACCTGAGGATGAAGGGGTGATCACTAAAATTGCTGGAGCAGCTTTGATTGCAGTGACTGAAGCTTGTATTTGTGCTATTGTCTACTCCAATAGATCCAACTTGGTTTCCAACTCAACACATTTTTCCTTAGCTTTATTGTACTCACCAAAAATATTTTGGTATTTCTATTTGTATTCTAGCTTCTCATCTTCATTCATTTTTGCAACAACTTGTGCCAACTTTATTGTTTCAAGACCTAATTTTGAAGGCTCAACCCTAGAAGTACCACAAGCCCTTTTTAATATAACATTACCCCTTACATTTTGGTTGATATCTACAATATCTGGTATCCTATCTCTAGGGGTCAATGACCATATAGCCAATGTTTCATAATCATAACTGTAAGTAGATCCTTTCATTGCAAGGCTTGCTTCCTTAGATTCTGGGCCATGTAGTATCATTCTCTTCCTAACAACATCAAAATAAATGGTGTCTACAATATTTCATTCAAGGAGAATGAGCACCCCTTCTTGATGCACAATCCTTTTTCCCTCTTCCAGAGAAATGGCCTCAAACTCCTTTTCTATTTTCAATTTTACCTCATCAACAATTTCTTTCTCATTTTTATTTAGTTGTTGTGATTTTTTCTCCTCACATCTTCTATGATAATTATCTAAATTTCCCTTCCATAGGAACTACTAAAATCCATCAGTTTTCACAAACTTATATTCCATGAGAGCATCACATGCTTCCTTTTCCATATCCCTACAAACTTTTCCCCAAATCTCTAATGTAATGAAATTTGAAACTGGAGTAGTTTTTGAAATTGACATTACCACCTACAGTTCCTACTCAAAAATAATGATGCAATCATCATCTTCTCACTCCTCTGCAATTTTTTCCTCATGTTTCTCTCTTTCCACCTTCCTTGGAGGTGATGGAGATAATGCAAAAAGTTATCTTCTTGGCCCCTCATCAGGATCAACAATATGAATCCCCTTTAATGGTTTGGGGGAGGGTATAATTTTTTTTATCAAATTTAATTATTTTCTTTCCTTTCCTTCTTCTTTCTTCATCACTGTCATCTATGCTCACCTCCTCACCTCTCACCCTTTTCTATACCTTTATATTTATGGGAGGCACCTTTTTAGGTCTTGATTCCTCCTTTCCCTATCTAAGCTATGTGGATGGAATGGATGCTTTGGAAGCCAACATAGTTTATTTGAATGAATTTAGTGGTGCATTTAGAAACTTTTGTAAAATATCAGTGTTGTTTCTTGACTTAAACGTGTTCCTCTTTTGTCTCAAAATGGTTATTATTTCATCAAAATAACCTATCAGTGTACTCATTTTTATAGAAAATGGGCTCAAGGTCTGCACAGGGTAATAATTAGGTTCTAATTTCTTAATCTCATGCTAGAGATTCTTATATGTCACATATTTCATATTATTTTCTTCTTACTGATCCTCATCTTAAATATTTCTTATCAAATATTCTAGAAAATTAAATTCATGGGGTACAAAAGAAAGCTTTATCGTTTGTTTAAACACATTGTGGAAATTTTCAAGGTTAGTGTGTCAAACTGTGCTGACACCTAAGTGATAAGGCTCAAAAACATTATCAAAATGCACCCAACCACTCTTACTGATATAAAAATATAGAATCATAGTAAAATAAGAGAAAATGGTGTCCTTTTTCCTCCTTATCAAATCCTTCTCTTGGATCGATGAAATTTTCTTGTTTACCTCTTGAAAGCCAAGACTCAGTGGCACATTGTATGGAAGAACATAGGGTTTTCCTATGAAACCATAAACTCTCAGCACAATACTTACTGAATATGGGGTAACCTCACCCCAATTATGCTCAACTTTCAGCTATGGTAGCCTCTCCTTTGGTCTCAATAAATGAAGAAGTTCTTTGGGAATCTTGGGAGGATTAACTATTAACCTAGACCTTAATCTTGAGTTAAAAAAGCTTTCAAACAATACATAACTTCCAACATCCCAATTCCTAGACATAATTGTGCTCGAGGTCTGAACTAACATCTCTTCATTATATAATAATCTTATCAAATTCATACGCTCTACAAAATAATCAACATTATTGAGCATGAACATATGCATCAACATGGAGTACTAGAAGAAAAGTTGTTTATCCATTATTCAATTTCACCAACACATTTGGTATTTTATCCACAAAAAATGGAGCAAAATCATATATCACAATGAAATTTGGATGTTGAATCATGATGGCCATATACATGTTTTCTAGAGGGATAAATGTGCTAGGGTGCTTCCCTAAAACTTGGCATAGTGTGTAGAAAGTAGCCCTCCAAAGTGGAGTGAAATAATTAATAGGAAAAGGCTCCACAAAACAAGGGGCTATGTAATATTTTGATATTCCTTCACTAGCCATGTGATATGGAATAAGTATTCCTCTAAAAAATCCCTTGTTTGCCTATACTTCTCTCCAATTTCCATCAAATCCATAGTCTCCAAAAATGTAGAGGGCTTGTACAAATAAAAAACTTCCTGAAATTCCTCTCTAAAAATACCTAATAGAGGCTCACCATTATTCCCTCTAACTACTCTAGCAATAGGATCATACCAATTTTCTACTATCATCAACAACTCAATATCCATAAATACATTTGGTACTTCCAACTTCCCCAGATCGAACTACCATGCATTTGACTCTCAATTTTCTAAATGGTGTTGTGCATACTATAATCTAATCATATCCAATCCCTTCATAGAAATCTTTGCATACTCAATGTGGGTAGCCTTATCATATAATCCATCCCCTAGTGTCTTTCCTCCAACTAGTTTATGTCCCTCATATCTATAATTTGTCAATTATGTCAATTGGTCTAGGAAACCATTAAATAAATTCATTTTCTGATAATCTTTCTAGCCTAAATGGTGTCTTTGGGGATGCATCCTGGGTAGCTAGGGTTTTTCTAATTCATAATTTGTATAAAAGGAAAAACAAAGGTTTACTAACAATTCAAAATTACAATAAGAAGCTTCACACAATTTAAATAATTCAAATCCTAACCTGAATTCAACACTTAAAATAATCCTTTCCCCACAAATCGAGAGAATTTCACTAGGAAAATAACACAATATAGCTTAGAAAAATGAAAACCCTACTTATGGATTTTTTGCTTAAGGAAACCCCAAATTATACACAACAATAGATCGTTCAATCTCTTCTTAGCTCCAGAATCACTTCTATCTCTTGACGAAATGTACAATGAATGAAAAATGTAGTAGTGAATTTGACTTTTATTAACATCTACAATAGCTACTTCACTATCTAGTCCATCATTAATTCATATGTGCAAAGGAATGGCTTGAAAATAACTTGAATCAAACTTGAAATTTGAATCGTCGATCTTCACCAAGCTATCTGCATCTAACAATTCTAATGAGTCAATATGATATTGATTGGCATGCTAAAAATTGGACCTAGGTTTCAACTAATAAAAAATTACCACATCACAACACAAAGATTGTCATCACCCAATCCTACCTTTCTTTAGCCTTCAATGACTAGGGACACATGGAAAGATCTCTTGATCCTACTATGGTTAAACATCTATCAAGTTTAATCATGGAATCACAACAACCGTTGATCTTGACCTCCTTTTAAATGTGGATCAAACCATGAACCCACTTCTATGAATTAAACTTCAATCACCTTTCTAATCATATTAAAAGATCACCACCATATTTCACCATGTGAAAAAAGATAGAACTATTAATTTCCTACCAGATAATGCTAATGCAAATTGGTAACAATATTAAATTCTTTAATTATCTTCCTTGACCAATCCCTTAATGACAACTATCATTAGTCTAGTCCTACCTCATTTCAAAATCACCAGATAACTAGGGACATATGGCTATATCCCTCAATCTTGTGATCATTAAAATTTTTGCAACTTTCATCACAGGATCATGAGGACCATCGATCTTGTCAGATCATTACCCACTAATCAAACATATCCATTCTCATCCTTCTGTTAAGACTTGCACACCTTTTTATTCCACTTAAGAGATCATCGTCCATTTTTTACATGTGCTAAAAGATGAGCACATTAGTATATCGATAGTTAACCCTAATGATCCCAAAATATAATATAAGGTAGAAAATAACATCGTCAGATAACCTCTACTTGACAGATGGTAGCTCTTTTCTATCCCATGGTCAATAGAGTTTACATAATGACATCATCATGGGATCGTGCGCTAATCAAAACATGCCATGTAGCCTGATGCTATAAAATTTAAAGGAACCCACCTTAAAACAAAAGACATGACCACTAACTCTTCAACTTACAATTAAAATGACCCATGCCACTAGTAAGATAAAGCTTAGGGACTTAAAGACTTAGGTAAAATGAAAAGAGGTTGCCACTTAAAAAAATAAATGATAGGTAAGAAATAAAGTGGTCCCCTTAAATGATGAATAGAATCATCCCTAAGGCACCTAAGTGGTTAAAAAAGTAACAAAAAAACATAACAGACCTAGGGTTTTAAAAGATAGTGCATAGGATAAAACCTTGAACCATAAACACTAAACCATCAATAAAGAACATGAATAATGGGAGAAAAACCAGATTTTATAATGATGACTCACCAATTTTGAGTAGGGAAACCTAAAACACTACAAGTGGCTCTATTTGGGGATGTTCTTTATGACTAGAAAGAAGGGAGAATAGAAAAATCTACTGAAGAAGTAGACCACTCACAAAGCAACACAAAAAGCAGACCAAAATAGAAGGAAAATGAAATGAGAAATATAATATGTACAAACCCTGACTATTGGTCATGGAAAATAAATAATTTAGGAGAAGTAGGGTTTCAAGAACTGTCCATGAACTGGTAGTTCTAGAACATCACTAGTCAATTCTATGATAAAATAGGAGTCTTATCCCCATTTAGTATGAATCAAATATGGACCTAACCAAATTGGGGCAATTTTTCCATGTTTCCCCTTATCCTCCAATCCGGCATTCCACATTAGAACACGGTCATCAATTTCAAAATTTCTTGCAATTGTCTTATTATCATATAGATTCTTGACCTGTAACTATAATTTGGAATTTCTTGCATGAGCTTCTCTTTTGGTTTCATCCAATTTCATTATATCATCCATCCTCAACTACATATCATCTTCAAGATCATCATCATAAATTTAGAGAAATTTATACGTGTTTGTTAAGCTATTTTAGGGAAATTTGTCCTGTATCCCATATACTGAGTCAAAAGGGACACATCCTATTGCCTTTTTCACTATTACTCTATCTAGCAAAACTGCCACTCTTAGCTTCAAGTCCCATGCCCTTTTGTTTTTCTCTAGGACTCTTTTGATGATTTTCATTAGGCTTTTGTTACTTGATTCTTACTATCCATAACCTTTTGGATGATAAGGTGATGAGTAAGATGTTTGAAACCAAAACTTGTTGCAAAATTATTTATATTCCTCTGACCTAAATCACATTACATTGTCAGATATAATCCTCTTTGGGAATACAAATGTGGTCACAATGTTATTCATCAAAATGTCAATCACCACTTTTTTAGTTTCTCTCTTGGTTGGGATAGCCTCTACCCACTTTGTAAAATAATATGTGACAACCAAAAATCCATGAATATCCACCACTAGACCTATTTCCAATTTCTCCATTAAAATCAATGCCCCACTATTTAAAATGATCTTGCACATCAACTAGTTTTACTGGTAGATTTCCTAAGAAATTGAGTTTTCCAGAGAACCCCTGACAAGCATCACACTTCCTTAGTAGTTTATGTGCATCTTTAAAAATATTAGGCACCAAAACCCACCTCTCAAGATTTTATGAGTATTTCTCTTAGCCATGTAGTGACCTCCACATATCCCACTCTGAAGCTTTCATGATATACATATTTCAACAAAATACTATTAACAATTCTCCACCAAATTTTACCACATATAATAGTGTATTTAATAGCATGTAGCTTAAGTGTCCTTTTCTTATTTTCATTCATACCTTCAGGAACTTCATTTTTGGAAAATAGAAAATCACATCTATGTACACTTCATATCCATCCATGTCATAAAGGTATGCTTTGTGCTCTTCTTCGGCTTGGTTAATCTAGTTAGCATCAAGATTACTTTGAGCCATTAGTGTTGCTAACCATTTTCCTCTTACCAATTTAGTAATATGAATGTCAATATAAAAGTCTTGGATTTTGTTGATCCATCTACACCTTCTTCTTGAGGTTTTCAATTGTGTGAAGATGTCTTTGACTGCTAGACTAGGTACATATACAACAACTATTGCTCCAACTAAGTAACATCTGAATTCTTTAATGACCTTCACAAGAGTATAATCTTGTTCTGATTATTGGAAAAAATAGGTTTTGAAGGGACCCAAAACCCTTTACAGCTTGAGGATCAAAAGATAGGAAGAAGAAAACACAACACCAAAAAAGAGGCATACAACATCGAACTACACATATAAGGGACTACAAAGATAGAGTTAAAAGGGATAGAAACCCAGACCAAAAGACAGCAGGAAACACAAAAAACCAACAAGACAACCAAACTAAGCATCCACGTATAGAGCCCCAAATTTCTCATCCAACGTCTTCTCCATCTTGGCCTAAATGTTGTCCATCCACCCAATAACACTTTTTAGCTCGTCTAGGTTCTTCTTCATTAGAGGGGATTTTTTCTTATTGCTCCCACAGGTATGAGAGCTAGGGCCACCACTATCCACCAGAGAAGCATTCCTAATCTCAATATCATCCTCTGAAGCATTATCCAACAGGTTGACTAGAGCCTTGAGGTTGGTGCTAGAAAACTTCATACTGTCCATACTGTGCTGGAGGATATTGATAAGAGTATTATCAACTTTATCTAGTCTTTCCTTTATATCAATAGCTAGGGGGTTAGAAGATCTCTCTTTGAGGAGAGTCTCAACTTTCTCATGGAGAATAGCATTGTTAGCTTCAAGCTTCCTGCTTTTTAAATGGAGCCTTTTAATTTCATGAAAGCACCATTTGCTAAATCTAAAGGAGTAAAGGGCCTTAGCTTTGGTAGTCTGTAGCACACTAGTAGTGACTTCTTCCCTGTCATTAAAATCTTCAAAAATAAGCTTGATGGAGGACTCTCTAGCTTTCCATTCATTGGAATCACTGCTATCCTCCTAGATGTTGTCCTCAGAGTCTTGAGAGACAAGCACATCGTGCCTCATACCTGCAACATAATCATCCAGAGTGGGAACCTCCTCTTTATTAAAATCCCTATCATTCTTATGCTTCTCTGCATACTAGATAGTAGTGTCGACCAAGTCTTCAAGGCTATGGGAATTATGCACCATAGTTCCTTCCGAATTGGCTTCTTCCATAGCTTCACCTTTCTCCTCTGTGATACTTTCCTGAATATTTTTCTTAGGGTCCTCTGCTTCAGTAGTGTCCTTTTCCTCAGTACACATAGGCTCAGTCTCAACCCCCCATGTCTGGGAATCATCATTACCCTACAGGTGAACCTCATCTTCCAATTGATCCTTCCCCTTAGTCATATCCTTGTTATCCTCCTCTGAATCCTTACTGTTAATCTCCTCCTTATTCTCTTCAGGGGCAGACATAGCATCAGAATCATCACTATCCTCCCTCTCCTTACCAAGGCTTTGCATCTCCTAGATCTTTCCAGAAGCATCCTCATCAGAATCCTCCATCTCAGAACCCTCAGAGTAGTCCTCAGCTTCAGTCTCTTCTGAGTGAATTTTCTTTGAGCTACTGCCCATATTATCCTTTGACTTCCTCTTAACAGACCCAGACTTAGGAATCTTTGGGCTCCATTTACTCTTTCCAGAGGAAGGAGTGGAGCTAGGGTCAGGGTTAGTTCTCTTAATATGCTCATAAATCAAAAGAATCGGGCCTTCATGCTTAATAGCCTTCTTAGGAGAACCCTTATGTTCATTAATACTTTTAACCATAGAAGTGTGAAGATAATAGGGTATGTTAATGGTATCCTTGTACCTGAAATGGTTAAGGAACATAAAGTGGTGGGAGTGAGCATGAGTGAAGCGACCATCGAGGGTAAAATACTCCATCATAGCCTGTAGAACATAGTGCCATATTTCCTTGATTTTGACAGGATCAATGTAACCATTGATCTTACCCTCTGCAAAATCAACCTTCTCCTTCACAGACTTCAGGAATTTTTTGGCCGCCATATCCAAAATCTTGTGATTCCTATAAAACTTCTAACCAACATTGGGTATTCCCATCTCTTGAGCGATAAGCTCCATAGTAATCTCCACAGTTCTCCCTTCTATAGTGACTGTGTCATTTTTCCAGCCATCAGCAAATTTTTGAGTGATATCCTTGTCAAAACCATGTAATTTTTCCAGATAAGGGGTCACTCCACCTTTCCTCAGCTTCTGCCAAACCATAGCCATATCAGCATCCTTGAGCTTATTACAATTATCCGGCTCTTCGCGCTTCAAGTCACCGCCCATGTTTAAGAAATTTAGTAAAACGGAGTGCTTGTTAGAGTTAGGGCTATGGTGATCAAGATAGTAGTCACTGTTAACAAAGAGGTTAACAGGACGCATAACCCAAAAAGTGTGCAGACTGTCACTAATGATGTGGTTACGTGCAAAAAGTTGGGTGCCAATTCCGCGGAAGTCCACGACTTGGAAAAATGCACTGCTAGAAACGGGCACCCATTTTTTGTCAAATCGGTTGCCCGTTTTGGTTCGGTACTCCGATCTTTAATAAAATGGGTGCCCGTTTCGGTTCAGTCAACCAAGCCAAAACGGGCACCTGATTTGACAAAAAATGGGTGCCCGTTTTTGAAAAGTATTTTTATTTTTTACTGCGTTTCCTGTCATTTTCTAGCGACAGGAGAACGGGATTTACGATTTTTCAACATCACCTGCCCAATTGTTAGATGCCTGCCGACCCCACAAACACATTTTTTCAAGTTCCAGGTATGTATTTATCATTTTTACTTGTTTTATTTTATTTTTCATGTTCATTTTCAGTAGTAAAATGTTAAATTTTAGTTTTAAATAGCTATTTAAGAATGCATTTTAAAAATGAATGTATTTTCTTAGATTATGAAATGTATGTTTTTATTTGTTATTCAATTTGTTTAGAAATAATGTGCAATTGAAAATAATTTAACCTAAAACGTAAGAAAGTAGAAAACAAAAACCTGAACAGTAGAAAACTGAAAACAAAAACTTAAAATGGAGAAAATTGAAAATGAAAACCTAAAACGTGGAAAACCGAAAATGAAAACTTAAAACGTGGAAAACCGAAAATGAAAAATGGAAATGAAAACCTAAAATGAAACTAAAAAAGAAAATCTAAAACGTAGAAAACTGAAAACAAAAACTAAAAATGAAACTGAAAACAAAAACTTAAAATGAAACTGAAAATGAAAACCTAAAATGAAATTGAAAACAAAAACCTAAAACGTAGAAAACTAAAAATGAAAACTTAAAATGAAACCGAAAATGAAAACAAAAAACAAAAACTTAAAATGAAACCGAAAATGAAAACCTAAAATGAAATTGAAAACAAAACCTAAAACGAAACTGAAAATGAAAACCTAAAACGTAGAAAACTAAAAACGAAAACCTAAAACGTAGAAAACCAAAAACATATTTAAAATTGTAAACGAAAACCTAAAACATATAAAAAGTTAATTTTTGTTTTTAAATAGCATTATACGAATTTATTTTAAAAATGAATGTATGTTTATAGTTTTTCATTTATTTATGTTTCAATTTACTTTTCAATTTGTTTAGAAATCATGTATTTGTTAAAAACTAAAAATGAAAACTTAGAATGTATAAAATTGTATTTATGAAAACCTAAAATGTAGACAATTGTAAATGAAAACCTAATGTTCTCTCCTCTCTGATCATGTTCTCTCTCCTCTCTCTTTCTCTTATCTCTCTCTGTTTAACTCTCTTCTCTCTCTCCTCTCTCTTTCTCTCATCTCTCTCCCTTGAACTCTCTCTCTGTCTCTGTCTCTGTCTCTGTCTCTGTCTCTGTCTCTGTCTCTGTCTCTATCTCTCTCTCTCTCTCTCTCTCTCTCTCTCTCTCTCTCTCTCTCTCTCTCTCTCTCTCTCTCTCTCTCTCTCTCCTCACTTGCTCGCTCCTCTCTCCGATCTCTCTCTCTCCTCTCTCCTCACATCCTCTCTCAGGTCTCTCCTCTCTCCGCTATCTCATCTCTCTCTCTTGAACTTTCTTCTCTCTGTCTCCTCTCTCATCATGTTCAATGTACTAAAAAGTAATTATTTTCAAATTGACCAATAAAGGAATACATTATATATCTTTAAACAAAAACATCATAGCAAGTTTAGAATATTATATTAACAAACCAACTAAATCAATATAAAATATAACCTTATTGAAAAGAAATAAACATTTACAAAGTAAACTCTCTTTATAGGACCTAATATATACATAATATAACCCCTTAATAGTATCTAATAGGAGCTAATAAGACCTAATATGAACCTTAAACCCTAGTATGTACCCTTAAAACCTAATATGACCCTTAAGACTTAGTATGTACCCTTAAGACCTAATATGACCCTTAAGACCTAGTATGTAACCTTAATACCTAATAGGACCTATTATGTACCCTTTAGACCTAATAGGAGCTAGTATGTACTCGTAAGATGTAATAGGACCTACTATCACCCTTAAGACCTAATATATTATGCATGTGTTTAAATATTTTTCATTTACATTTTCAAATAATTTATAAATGTGTACATGTGAAGATAGAGATATATATGTTTAGATTATTCATGTGTTTAAATACTTTTCATTTACACGTTCAAATACTTTATATATGTACAATTTACACATGATGGACGAGCATTCAGGAGGTTAGCCCCCACCACCACCACCACCCCCACCTCCACCACCTCCTCGTACCACAGAGCAGCCTAGAGAGGACATGAGGCGTAATATCACCTCTATTGTCAGGGACATTGAGATGGTTAGACATGATCCCCACCCCTCCGCACATCTACTACGCCTTGCAGATACTATGCAAGGCATAGTAGATTCTGTCCAGTCCCTCGATGATGAGTTGGATAGCTATCACTCATGGAGAGATTCCATGAGAACATTCTATGCTGATGGACTCACCTATAAAGAGGTGAAGGATCTTAAAATCACCAAAGCAGATTTTGCTCAGTGGTTTAAGAATCCGAAAACAGGTGAAGAAATAAACCCCAAAAAATCAAGAATATCTATTCGCTAGTGCAAGCACCCATTGATTTCACAGCACTTTTGGGAGTGGTAGTGGATGGTATTTGACCATCCACCACACGCAAATCATGAGGTCCCCATGTACTTTTTGAGAAAATTGTGGGCTGAGTTTGAATTGGGTAAAAAACCTAATTATTTTGACATGAGAGCATTTCAGGGGGTCGGTAGAGGCATGCCTCAGGACAGGCCTGGGGAAAAGCTGAGTGATAGAGTCAAAAATCATCCACATGAGGAGCCCCTTGTTTCTTATCCAGCTCCTGTGATTCTAGCGCCAGTACACCATCGAGCAATCACCTCTGCTCTTGGTTCATTGAGCGCCCTTTCGGGTGATTTAGCTGAGCAGTTCAGGATGGCTAGGGCACCCCAGAGCACAGTACATGTTTGCACTTGCTACGGGGACATATGTACTGGTCCACAGAGTGAGGGGCCAGATGATGGATTTGATGATGTAGAGGGCGCACATGGAGGATATGATGACACAGAGGATCGACCTGCTGAGTTGTCATCATTTCTTAACCTTCTATACGCAGTGGATTTATCTAGCACAGAGGTAATCTATATAATAGTGATAAAATATTTTGTCTACATATATATGTACAGGCACACAAACCATATCAACCAAAATATGTTGTTTTTGTCGGACAGGGGGCAGAGGAGGCCACGATATCCATGGACCGTCACCATGTCCATTCGACTGCTTCAGATGTTGGTGCACCTTTCACTATATGTGTTTTTATCATGTCTATTCGACCCTTAGAAATATTTACTGTTGAAACTTTACTTTAATAATGTTTGTTTTCAAAATATATATTGTAGGGTCACACTTCATACCACCCTGGCAGCAGTTCGATGGTTACTCTGCCATCGGTCACAGAGGACACTCCCCATATACCGCTTGTATGTATATTGCATTTTAATTTTAATTTAACTATTTATACATGCTCACGTATTTATGCATATATTCTAATTCACTTCTATTTTTTACAATTATGTAGGTCTTCGCCACATCATTCCCTATTGATGTACCCTTGGAACCATTACTAAGTATAGATTCACATGGTCATGGTGTAGGACCTAGCCAGATGCAGGCCTCATCATGCTTTGAGGTCATAGTTATTAATATATTAAATTCCAATATTTTTGAATCATGATGCACATGTTGTTTTTAGGGAATATTATTATAATAAATTTGCAATTTGTTTTGTACAGGACATTACCACAACAATGTTTTTTACTCTAGGTCCTCCTCCCACAGAGGAAACTACTCAGCAGGGCTCCACGGTAATTTATTTGATATATGTATATTCAATATTTATTTTGTTTGTAAGTGAATTATTTGTTTAAACCCACTTCTTATTTATCTCTTCATAATTTATGTTTACAATCACTTGATGGTGTACAACATGATGATACATCTCCATCCTCTTCACGTGGAGTGAAGAGGACGGCAGATCAGATGGGCGATCTAGGCTCTTAGATGTTACTTGTGTTTCTTGTTATATGGACTATTCAGATGTTATATGGACTATTTCTAGATGTTATATGGACTATGAACACATGTTTTATGGACCTATTATATTTGGACTATTCACATGTTTTATGGACTTGCTATATTTGGACTATTCACATGTTTTATGGACTTGTTATATATGAACTTGTTTTATTTGGACCAATGATGTATGTTTTATGGACATGTTTTATTTGGACTAGTTATTTGGACATGTTATATATGGACTAGAGTGACATGTTATGTGGATTAGCTTTTTTTTGGTTGATCGATATATGTACATGTCATAGATTAAATTAGAATATTTGTTTTAGATTTAAGATTTTTTTAATAAGATGGATTGCATGTAAATACTCTACATGAATAAATATAATGTGAATCAGATAAGTAGAGATAAAATAAGATAACTACATAACTACATAACTAGATAACTAGATAATGGATATCATTAATTAATATGTCACATCAAATTAATTGTAGAATTTGAATTAAAAAATGAACAAATTAATAAGTATACAGGAATCATAACACATGGTACATCAATAAATGATATTTTTATTTATATATATAACTAGTTCAAGGGCTCCATAGGGAAAGAACTAGTAAGAAAACCCCACTTCTTAGCCCAATTACAATATGATTAAAAATAAAATAAACATTCAATGAAATAATTTAATGTATCATCTTCTAGGGCTCCTGAATATGACTATCACACGTGTGTAAAGTTGTACACTTTATACCTATTCAAATAAGAAATTAATTAGAAAAACTATCTTTAATGCATAACTAACTATAAATTTGACATAATAAGATCTATCACTTGTACATGTCTAATGTCTAATATCTAACTAACTATAAACTTGACATAATTAAACAACACTTACACATGTACACATGTGATTTATTAGAGTGTACCATCCGCATATGAGTGTCACACATGTGTAAAGTTGTAGTTGATACCTATTCAAACAAGAAATTAATTAGAACTAACTCCAAATTTGACATAATAATATATTGAACTTGTACATGTCTAATGTCTAATAGAACTAACTATATAAAATTTCAACATAATTAAAAAGCACTCACATGTCTCTAAATCTGATTCAACCTAGTGTACCATTTGCATCCTCTCTTTTTTGTAATGCTTCTATGATTGCCTCATGCTCTTCCATCGAAAGGGTCCATAAGACTTTATTGGCGGGCCTCCCTTTGTATCTTTCTAATTTGATATTCGTTGCCACCACTAAATGAGAATACTGCATAATTTTCTTTTTTGATTGGTAGTCCTCAAACGCTGGTAACCCATTTCTTCTTGTTAGGTATTTTCATAGCCATGTACCAACAACCACAATAGACCCAATTGGATACTGAAAACCATCATCATCTACTTGATGACATATCAACTTTTTCTTAGGTTCCACACATCTAGCAAGCTAGTACTCAGTCTGCTCATCATTATCCTCAGGTGCAACAATAGCATACACATGCCCTGTAAAAATAATTAGTTTCATATGCATGTATGTAAAAAAACCTACACTTATAAATGTAAATTTGAATAAATAAATACCAGGTTGTATCATATCTGAAACACGATCATAATCTTCTGATGCAAATGCATGATCTGGGTCTTCACTAGTTGAATCACCTGGAACTTGTGTCTCAGTAGGTGTTAAGGATCTTTGTTTCCATTCTTCAACCCATTCTGTACTCTCGCATTGTTCCCATTCACCTGCAACACAAAATTGACAAAAACATGCTAGCTCCCTAGTCCATATAGTCCAAGTGTTAGAATCAGAACTTCTAAATGAATGCCATTTTGCTGACCCATTTATCGTATCACACTCATATCTTGAAAGGATATAATTCTCTTCTACTAGCCAGAAGAAACGTTTGATTGTAGAATTCTGATTTGATCTTGTAGATAAACTTGTACTACACCATTCAACAATTTCACGTGTGTTTTTAAATTTGGATTTTTCTTCAAACTTGAGTTGTTCTCTTGAAAGGGCTCTCTTAACACATGCACCAGCACCATCATGTTCTCCTTTCCCATGTCCACCTTCAAAAAAACTCTAGATATGTTCAACATTGGTTTTCTTATGTGTCCTACTCAACCAATAAAACATTCTAGCATTCTTGAATTGACCTGTGCAATTATCTGACCATATTAGATGTTGTGTCATTTGAATTTGTCTCTCATTTAAATTGTCGTAAAATGTCTCCATGCAGTATTGCACAAACTCTGATGAGTGTAGTTTATTATCACTCATATAGAAGTGGTACTCCCTCAAAAAAAAATTATCCTCTTCTGTACTATCAGGTGCATGCCTATAGACAATATGAACAAAAATGGCTACTTGTACTGAATTATAATATTGAGATTGGATCTCATCTTGTGGTGCAAGAGTATAGTTCTCTGCAAAGTCAACTACTGAAAGTAAACTACCCACTGGGAATGTATTCTTGCACATGCAAAATTGTTCATCAAGCCATCTAGCATTATGAGAGTGTTTCACATATTTAGGTATGATCTTACACTTGAATTCATTCATGAATGCGTGAACACTAATGCTTTCATTTATTAGGTCACATCGTCTTCCAACCTTTCCATCCTTCAATGGATATTCAATAGTTTTAAATCCTCGCACATCAATCATTTGTTGTCCGAATTCAGTTGTAGGAGCTTCATGAAAACACTCATCTAATAATACAAGATTGCCACATATATTGCATACACCAAAAACACATGCATTGAAAATAAAATATTGGTCATTATGTGGGTTACAAAACAAACTTGAGATGAACTCCTTTATAACTTGAGGTGGAATTTGGATACCACATTCCTGTAACATTTCTTTAGTATGCATGGTACCACGTATAGATCGAAATAAATCATAATGGTAACGAAATTGGACATGAGTTTTACAACAACATGTGACTCTTTCCTTGTTTACCCTTACATACCAAGGTTTACACTTTTCAAATGATCTTTGACTTATGCTGATTGATAACACCTTTTCATCTACAAATTTTTTGTATAATTCAGTTTGAGTCATGTCCAAAAGGTGTTTTGGATGAGGTTCACGAATTTTTGAGCCAACTCTTAATTTTACAACATCCCTGGCATTTGGCGATACTCTTGTATTATCCTTCCAAAATCTTTCAATCAATGTTTTCACTTCACTAGTAAGTTTCATATCAGATCTCGGGAGTCTGCCACTATAGGTCCATAAGTTGTTAGCTGGATCACTTTCAAAGTCAACTCTTCTCTTCACAGCTTTTGCCAAAGTTTTACGATGAATATTAAGATATCCACTTATGTTACTCATCATTCTTTTATCATGGGATGATTTGTTTACTAAAGCTATTGTTATTGCTCGTCGTGTCGCATTTCTATCTTTAGAACAACTTTTCTTTCCAATTGTATCAAAGGCACTAGCAATAGTCGAAACAACTTGTTTCAAAGACTCATCCTTTTTTTTTTCTTTCACATTGACTCCTAACCTCTTCATCACTTTCCACATCTTGATCATTTTCATTAATTGTAACATCAATTGACATTGAAACCCAAATTTCTTGTTATAAAAAAATTGTTTGAATAATCTGTTAGCATATGTCCTAATTTGCCTCCATGAAACCAAGCCACAAAGACTGTCTAACACACCACTATTCAATTGAAAAAGATTACCCATTTCATTATCATTTAAACATGTTTCATTTTCAATTGGTGTTTCCATGTCTACATCCACACTCTCAATTTTAGCTGTACTTTTATTTTCACCATCAGTTGGGGTTTGATTTTCAGTCATAGGTGGGGTTTCAATTTCTTTTTCAACTGGTGTTTGACTTTCATTTCTTACTATACTTCCATGAATAAAATCCAAATCATTTATTTCATAGCCCACTTGAAAAAGATCACGAATTTCATTTTCAGAATATATGCGGGGCTGTGAAGACATACCAGTACCCAATACTGGGTTAGTAGATGCACCTAGATTTTCTTGATTTGTATTTCCTTCTTCTAGCTCTTCATCCATTACAGTGTTCTCAATTCTCTCTTCCTTTAAAGCTATTGTTGAACTCGAAGCTCCGGCATTACTACCCTCTCTAATTTTCGCTCTTCTTTCTCTTTGACGTTTTTCTTCCTTTTCTTTATTTTCTATCCTTTGTCTCTTTCTACGTTGCTTTGATCCCATATTTGGATGAATTTTTAATCCAACAAGTGTCAAATCTAGAACAAGACAAAACCAAGTCTAAATTAATTAAAACATTCAGTCTGTGCATGGGTACAATCGTACAATGATTGAATAATGATTCAATCATTGGACCTCTGTACTTCTACACCTGTCATTTTCCAACAGATTCATTAGAAATGGGCACCCATTTTTTAACAAAATGGGTGCCCATTTTGTTAACGGTTACTTTTGAAACAGGCACCTATTTTTTTAAATTTCAAATCGGGCACCCGTTTCTAAAAGCTTGGGGCGGGAAAACTAAAATTGCCTCGGTTTTTGGTACGAGATAGGCATGATTTAGGCTTGGTCCCACCGACCCTATGTCTTCACCTCCACAAATTTGACTAAGTTATTTTAACATTAATTTTCTGTCTTCAATGAATTTTTTGAGCGTCTTTCAATTTGAATTTTTTGATGAAATGAAAACCCATTATAGATTTCGTTGTCCTGATTCTATAAATGTAAATTTTTTGATGATATAATAAATTTTACTATTTTTCCTATATTTATCAATAGAAAAAGGTATGAAAATGTGAAACACAGAGGTTTACTAAACTTTTAATAACTTTTTTGTTTTCAGGTTTCTGCAAAAAAAAATTATATGGCATCAATCTACATTCTATTCTTTTCAAGATAAATTTTTTTCTTTTTGAAAAATATGAACATTTCATCAAATTATGGTGGCCATACACTAGAGGTTTTGAAAATATACTTTATTGTCAATTAAAAATCAATAAAAAAAATATATACAAAAAGAAAATAAGGAAAAATATACTCATCAATCTATAGTGTCTTAGGTATCTTTCCTAAAAAGGATTAACATATATTGATTTATTTGTGTCAAAAAAGGGTGGCCGTACACGGGTGAGGTATGGTCCTGAAATAGGCATTCTAAAAAAGTGGTTTTTAAATATGCCTACCAAAATTAATTTATGCAATGTGGGTATTGAAATAAATTACATATTTGGAAAGCTAACTCCGAGTACTATAATTTCTATTAGTGAAGTTTTTCGAGATTCAATCTCTAAGTGCCTCAATTTTTGACATCAATTGACACGAATTTTGAAAAATAGGAAAAACACTTCCACTTTTTGCCAAAAATTGGCACCCAACTTCTTGCAGCCACCCATGTTGCTTAAAATGTCACTCCATATGTTTCCATAATTGCAATCAGACTCCATAGAGCTTAGGAAAGTCTCATTAATAATTTCCAATCTTTCCTTCCTTATGATTGATTTTTATCATAATAAATGCATGATTTAGTGTCCTCTTTGATATCCACCTTGTTGTCCCAAGTGATGACCTCATCGGATTTAACACCAATATTAGCCAGACTATCCGCCATGGTGTTACTCTCATGGTACACATGAGTTATGTGAATTTTGGTACACTTGGCAATGATTTCTTTCACTTTGGAGATAATATTTTCAATAGTCCATGATGGAGGATTATTACCTTTAAGGCAATTAATAATATTCATTGAGTCGCCCTCCAACCAAATATTTTTAAAATTGAGTCTACTAGCATTTTGTAACCCATAGTAAGCTCCCAAAGCTTCTACCATATGGTTGTTTTGAGTTCCCAGAGGAACTGCATTAGCAGCAATAACATTCCCATTATAGTCCCTGATAACACTACCACACCCCGTCGGGCCAGGATTGCCCTTAACTGCATCATCAAAGTTAATCTTAATCCAACCATTAGGGGGTGCAGTCCAAACACTATTTTCATGATCATTCTTCTTCATTTGAGAATCCCTGCTTTTCCCACTATGCTGGGTGATTCTATTCATATTTTCCAGGACCCCACTAATAGATTTCTCATACACCAGAGCAAGAGTAATACATTTGTCCCAAAATATACAGTTATTTCTTTGTTTCCATATACTCCAAGCAATATGGGGAGAAACCATAGTCCATCTTTTTTATCCCTATCATTATCACATGGATAATACCATTGATGGAAAAAGTCCTAGATAGAAGAGGGGAAAATCCAGCATAAAGCCCATTCCTGCAAAAAGAAAGACCAAACCTGCTGAGAAAAAGGACAATGCAAAAAAAGGTGGTTAGTATCTTCCTCAGCCTCCTAGCACAGACATCATCTATTAGGCATGATGAAACCTCTCTTTTTAATTTTTTCTATGGTAAGAGCTTTATTTTGAACAAAAATCCAGTAGAAAATCTCAACTTTGGGAGTAAGATTTTTATTCCAGATCTTCATCCAGAAAGGGGTTTCCTCAGGAGCATCATATTGAAGAAGGCTCCCAGACCCCACTAAAAATATTCCATTAGAAGAGGGGCCCCATATTAGATATTCTTCCTTATTAACATAGCAACATTGAGCTAGAAGGGCTTTATCAATATCATGGAAGGCTAGATTGATCGCAGCCAGCTTCACCTAGCAGTTATTTTTCCAATTTTTCTTTCACTTTAGGACCAAAAGTAGTAGAGCATATATTTATGTCCTTAGGATTATTAAAGATACAATTCAAAATTTTATCAAACAACCAAGGATCTTTCCAAAAATTAATACTAAATCCATTTCCTAGATTCCAACACTTACCTTTACTGGCTATGTTTTTGGCATCATTGATATTCCTCCAAAAAATAGAGCCCTCCACTTTCTCCGAGCTAGAAAGAAATTGATCAATGGAAGGGGAATCATATAGGTATTTATGTTTACAAATAGTATTCCAGTCCTTAGGATCTCCATACATATGCTAGAGTTTCTTAGCCAATAGAGCTCTATTCATCATCTTAATTGGTCTGAGACCCATTCCCCCCAAAGATTTCAATTTGCACACCCTTTCCTAGGCTATTTAAGGGATGTGGTTTCTTTCCTCAACCCCAGACTAGATGAACCATTTAAGGATACTGTCAATTTTATCCACATATTTGGAGGGCATTTTGAACAAACTCATAGCATACACCATAAGACTTTGAAGAGAAGATTAGATCAGGGTTATCTTCCAAGCCTAAGATAAAACTACACCCTTCCAACTAGCCATCTTAGTAAAAAATCTCTCAACCATCTGATTCCAAAAAGAGTCACTGATGTTAAGGCCCAAAGGCAATCCCAAATAGGAGGAAGGGAAGGAGCTTATACTACACTCTAAGATGCCAACAATTTTACACTGCCTATCCTCCAGGGTGTTTATGAAAAATAGGGTACTCTTAGACCAATTAATGAGTTGACCCGTTCCTTTGGTGTAAAGGTTTAGAGCCAATTTAAAGGCTTTGGCTTCCTTGATAGTAGATGAGCTCATTATGATGGTATCATCCAAAAACTAAGCATGAGAACAAATTAGGGGATTAGAAGAGGGTCTAAGACCTTGAATGACACCTTTTGAGACCAGTAACTGAAAGTACCACCCCATGCTTTCAGCCAACAAGGTAAATAGAATAGGCGAGATAGGATCTCCTTGTCTAATTCCTCTAGTACTTTTTAAAAACTTGGAGGGAGATCCATTAATGAGAACATCAAAAGAGGCAGTGGAAATCAATTGGTAGATAATTTGGATGACCCTTTCATTAAAACCAAACTGCTTAAGAATCAGACATAAGAAGTTCCAGTCAACCTGGTCATAGGCTTTAGCCAAGTCAAGTTTGAGGATAAATCCCTGTTTGTTTCCTTTAATGGCTGAATGGATATTCTCATGAACCAGCACCACCAAGTCTAGCATTTTTCTTCCCAGAACAAAACCATTCTATTGAGGAGCAAGCAAATGAGGAATAATTTTCAAGAGCCTGGAGGTCAGAATTTTAGAGAAGATCTTATAGAGGGAATTGCATAAGCTAATAGGACAAAACTAATCAAAAGAGTGAGCTCCAACAACCTTGGGGACCAAGGCTAAAAAGGTTCCATTTATTTCATTTAGAAGATGCCTACAACCAAAGAGCTCCTTCATAGCATTAGAGACATCCTTATCCATAATAAACCAGAATTTTTGAAAGAAGAACATAGGAAAACCATCTGGCCCCAGAGCCTTATCTCCTTCAAAAGAAAAGACAACATCCTTCATTTCCTTATTGGAAGGGATAGCCTGAAGAGCCTTGTTTTGATCTAGATTAATAATGCTAGGTATAGCTTCCAGTAATTGATCTTGACAATCCCTATCCAGAGTGCCATCAGCAGAGAGTAAAGACGCAAAGTAGTTTACAAAAGTTATCTTAATTTCATCTTCTTTATGGATCTTAGCCCTATCCATAGAAATTTTAGCTATTCGATTAGTAGCCCTGTGTTTGAGAGTGGTCAGGTGGAAAAAAATAGTATTTCTATCCCCTTCCTTAAGCCAAACTGCCCTAGATCTCTAACGCTAGTAAGTTTCCTCTTTAGCAATCAAGTTGTGGTAGCTTACAAGGGCCTTTTGTTCCTCAACTTTAAGAGAATCCGAAAGGCCATGAGTTTGAATAGTCTTCTGAATAGAAGCAAGGTCATTTTTGGCCTTATTATTCTATTTGAATATGTCTCCAAAAACTTCTTTATTCCATATTTTAACTTTTTCCTTAATGTTTCTAAGCTTTCTAGTTACTTTAAACATAGCAATACCCTCCACCTTAATGTTCCACCACTCTGATAAATTTCTCTCCAATTTAGGATGGCTTAAGCACATTTTCTCAAATTGAAAAGGACAATGTTTGGGAGCATTAATTAGAATGACCTCCAACAACAAAGGGTGATGATCAGACCCAATTTTGGGGAAGGAAGACAAAGTGCAACAAAATTTAGAGATCCAATCATGGGAGATAAGAGATCTATCAAGATTTCTCTGAATATTTTGAGGACCAACAAGTTGATTGGACCAAGTAAAATTCAAACCTTGGAGATCTAGGTCAATCAAGCCTTTATCATTAATAAAATTGAATAGGTCTGCTCTGCTATCATCTTGAGATAGGATACCACCAAAATTTTCACTATCCATAAGAGGAGTGTTGAAGTCCCCCATAAGCAGCCAGCTTTCATTCTTGAAGTTATTCCTTTTTTCCAAAATTTTCTTCCAGAATTTTACCCTATTTACTTTAGCATTAGGAGCATAAATATTAGTGATAACCCAGCTAAAATTATCTCTAATATTCATCAGTCTAATAGATATCATATTAGGGTCTTCAGCAATAATCACTCCATTAATAGTTTTCTGATTCCAAAAAATTATTGTACCCCCAAAGGCCCCAGCTGAACTAGAACTGATAACACCACCCTTCTGAAAAAACCTAAGTTTATCAACCTTTTCCTTGCTCATTTTAGTTTCCTGAACAAGAAGGATATCAAGTTTATAATCCCTAACCACATTTCTAAGAATGTCTTGTTTATGAGGAGCATTCAACCCCCTTATGTTCTAAGAGATAATCTTCATAATTTATTTGGAGAAAAAGATTCTGGAATGGTCCTTTGTTTTCCATCTGCAATGTCTTGCCAACTTTCTTGCTCTCTACCAACTTTATCTTGTTTTCTTCCTAGTCCAGCCTTTGCTTTCCCTACATAATTTTTTTTGTTTCTAGTCTTGATTCCTTTGATAGACATAGGACATATACCTCCTTTAGATTTCTTTTTGGAGCTCTGCCCAACCTCCATGATCTTATTTTGATCTTTGGCTTTAAGGCATACAGGGGACTTAGTCCTGTTATCACCACTTTCTAGATGGTTAGATGCCTTCTCTACTGGAGAAATCTGTAACACCGCCTAGCTAAGATCATCAAAGATTTCAATATTCTCCTTATCCTTTTGAGAGACCTTTAGGGTTCTCCCCACTACACTCTTTCTCAGGCTAGGATAGAAGGATAGGTACCCCTCCTAGGGCCATCTCCTCCACCACTACACTAGTATTCAACAATTTATCTTCCTTTGGTTGGGGTAAAGGGATATATTCCTGCTGATTGACCTCTTCCAACACAAAATTTACATTCACCAATGGTGAAATTTTTTTTTCCTCAAAAAACTTTTTCTGAGTTGGTATCAACATATGAAATGTGACTATTATCTTCAATCTGAGCATTATCCAAGGTCCCAGATTTCATAACTTCCAAGTTACATTCTATGTTAGCTTTTTCAGTGCTATGCTCATCAGTGACCAGACTTAGCTCAGGAGTCTTCGAAGGCTTCAAAGATGGCTTTGATGAACCCTTAGGAATATTTTTAGGTTTCCAAACAACATTAGAAGAATCTTTCTTCTTGGCAATAGGGTATTCCTCTTTTTTCTTATGAACTTTCAAAGGACACTTTTTAGACCAATGGTCAGATTTCTTACAAATAAAACAAGCAAAAGGAATAGATTCATACTCAATCGGTTTTTTTCGAACACCTGTCTTAGAAACCAAATCTATAGAGGTAGGAAGATCAGTAGACTTATCTATTTTGACACAAATTTTGGAAAAACTAGTCTAGATCTTGACGCTGTAGCCAGGTCTAGAGAGAGAAGTTCCCCAAAAATATTTGCTACTCCTTTGAAAACACATTCATTCTAGTACTCTAAAGGGAGCCCCTAGAGTCTCACCCATACAAGAGCCCATTCCAGGAAGGATTCTCTCAAGTCCATATTAGGCTCCCATTTTCTCAAAGCCAAGGATGACTTACCCATAACCCAATGTCCACCACACAGAGCTTTAGTCATATCATCCTCATTGGTAAAGGAGAATGAGAAGAAGCCTTTAGGCATCATTGCTATATCCACTTTCCCTTTGAGAAACCATCTTCTCTAGATAAAATTTCAAACATAGTCTATATTCGACCTTACTCCAGCATATTTTCCAACCAGCATGAGGTCCATTTGGGACACAGAGTGATCAATCACCGTGTCGGGGATAAAAATGGAAAAATGTCCCTTGATAGGATCAAAGATATTATTAGCTTTAGGGAGTGAAGATTTTCTAGAGGGCTTCTTTCCAAACATTGCCACCCAAGGTTTTCCAAGAGCCACAACCTCACCTTTTTTGTCACCTCCAGCAAGAATCTTAGCTCCCCGCCCAGGTCTGGGGAAGCACTATCTCCTCGTGGGTCCTGAAGCTTGAAATACCCAATATCATCTGCCAGTTTCAAAGACCCACCATCAATCCCTTTGTCATCTGACACTATCAAGATTCTAGCAAACTATCCTACATCTCCAGTAGTAGCTCCAGCAGGGAACCAGGTTTCTTGCCTAAGCCACCATTCAAAATTTGACTTGTTCCAGCTCCCACTCCCACTCCCACTCCCAAACCTGCTCCCACTCCTGCTCCAGCCATGTATTGAATAATTTTATTTTTTAAATCTTTTTCTTTGGCTGTAAGCACTATAGGCAAGAAGTCCCACTATTTCACCAAGAGTCAAAGTAAAACAACACTCAATTTAGAACCATAGTAGAGAGTGATCCTATGGGGACTTGAACCTTTGTTGTAGGCCCTACAAGAAAGAAGCCCCACCATCTCACCAAAGGGACAAGCCCTTAAAAAATCTAACTTTGGCTATAAGCACTATAGGCAAGAAGCCGCACTATTTCACCAAGAGTCAAAGTCAAACAACACTCAATTCAGAACCATAGTAGAGAGCGATCCTATGGGGACTTGAACCTTGGTTGTAGGTCCTACAAGAAAGAAGCCCCACCATTTCACCAAAGGGAAAAGCCTTTAAAAATATTTAACTTTGGCTTTAAGCACTATAGGCAAGAAGTCCCACTATTTCACCAAGATTCAAACTCAAACAACACTCAATTTAGAACCATAGTAGAGAGTGATCCTGTGGGGACTTGAACCTTGGTTGTAGGCCCTACACGAAAGAAGTCCCACCATTTCACCAAAGGGACAAGACCTTATAAAAATCTTTGACTTTGGCTATAAGCACTATAGGCAAGAAGCCCCACTATTTCACCAAGAGTCAAAGTCAAACAACACTCAATTTAGAACCATAGTAGAGAGTGATCTTCTGGGGACTTGAACCTTGTTTGTAGGCCCTATAGGCACAAAGCCCCACCATTTCACCAAAGGGACAAGCCTTTCTAATAATCTTTGACTTTGGTTGTAAGCACTATAGGCAAGAAGCTCCACTATTTCACCAAGACTGAAAGTCAAACAACACTCAACTCAAAACTACAGTAGAGAGTGATCCTATGGGGACTTGAACCTTGGTTGTAGTCCCTATAGGCAAGAAGCCCCACCATTTCACCAAAGGGACAAGCCCTATTTTTAAAAATCTTTGACTTTGGCTGTAAGCACTATAGGCAAGAATCTCCACCATTTCACCAAGAGTCAAAGTCAAACAACACTCAATTCAGAACCACAATAGAGAGCGATCCTGTGGGGACTTGAACCTTGGTTGTAGGTCCTATAGGAAAGAAGCCGCACCATTTCACCAAAGGGACAAGCACAAGTGTATAATCTTGTTTCTCATATATGTCATACTTGATTTTAGAAACTTTTAGGGACTTGCTAACAAATTCTATGGGTTGTTCAAACCCCTCTGAATTTTTTCGTAGAAAAACTCTTGCAATCATGTGGAAAGATGTAAATGAAAATATTTGCATTGGCTTGGTATAATTTGGTGTCATTAAAACTGGGCCATCCTTTATAGATTTTTTTACTTCTTGAAATGCCACACTTGGTTCTCCTTCCTAGTCTATTCTGGAATCCTTCTTTATCATTTTGGATATGGGCCTACTAATCTCAAAAAAAATTGTAACAAACTTCCTTAAAAAGTTGACTTTCCCAAAGAAATATTGAATCTCTTTCACAGTTTTGGGCCTAGGTAATCTATCAATGATTTCCACCTTCTTTGGGTCTATTCTTACCCCATACTTAGATACAATGTGACCTAGAAATTTACCCTATGTCACCCCAAAAGCACATTTCTTGGGTTTTAAGGAGACACCATAATTGATTTCCTTGATAAAAATATTTTTCAAGTGCCTACAATGTCAATCTTCCTTCTTAGAATAAACTATCAGTTCATCTTGGTATACCACAAGAAAGACATCAATAAAATTTGAAAATGCAACATCCATAGCTCTTTGAAATGTTTCTAATACATTTGTTAATCGAAAAGACATTCTGACATAAACATAAGTCCCGCAAGGTGTTTTAAACATTGTTTTGTACAACTTTAATTCCTTAACCATAACTTAGTTATACCCTAAAAATTAATCCATCATAGACATGAGTTCACATATTGTGTTCCCATTTCTAACATTTCTTCCATGTTGGGAAAATAGTAATTATCCTTCAATGAATATAAGTTAAGATTCTTAAAATATACACACAGGCTTATATCTCCATTTTTATTTCTTACAAGTATAAGGTTAGAAACCCATGATGAAGTCTTATTGGTTTGATAATTCTTGCATCTCTCAACTTTATCAACTCTTGCATTTTAGTGCTAAAGGTGGGTTTATAGGTCTTTACTTCTGTCTAAAAGGTTTTTCATTTTCCCTCAAAAGGATAACATGTTGTAAAAAATCCTCCATGTAAGCCATTAAGTCATCATATGACTAAGAAAAGACATACATGTACTTCCTTAATAAATCAACCAACAATCTTCTCACCTTTGGTGCCATCTTCTTACCAATATCTAACTTTTTTGATGCTTCTTGTATTCCAATATTAATCTCTTCTAAATCATCAACAAACCTCTTTCTAAAATAACCAAACCTTTAGGAACCTTATTCATTTTCAAAAAAATTACTTCATTCAAAAAAAAATCTCTTTTCCACCAACTATCTCCACATAAGCATTGAAATCAATCTCTTGACTATCATATTCCTCTTCGCACTTTAGGAATCACAGGATATCATTGTCATTATTGAAAAACTACCAGTTCTCAATATTATTTGGGACATATGGTCTTGTTTTCACTTCTACTTTTGTGATCCTAGAAAAAGTGATATCATATAAATTGAAAGCAATGGTGGCTAGTAAATCAACCATCTTGTTATGGCTCCTATGCATCCAATCAATCCCAAATGCATCAAAGTTTTTAATCTTTTCCCAAACTACATTTATATATCACTTTATCTTTTGTTCTGGGATGCATATTTGGGTCTCACTTGAAATGAACAATTCATAATCTCCAATTAGTTTGAGATTCTTAATTCTATGCTTTTCTACCAATTTCAAACCTAGCAAAAATGCCTCATATTCTTCCACATTATTGGTATGTGTGAAACATAGGGTAAATAAAAATTTATATAAATGTTTGTAAAGAAAGTCATATTTTCTTCTAGATCTTTCTCAATCATATGGGACACCCTTGGATCCCTTTCTATCTTGACATGCTTATCATCAATGTAGAAAGAAGAGAATGAGAAATGACACTCTAAATTGGCTCCCATTACAACACTCCATTTCGTAGACAACAACATTCCATAATGAGGTGGAATGTCCACCACTAACACACTGATGTAGGAGCATCCTAGGGTAGTTGGCAGTCTTGTATCAACCAAAAATATGTTTGAGTTTCATTTTGGATTATAGTTGGTTCTCGGTTGGAATTTTGTTTGGCTTCATCGAAGGACTCAGTGACTGGGTGTGTTGTTACTCGATGGATGATTTCAGTGTTTGGTTTCTTCTTAGTGGTGTTTTTAATCGAATGGGTCTTGATGTCCTCTCACTGACTAATGTTGGTTTCTTGGTGTTCTAACTCACCAAATAGTTTATTTGATTTGTTTGGGCTTGGTCAAATGGTGCATTTAATTTGGGTCATGCTCCTCATGATGTGGATTGACCATTGGGTATGTGATGACCTATATTTGGATTGATGCTTTCTCCTTTGCAGAATAATGGATAACATGTTTCATGTGAAGCCAAATGATGTTTAGGATTTAAAGATGACTTATGTATGAGTAGTATATAAGGAGAGTGTGGGTAGTTCTTTAAAAAAAAAGGAGGGGGATTAACATAAATAGATCTATGAATATTTTAGTAGAGCTAGGGGCTAAGTGTTTTGGCTTAGGAGACAAGGAGATTGCTTCATGGCTTGTGAGAACAAGTTTAGATTTGCCTTAGTGTTTCTACTAGTTCCTATGGTTGTGCAAATCTAGGCTAGCTAGGTGATTCGTGCATCCTTTGAGATCTATATTTTATTTTATGATGTAATTGTCCATAACCAAGAATCCCTTACAACTTAACATGTTGCACGTAATGTTTGGTTATTGATGAATAAAAGTTAAGTTTGTTTATATAAATTTGTTTCTATGTATTTCCACTATGTTAGCATTGGATGCAAGGTTTTGACTATCCATTCTTGGATCCTCTATCCTTGACTTTGTTAGGTGGTATCAGAGAGAAGGTTTTCTCTGGTTGATATGAGTTGAAGATCCATGTTCCAGGATTTGTGAAACCCTTCTTAGTTTTTCATGCAAGGTAGCAAGTTGCGATCTGAATTACAAAAAAATTTGAGGTTGTCACAAGGTGGTCGGGTTTGGAATATTTTGTAGAGAGTTTTTGAAGATTTTGGAAGATGTCCCCAATAAGATTTTACCCTAGGGAGATTGCAAATCTCTGAGATGTAGTGGAGATGAAGATAGCACATAATATTAAGATTTGGTGTCAGATCTAAAATGGTGGCAATGAAGAATGAGATAGTCTTCAAGATCATGAGAGGTATGGATGGTATATCAAGGAACCTTGGAACCAAGGATGGTTATGAAGAAGTTGCTGAAGATTTTGAGGCTTCTGGATCGAGTGGAGAAGATAGAGTTGATTGGGCAGAGAGATTTTTGGAAGATAGGGCTGATCGGTTGGAGAGATCTATGGATCAATTGAGTACTATTCATCAAATGGAGGTTTCTAATTTCTCAGGAACATTGAAACTTGAGGAACTGATTGATTTGATAGTTGAATTAGAAGACTACTTTAAGCTAGAAGATATTAGAGATCCTCTTTGAGTGAGGCTAGCACAAACTAAATTAAAGGGACATGTTTATTTATGGTGGAAATAATTATAGACATGTAGAGAAGAATAAGGTGACATGAAGATCATTTGGTGGAGGTTGATGGTGGAAAAAATGAAGGATAAGTTCATACCTGCCAACTATGAGCTTGATTTGTTTAAGAAGTTACATAAATTAAAGTAGAAGGAGATGATTGTGAAAGACTATATCAAGGAGTTTTATAAGTTGACTATTCATTTTGGACATAGAGAACCTTCTAAAGAAAAGGTGGCTAGGTGTATTAATATTCTAAGATTCAATATCAAAGATGAGATTGACATGTTGAGGATTCATTTAATTAAGGACGCTTACTAGTATTCTCTGAAGGTGGAAGATAAGCTGAAGAGAAGACATCAAGGTAACTCCTGAAGGAAGGACAAGAAAGAGCAGTCAGTAAAAGAGAAACCTATGTTTGATGATGAACCAAAACATGTTGAACCAAGGAGAAGAACAGGTAGATTTGGACTCAAGGTTACTTGTTATAACTATGGAGAAGAAGGACATAGGTCTTTTGAGTGTACACATGAAAATAGGAAGGTCGGTAGTAGTAGGACTATTGTGGTGAATGAGGAAGTCTTGAATGAGTCTCAGAAGGAAGAGAACTTGTTGGTCCAGAGAATATTTATTGGTAAGAAGGTGATGAAGGAACCTTGTCAAAGGAGGAATTTTGTTCAAAAATCGATGTAAGCCTCTTGGTAAAAGTTGAAATGTGATTGTGTATAATGGTAGTATTGATTAACCATTTTGTTGAAGAGATGGTATGAAAACTTGGTTTGAAGCTAATGAGACATCCTTGTCCTTATAAGATCATTTGGGTAGAAGATGAACATGTTTTGGTGGTGAGGGAACAATGTTATGCTAATTTTCAGATTGGGCACTATCCAAATCAAGTGTTATGTGATATTGTGGAGATGAGTTCTTGTCACATATTTCTTGGTATACCTTCGTAGTATGATTGTAGGGTTGTACATGATTGTGTCAAGAATGTATTTACTATTGAGAATTATGGTGGGAAGTTTTTCCTGATTCCTTTGTAGGATCCAAAACCTGGTGGATTGAATGTGAGCTTTGATAGAAGGATAGAGTTAAAGGATTTGAAAAGGCAGAGAAAAAAAAGTGGAATTGAGGAAAGAGTACATCGGTTGAGGACATGTATACCAAGAATCAATTTGGGATCTATGTGTTGAGTCCCGAAAGATGTTCATTGAGTTTTTGAGAACATCTTTTTCACACCTGGGGTGTTTGATGTAGGAACATCCTAGGGTAGTTGGTAGTCCTGTATCAGCCAATTATATGTTTGAGTTTGGTTTTTCATTTCAGTTGTTTCTCAATTGGAATTTTGTCTAGCTTTACTAACGGACTCAGTGTGTTGTTACTCGATGGATGAGTTTGGTGTTTAGTTTCTGCTCTGTGGTGTTTTTCATTGAATGGGTCTTGGTGTCCCATCATTGACTAATGTTGGTTTCTCAGTGTTTTGGCTCACCAACTAGTTTATTTAATTTGTTTGGGCTTGGCCGACTGGTGCATTTAATTTGGTTCATGTTCCTCTTTATGTGGATTGAGCGTTGGGCGTGTGAAGACCTATATCTAGATTGATACTTTCTCCTATGCAAATTTAATTCTTGTTGCAAGACAAATGATGGATAAAATTTTTTATGTGAAGTTGTCTGATGTTTAGGATTTAAAGCCAACTTGTGGCTGAGTAGTATATAAGGAGGGTGTGGGTAGTTGTTAAAAAAAAGAAGATTGGGTGTAGAAGAGATAGATCTTTGAATATTTTAGCAAAGCTAGGGGCTAAGTGATTTGTCTTAGGAGACAAGGAGATTTATTGGTTGCTTGTGAGCACAAGTTTAGATATGCCTTTGTGTTTCTACCATTTCCTATGGTTGTGCATATCTAGGCTAGCTAGGTGATTGTTGGATCCTATGATATCTATATTATATTTTCTAATGTAATTGGTTCTAACTGATAAGTCCTTATTTCTCGGCATGTTGCATGTAATGTTCGGTTATTGATGAATACGAGTTGAATTTTATTTATATCTTGTTGTTTCTTTGTATTTTCATTGTGTTGGTATTGGCTGCAAGATTTGAACTATCCATTCTTGGATCCTTCATCCTTGAATGCATCACACACTCATAGTTAAGTATTTCTCAGGGAATGCAACAAGCTTATAGGAAATTTCTTTAATTTTACCTATCACATGAACATCTCTTCAGTCTAATGCACAACACCTTCCTTGAGTAGTGTCAATACTTAAACCCAAGGATTCCATAATTTTGAAAGGCATCACAATATTTGATGCACCTGAATCTATCATACAATTCTTTACCACTTTTCCATTTATGATCACACTAAGAAAGAATGGGTCAATATTTCCTAAATATGAACTCATAGTGTTGTCTAAATACATTTGAGGGATTTGAGTAGTAATCTACTCAATTTATTTACATTTATTTTCTTCTTTATTGTTTTCCCCTCCCTTTTCTATACTAGATTCATCAATCTGTTCTAATTTTATAGATGAAACACTCTTTACCCAAGTCATTTCATTCTTTTTGTTCTCTTCTATTCTCATCATTTCTAACAAAGGGACCTTAATAGTTATTTTTGAAAGTAGATGTAACATATCAATAGGTGTATAATTTGGAAAATTAAATTACATACCTAATTTCTCATCTTCATTTTTTATTTTTTTCCTTTGACCTTTGATTTTTTCTTCTTTTCCTCTCTAGAAAGTGTAGTAGAATTTTCATTAATCTTCAATTTTACCTTAGATTAAGTGGCTTCTTCAATATGCTTTGAAACCTCAACCCTTTTTTACCACACTTTTTAGTTTACTTCTTTAATCTTGACTACATCTTTATCATTATCATTTTTTACTTCCTTTTCTCTATTCTTCTACTTCTAGATAAATATACCAGATGGTTTCCCCTGATCTTCACCCAGTGTCCTATTTCTCAATTGATAATTAATCTTCACTTAGGAAATCATATTAGAAATTTTTTTAGGAATTTATTCCTTAGCAGGCCTTCTTAAAGACACAAAGACTTCACCCTATTTGGCATTGCACAATTGGTTGTTAGTATTACATTCCTCATCAGAAAAAAAATAAAATTCTAATGAAAAGATTCCACTCTCTACCTCTACTCATTTATATCCAATTCTTGAGACTTTTCATTAGTAATATATTCTTCCTTGAGATAGGAATAAGTCATTAAACAATATTAATCATTATCTACAACTATTTCCTCATCTTTTTCTTCTTGTAGTTCTTGGTTAGTAGAAATTGATTATCCAACTATGCAATAAACTAGTGAATGAGGTGAGTGACAATCCATAAACCAAGGTGTGTCATCACTAAAATTTATTGTATTCTTTGGTAGAGGATCATGATTTTTCTTCTCCTTCTTATTCTTTTGTAATTGTTGAACCAACTTCCCATCCTTCCATTGTGTATTGTAAGGATAATTTTGTAGTCTAGGTTGTCTATTAAAATTGTTGAATAGTGATTTATCTTGTCCAACAGCCTTTTCATTTCTAGTAGTATTAAGTTTTATGTCTTTTGAGGAATTAATCACTTTGTCCCATTTATCTTCTTCTTTAGGCCTTGAGCCTAAATTGTTTTCTATTTCTTTCTTTCCTTTGTTGAAGATTTTTGGATCCTCTCTTCTTCCTAGCTTTCCTAAAGCTATTTTGTTACTTTTAATATTAATGTCCATCATAAATTGATGCAAGAGAGGGAAGGAGGGGCCAAGAATGGCACACCCTAACCTGAACCACCTTTCTCAACAACATGCGGAAGCAACAACAACACAGTGGGAGAGAGAGAAAATGTAGGATCATTCATATATTAACTCAAATTGATTCATACATGTCGGGTTGTAATGGCTTCCCAGTTTCAGCCAGATATTACACTGAAATACATAAGTCTTCAAACATGCGAAGATCTGCAGATAAGCTCAATTTTCTATCTTCTATCTTCTACCAAACTTTCTCCAAAAAATTGACTCCTAAACTCTAACCAAACAACTACATTTATACAAGAGGCTACCAAACTAAGTTGGCCTTTAGATCCACAATCAATGGAAGGAATGGTCAGATTTGGGACCACATGCTTCCCAATGATGGTTACCAGCATTAAATCTATGACCCATAATCAATGCACAAGTCAGCCTCAGTAGAAACACAAAAGAAACCCATTGGTAAGAAAAGCTAACCGAGCACCAGACAATAATCACCGAGCTCTAGGGAAATCCACTAAGTGCCAAAGAGATAATCGACCAACACTGATGAACAAAGGAAACCGAGCAATGCTGAACCAACTTGGGCAAAGCAGGAACTGAGCAACATAAAAAAGCTTAAATATGTTTTTGGTGACACAGGATTGCCAAGGACCCAAGATGCTCCTGCATCAGACACCTAGGGTTATTTGAAAATGATTCTTTAAATCCTTTAGTAGGTATGATCTAAGCTACATCCAACTCAGACTGTGAAATCCATGAACTGTCTTCAATCAGTCTGTTCTTCCACTTTACCAGATATTCCATATACTATTTTCCTCTTGTACTTATACCAATTCTCTATTCCAAAATGTGCTCAACCTCTTCATTCTGCTTCTTAGGATAATCTGTCGGTACTGCCATGTCTTCCTCAGGTTCATGAAACTCATACAAATCAGCAATGTTGAATATAGGTGATATATCCATGTCATCAGGTAACTCAACTTCATATGCATTTCCATTGTCAAATTTTCTCAAAATCTTGCAAGGTCCAAACTTCTTCATCTTCAGCTTCCCATATGTTCCAACAAGAAATCTGCCTTTCTTTAAATGAACCATCACTTCATCACCAACATCAAAAGTCTTATGTCTTCTTGATCTATTACCTCTGTCTTTTTATTTCCGATTGCTCTTTGCCAGTTTAAGCTTCACATCTTCATGCAATGTCTTTGTGTACTCAAAAAATTTTACTCCTTTAGCACTTCTCTTTCTTTCATCATCAATGTCTCTCAAATCAGATATACATCTCGGTTGTGTGCTATTTACAATCTCAAAAGGTGTTTTTCCAGCACTCCTATTCACTAAATTATTGTATGCAAACTCTACTTGTGCCAACACAGAATCCCAATTACCTAGTGTGTCTCCAACTAATCATCTCAAAAGATTTCCCAAGCTTCTATTCACAACTTATGTCTATCCATCAGTTTGTGGGTAAAATGTAGAACTATATTTCAACTCAGTACCCAAATTTCTCCAAAGAGTCTTCCAAAAGTATCCAACAAATTTACTATCTCGGTCAGACATAATACTCCTCGGTAATCCATGCAATCTGACAATTTACTTAAAGAAAATATTTTCTACATGTACTACATTTGATGTCTTTCTACAATGTATAAAATGTGCCATTTTAGAAAATCTATCCACAACAACAAATATAGAATCATTACCTCTTATTGTCTTCGGTAAGCCAAGAACAAAATCCATATTGATGTCAATCCAAGGTTTCTTAGGTACAAAAATTGGTGTATACAATCCATTATTCTGACTAACTCCTTTTGCAACTTGACAAACTCCACAACTTTTCACAAATTTCTAAACATCTTTATACAACTATGGCCAAAAGTATTTCTCCTTAAGTAAACTCAATGTTTTATCAACACCAAAATGTCCAACCAAACCACTACTATGTTTCTCTTTTATCAAATTAGTTCCCATAGGTCCTCTCGGTATACATAACTGAATACCTTTAAACAACATACCTCCTTGCATAAAATATTCATCTCATTTAGTACTTTGTTGATCTTGAATAGGTGCTCTATACTTTCTCCATGGCTCAGAAAAATTAGGATCAAATTCTTAGGAATCTCTCATGTCATCAAAGCCTAGAATTCCAATTTTCATCTCAATCATCAAAGATCTCCTTCTACTCAATGCATCAGAAACTCGGTTAGTGACTCCACTCTTATGCTTTATCACAAATGTATAACTCTGCAAATACTCAACCCATTTCATATGTCTCTGATTCAACTTATTTTGACTACCCAAATACTATAAATCCTTATGATCGTTATACAACACAAATTCACTTGGTATCAAATAATGTCTCCATTTCTTCAGTGCTTGAACAATAACATAGAATTCTTGATCATACATAGAATATTTCCTTTTTGCATCATTCAACTTTTCACTAAAGAAAGCAATAGGTTTATCTTCTTGACTCAACATAGCTCCAATTGCACTTCCACTTGCATCACATTCCACTTGAAATACCTTATTAAAATAAGGCAATGCCAAAATAGGAAATTCAACAACCTTTTTCTTTAGAGTCTCAAAACTTTAATGGCTCCATGTGTCCACTTGAATTCTCTTTTGTCTCCTCTCATAGTCTCAGTCATAGCATTACAAATTGAACTGAAATTTCTAATGAAATTTTAGTAAAAAATTGCCAAACCATGAAATGATTTTACCTCACTAGCATTCATAGGTGTAGGCCAATTCAAAATAGCTTCAACCTTCTTAGGATCCATTTTCAAACCATCAGCCGAAATCACAAATCCCGAATACACAATCTCCTCTTTCATGAATGAACACTTTTTTAAATTTATCAGCAACTTTTCTTCTTTCAATCTCTACAAAACTTGTCTAACATGCAACAAATATTCTTCTTTGGTCTTACTAAATATCAGAATATCATCAAGATATACAATCACAAACTTACCCAAGAATTTCTTCAAAACTTCATTCATCAACCTCATAAAAGTACTCAATGCATTAGTTAAACCAAAAGGCATAACCAACCACTCATACAAACCTTCTTTTGTCTTGAAAGTAGTCTTCCATTCATCACCTTCTCTGATTCTAATTTGATGATACCTAGTTTTCAAATCAATCTTGGTAAAATACTTTTCTCCAGTCAAACTATCCATTATATCATCCATTCTCGGTATAGGAAACCTATACTTCACTATTATTTTTTTGATTGCTCTAGAATTAGTACACATTCACCATTCTCCATTCTTCTTAGGTGCTAATACCGCAGGTACTACACAAGGACTCAAAATTTCTCTGATCAAACCCTTCTCCAGCAACTCTTATATCTATCAATTAAATTCTTGATTCTTGGTAGGTGTCAACCGCTGAGGTGCCTTGTTAGGTAAACTAGCTCTAGGGATTAGATCCATCTAGTGATCAATGCTTCTTTTCAGTGGAAAACCATCAGGTACATTATCAAAAATGATTCCACTATACTCAGTGAGTAACTTATCAATCTCCTCAGGGACACTATCCTCTATTTTCTTACTCGATTTGTTAGGAATCACAACAAAACATACATCATTTCTCTTTAAATCCTTAACAAACTTTCTTCCTTCCATCAAGCAAACTTTCACAGATGTGCAAACTTTACTAACATTTTCTTCCATCAAAGGTAACAAAATTTGTCTTCTTCCATCAGCCAAAATAGTATACTTATGCGATCTTCCATCATATATAGCATGTCTATCATATTGCCAAGGTCTACCCAACAAAATATGACAACAATCCATAGGCATGATATCACATAACACCTTATCATATTAATTTCCAATCTTCAAATTCACATAACATTGTTCACTTACCAGGAGTGTATGCTCATCTTTGATCCATGAAATCTGATAGGGCTTCGGATGTTTCAATCTTTCCAACTGCAACTTTGTGACCATATCTTTAGATGCTGGATTCTCTGAGCTACCACTATTAATGATTACCTTCCAAACTTTGTCAGAAACTCCACATCTAGTCTTGAACAAACTTTTCCTTACCAGATCTTCCTTTTTACCTTCATTCCAAAGTTCTCTTCTTACCATCAAGTTATTCTCCTTCTCAAGTTCATTTGGTGACTCTTCTTGCACCAAAGCATTATGATTGTTACCAGCCTTCTTACTTGCATGTGTACACTCAAATGATCTATGTCATTCTTCTCCACAATTGTAACAAGTTCCTTAGAAACTTCCTCTGCGTCTAGATGAACTTTCACCTTTCCACTCAGTCTTGTGTTTATCCAAAGTTCTCTTTTCTAGTTCAGATCTACTATTTTCACCATAAGATCTACCTCTTCATCTAGGGAATCTACCACCTCTACCTCTTTGTCTTTTCTCATGTTTCTTGTTCAATTTCTCCTCAACTTTTAATGCAAATTGATAAGCCTCTTCAATGTTCTCCAATTTGACAAAAATGATTTCTTCTTGGATGGAAACTCTCAAACCATTCAAGTATCTAGAAAATCTTTCCACATCATCTTCATCATGTCCAGATTTGATATCTAATCTATAGAATTCCTCAATATAATCCTTTACCGAGCTATCTTTTTGCCTTAAAATTTGCATTCACCTAACTAGGTTAATCTAATAATCACAAGGTAAGAACTTTCCTTTCAATTTATTCACCATTTTAAGCCATACCTTGATTTTGTCTTTGTCTTTCCTCTTTCTATCTAGCTGTAGATGTTCCCACCATAAGGATGCATGACTTTTCAACTTTGTGCTTGCAATTTTCACTTTCTTGTCTTCGGGTACATTTTCATACTCAAAATACTTTTCCATCTCTGTGATCAAATCCACCAATTCATCAGAATCCAACTTTCCACCATACTCAGGAGGATTAAAGTGTGGTGTAGACTTCAGAGTTTTCAAAACCTTCAAGAATATTTCTTCACCCTGATCCATCATAGGTGCAGGTTCTACATCACCTTGTTCTACCTCAATTTCATCATCACTAACATCTTCAAGATGTCTTCCTCTTCTCTGGGTTGTTTCAACAGCTTCCAATCTAGCAACAATTTGTCTCAACATGTCTACCAATCCTAGATTTTCATCCCACCTCCCACAAACCATCTTGAAAACCCTCTGCAACTGCAAGTCAAATTGCAATCTGCTACCCACAACAATTCAACTAGGGCTTTGCAAGAAGGAACCTACAAATCTAGATTCACAAACCTAGATCTAGATCTCACATCGCTCTGATACCACATGACCCAAGAGAGGGTAGGGGGGGCCAAGAATGGAACACTCTAACCTGAACCACCTTTCTCAATAACACATGAAAGCAACAACAACATAGTGGGAGAGAGAAAATGTAGGATCATTCATATATTAACTCAAATTGATTCATACATGCCAGGCTATAAGGCCTTCCTAGTTTTGGCTAGATATTACAATGAAATACAAAAGTCCTCAAACATGTGAGGATATGCAGATAAGCTCAATTTTCTATCTTCTATCTTCTACCAAACTTTTTTCCAAAAAACTGACTCCTAAACTCTAACCAAACAACTACATTTATACAAGAGGGTATCAAACTGAGTCAACCTTTAGATCGAAAATCAATGAAAGGAATGGTCAGATCTGGGACCACACACTTCCCAATGATGGATACTAGCATTAAATCTGTGACCCCTAATCAATGCACAAGTCGGCCTCAGCAGAAACACAAAAGAAACTTGTCGGTAAGCAAAGCCAACCGAGCCCCAGACAAGCATCACCGAGTGCCAAAGACATAACCAGCCAACACCAGTGAACAAAGGAAGCTGAGTAATGCCAAACCAACTCAGTCAAAGCAGGAACCGAGCAACACAAACAAAGTCAAATATTTTTTTGGTGACATAGGATTGCCAAGGACCCAAGATGCTCCTTCATCATAAATGCATCCCTATAAGTATTATGGCCTTTATCTCACAAGAGATAAGTCATTTTGGCATCAAAACATGTTGTCAGGCATGCATTCTATTCTAGTCTTAGTACCTAAAAAATATTATACATCGCCTTTTATAATTTGATATTAAAATCAATGAAAATCTCATTAGGTGAATTCTTAAGGTTATTGAATTCATTCAACATGAAACTAGCATTTTTTTGTTACCATATTTCTCCATAAAATACTTCTCAAATTCTTTCCATGAACCAATACTCATAGTAGGTAATCCCCTACACCAATCCCTAGCATCCTCTATTAGAGATTGTTTAAATAGTTTCATCACCCCATCCTCATGTTAAACCTCATAATAATTTATCTTGGTAGTGAAATATATTAAACTCTCTTCACCGGTTATAGCATTGTTTCAAGAAAATTTTCTTAACTTATCCTTTAAATCATTTGGAATAAGGTTAGGGTAACTAGGAATTCTATCAAAGAATAGTTGTCTATATCATTCCAACTGATTAGGTATCTTTTGAAACTGTACTCCATCAATTTGACCACTAGAACTTGTTCCAATACTCATCCTAGTCTGTTGCACATTGGAAATCTTTGGTTAAGTCACACCTTGAGTATCAATCTTGGCTCCTTACCATTTGTTTGCAACTCCAGTATTTTGGGTAACTTGAGGACCTTGGGAAAGAGTGTTAGTACCCACGTTTTTTTGTGTTGATGGGCCTAATATATAAACTCCTTGCACATTAGAAGGTCCATTAGTAGATGTGGCATTAATTAATGTTGATGTCTTAAGGAAATTAATCTTCCTTTTCATCACTCCATTAGCAACTTCCATTTCTTCTCTCTCTAATTAGTTGACAATATTTTCACTCTCTTTTCTTTCCTTTTGTAATTCAATATCAACTTGGGATAAACCTTGTGATAACTGACCTTGATCCTTTCACTCATTGATCTTTAATCCAGTCACTTTTTTCTTTTCCTTATTTGAATTAGCCTTAAGGGGTGGACTCATAGGTTTTGGTTAGGGATTTTTTTGAACCTTAGGTTTTTCAACTTTTGAAAAAACTTGTGTTACAATAGGGCCTTCACCAACTAGTTTAGGCTCTTCATAATTCATGGCTTAAGGGGTTTTCAATTCCCTTATTAGGCTATCCCTTTCTATCACAACATTAATAACCTTAGATTCCTTTTATTTTTAATTTTTCTTTCTCAACTCCATTTATTCTTGAAGTTCTCTTATAATAATGTCTATGTCTCCAAAAACCTCTTCAAGATTTGATAATGTTATCTTGGATCTAGAAGTATTTCCAAGATCAATCAGATCTTGATCCTTTTTTTCTTGAATAGATATATAAAGAAATTCATTTTTAAATCCATGAGGAGGACATACACTAAGGTTGTTTTCTACTAGTTGACTTCTACTTCGACTCCAGCCCCTTCTCTTTTAAGAGTATTGGACTTGAGTTACTTCCTTATATTGTTGTGGTATTTCCTCTCAAGTTTGTGTTTTAAATAGTGATTCAAAAAATTCCATAATATCTGGTTCAAAATTCCAAGAGGATGTTTCAAAACTTTCAGGAACAGGATGTAAAGAAGACTCACTTGAATTCTTAAACTTTGATCTCCATAATGTGGGAGCAATGTTAGTTTCTACATATTTTCTTTGGAACTTTAGGAATCTCACCCTTCAATTTCTCCTCTAGATATTTCTTCAAAAAGGCCCTAGTATTCTTTTCTTTACTCATAATGATAAAATCCTTCAAAATATTTTCAAAATGTTAAATTATTACATGCACTGGTGCAGAGATCTTCAGAGTTGCCACCCAATTAACATGGGAAATCAATATTTATAAGTATTTTATGGCATACACAAAATATAGGAAAATTCCACTCTCAAATGAAAATGCACTCTCACAAATGAATTTAAACAAAAAATGATGATAGAAAAATAGACACGGATTAAGAAAAGAGAGGCTCAAACTACAACTCACAGGGAACACTAACAAATCTATGCTAGTTCTCACAATGGACAACACATTGACAAGAATCTTTCCACAATAGAGTTTCCATCTTTTTGGTGACTCAGATGTGTAAATCAGTAGGGTAATATGATTTAAAAATTGAAGTACCAAAGAATCTTAGACATGTTTCATTAATTCCTTTACATCTCCATTCCCCAGTAGTTTCCATCTTGTTGGTTCCTGAAAGGGATTTACACTACAAAATAGAAACCAAGTTGATTCCTCAATTTCCTATGGATAATACAACTCCAATTATAAAAAATAACCAGGACTTGGACCAACTAACAAGGATCTAACAAACCCTTCTTTACATTGGGCTTTGCAACACACAGGAGGGTAATCACTTAATTCACTCACAACCTCTGCACCACAATTGTCAAATGAATTAAAACAAGAAGAATCTCACATAAACTCAATAGAATTAGGAAAACACTAAAATTTGGTGGAATTTTCATTGATTGTCAACTAGACTAGAGCATGAGATGGGTACTATAATAATACAACATAAAATAAAAGTGATATAGCATGATTTAATCAATTTTATGGCTAAGTAAGATGGAATTGAAAATCATAATACCACTAAAGACATACATCTGAGATTTGTGCCTCAATCCATTGGGTACTTTACCTATAAAAATATAATTGTAGAATAACATAAAATACTAAATAGCTTTAAGATCTAAGATAATATTGCATTACAATATTTCTCAACTACAACCCCAACCAAAAATTCTTATCAGAATCCTTGAATAAACCCTAAGAATGAGTAAATATGTATTCAAGCTTTTAATTGATTCTTTGAACCTGTAAGATATAAAAATATATCTATGATGTATATATTTTTATATCTATGTTTGAGTGTAAGTGATGTTTGTGTATATATGTAGATGTGGTGTGTGGAAACTGTTGTGGACATATAAAACCTAATAAAACATAAATAGTTATCTTGAGAAGGAGCAGATTCAGAATTCACTATTTTCTAGTGTCTTTAATTAGTTTCAAGAAATTCTACAACCAAATTTGGCCTGGAAACATAGAAACAGAGAAAACCCAGAAACCTTCTATTGTTCTGAGAAAGGTCGACCTTGACCCAAAATAGGGGTAAGATCTTACCCCAGGGCACAATCTTACCCCTTTATGTAGACCTTGACCTGCACTATTCCAATGAAAATTCTATTCTCAGATCCTGGAAGTTCGCCTAAAAGGGTATTAAGATCTAATCTGTGATTCATTGTCCCGCACTTGTACCTACAAAAAAAATGGTTTTATTGTTTCGATTAGGGGTTTGCCTTGGTCAAAGCCCAGTTTGGAATGAACCTTTAAAATAGAATTGAAATAGATAATGCTAGCAAGTAGTAGAAGTAGATCTAACAATGAAGCTATTTTATTCAATAGATATGTAATTGTATTTGGAATGTAAACAAGTATGTTGATATGAAAGCTTGGACTCAACATTAACAAATGTAAATCAAAACCTCCATGATTGTATGCTTGGAATCCATCTTGAAGGGAGAATGAATAGATCTTGAAGATGAAAAAAGGATATTGAAGGAAGATCACACCACCATGATGGATAGATCTAGGGCTTGAATGATGAATCTTGAATTCTTGAACCAAATCCCTCCAAAGGATTGAAAGCTTGAATCCTTGATCTTCAATGAAGAACTTGAATACTTGAATGTAGATGATGGATTGAATGCTTCCTTGATTGAAATTTTTTTCTTGAATGTTTGAGTGCTTGAGAAATGATGACAAAGGATGGATGTATTTCACACTTGATTGATGGATTGAAAGATGACAAAAGATGCTTGATAATGGATGTGAAAATGAGAGAGGAAGGCTTCCTTTTATGCTATTCTAGGGCACAAACTTCTAGAGAGGCTGACATAGGAGAATTAAATTCCCATTTAAACCTTAACCCCTAAAAATGGACCTAGATTAAATATAATTTAAGAGTTTACCATTCTGAAATCCGAAACAGCCCACCCGAAAGCTGGAAATAAAAATTTCTGAAACCCGACATCCAGAAACTTCTAGATTTTAAAATATGGACCAGGGTCAGGGTCAAGGTCAACTCTAACCTAGGTCAAGGTTGAGGTCAACCTTGACCTAGGTCATGGTCAAGATCGACCTTGACCCTGAGGTCAAGAATCTCATGGTTTCAGGTCAGGATGCCAGAAACAGGCTGGAAAGAGGGGGAGAAAGGGGAAGAATAGGGGAAAAACATGATCCAAGCCAAAGATCCCATGAAAGCATTTGAAATGACCCCAAATCACTTACTCAGAGGGCTAAACCAATCCTAAATGGAAGTTCTTCCATTTTACGATGATACATTTAGCCCCCACTTTAGCAAGAGTATGGACTCAAAACAAAATCTTGGTAAAGGAGAAGAAAGATCCAAGTGGATTCACAATGAGATAGAATGTCACTTAGTTAAGGACACAAGCTCCCAAAATAAGGATTCTAACCCAATCATACATGCACGAGGGTGCGAAAACAAAGAAAAAACTAAAAGACACAAAAAGAGGGGGTTAGTGCAAAAAAAAAACCCAAATCAACTAGAAAAGGAAACCTTGCTAAGAAATGCTTCCTCTACTAAAATCATATCTGGAAAGCTATCATAGAAGCATAAATGATTACATAATAAAGACAAGAGAAACACTATAAATAACATAGCTTCATGATCTAATCCTATTAGCATGAAAGAAAAAAGAGAGAAAAGAGAAAGTGATTACCTCACCTAGTAAGATACCCACTTTACTATGAATCACCAAGGAGGGAGAGCCCAATAGGTAGCAAAACCTGATAGTTGACCCACAAACTTTTCTTTGTAATGTGTCTTCTAATAGCTTTTGGAATACCCATAGATCCACCTTCTTGCATTGCTATGAATATAAAATATGTGTCTCTTCAGGGTTTAGCAACTTATGTGCGTTACTTTTGCAGGATTTAGCATATTGAATTTGAAAAATGTGTTTCTCTTCAAGATTTAGAAACTTATGTGTGTTACCTTCAGAGGATTTAGCATATTTGAAAGTTGAAAAATGTGTGTCTCTTCAAGATTTAGCAACTTATGTGCGTTAGCTTTCGAGGATTTAGCATATTGAAAATTGAAAATGAGGCATAAGGGAGAACCTATGTATGCCCCCCTCCTTATCATGGTTGTCTACTAGACATAATAATGAAGAGAAAGAGGATACTTACTTCAAAAATTAAGGAGATATCCTATTTAACAATAATGTACACTTTATTCTTAGCGAAGGGTATTGACCCTTACATCCAAGAGCATAGATAATCATGAAAAAGGATATGTCACTCATGGAAAAAGGATCCACAAAGAAAGAGATATAATTGTTAGAAAGTAAAGTCCACCAAGATAACTGAAAGGGGGGGGTCAATCATTTATTAGATAATTCTAACTTTTATCATCTTCAACAACATTAAAAAAAATAAGAAATATAATTACCAAGCATAGAAAGCTATTCATACACAATAACACAATGACACAAGATATGTTGACTAAGGAACCTCTTGATCAAAGAGTAAACCCCGATGGGAATGATGCCCACAAAAGATGCACTAATATGAATATTCCTTGTGAGAGGATGGACTCTATTAGGAGTCTTATGAAATACATTCAGTACATATGAATCCCTATTAGGAGATTTTGAATCCTTGTTAAAAGATTCTAACCCTGTTAAGAGTTATGGAAGACAGAAGGACCCACTGCCCAAATAGCTTCAGCGTAAGATCACTGAACACACTATCCAAATAATCTTTTCATTAATCAATAGAATAATATGTTACCTCTTCTCTAACTATGCCAAACCACACTCACTGTTACATCAGATCTCAATTCAGATCCCTGTACTTCTCATGTCTTCCTTCACAAATTCGCTTTCATACTTAGCTCTTTTCTTCACTTCATGCATACAACATCACACACAATCACTACTTCCACATCAAAAATACATAATACTTCATACAAATACCTTCCAAAAAGGAAATACATTCCTTCCTTTATACCACACTCAAATAATTACAAATGAGTCGGCATACAATTACAAAATAAAAGTTTCCACACGCTGCACCAAAATTACACAAAACTGTCAGCTTCCAAATACAATAAATCTTCACTCATGTGACCTCAAAGTATATGCTATCATCCACATCATTATCAATGTGTTTTCAAGTTCCCTTTAATTGGGCAAAACCAGATTCCATCCCGATTAGGAGATATCATCCGATTTCCACAAACTGCTGCTCAAGAACACTGCCTGAATACTACTTCCACCAAAATGATCATAACTTCCATGAATAAATGAATTACTATCTATGATCTTAACCATATACATATGAAAAATAAAAGAGTATAACCTCAACATCGCATAGCTCCAACTGCAATAACCCACGTGTGCTAATCCAAACTTTGTCTGCTTCTTTGCAAGTCTTCGGTAAATCACTATGTTGACATCAATGACAATCATAGCCATGAATGCAACAACAACTGCTATAGAATGGCTGCCAAACATTTAGCACTCATTCCTAACAATCTCCCCCATTGGCATTTATGGAAACATAGATGAAAAACATCCAATGTTCCAAAAATTCAATACTACAACACTGCCTCTTCAAATCCTCTTCATCAATCAAATCTTGCTTTGTTATCCTATTTAGTTCTCTCCAACAGATGTCTTAGATTAATTTTCATGTACACTTCTCCCCCATTGACATCAATGACAAAAATTCCATCAATATGTCAACAACAACTCAATGTCAAAAGACACTTTTGAGAAAATACATTTACTAGAGTGCTCATGACTTAGCTCAGATACACATACTCCCCCATAAAGGAAGTACCAACATCTAATCTAGAAGAAAGATAAGGCTCATATACCATTGGATGGATGCAACCAATTGCATCACTTCTCAAAATTAGGTTGGGGCATAACCCCAAGCATACCTCTCAGATACTCAAATGTATCCTTAGGCAAAGGCTTTGTGAATATATCTACTATCTACTCCTTTGTACTTATGTACTCAAGTCTGGCTTCTTTCTCAGCAACTTTCTCTCTTACAACATGATACTTAATCTCTATATGCTTTGTCTTAGAATGTAATATAGGATTCTTAGACATACTAATTGTATTGGTGTTGTCACAATGTATGACAATAGGCTCAACAAATTTTATTCCAATATCCTTTAGTATTTTCTTCATCCAAATTATCTAGTTACAATTGTTTGCTGCTACTACATATTCTGCTTCTGCTATGCTTTGTGAGATACAATTTTTCTTCTTTCATAGCCAAGAAACTAATCTTCCTCCAAGGAAAAATGATCCACCACTGGTGCTTTTCTTATCATCAACATTGCCTGCCCAATCGACATCTGTATATGCACATAGGGTAAAATCATCAGATTTTTCATACCATAGTCCATAGTCCATTGTGCCTCTTAAATATCTTAGTATCCTCTTTACTGCTACATAATGTGATTCTCTAGGTTCAACTTGAAATCTTGCCACAATCCCAACTGAATGTGCTATATCAGGTCTTGTATGAGTCAAATACTACAATCCTCCAATCATAGATCTGTATTTCTTATGTTCTACTGCAGTAGTCTCATCTATGCTAGATAACTTATGTCTAGTCACCATAGGTGTTCCAACTGGTTTACAGTCCTCCATTACAAATCTTTTCAACAAGTCATTCAAGTACTTTGTCTAACTTACAAAGATACCATCATTGTTTTGGGTTATCTATAATGCCAAAATGTATTTCATCTCACTAATCATACTCATTTCAAATTCAGTCTTCATTTCATCAGCAAATTTGTCACTAGCTTCATCTTCTCCTCCAAAGATAATGTCATCAACAAAAATAACTATAATTAACAAACCATTTTCAATTTCTTTTGTGTACAGATTGCTATCAGTTGTTCCTTTTGTAAATCCCAACTTTAACAAATACTTATCCAGTCTTGCATACCAAGTTCTAGGTGCTTGTTCAAGTCCATATAAAGCTTTCTTCAATTTACATACCATATCTCCTTCTTGAGTTAAAGGAAAACCTTCAGGCTGCTCAATGTAGACTTCTTCTTCCAATTCTCCATTCATAAATGCTGACTTCACATCCATCTGATACACTTTGAATTTCTTGTAAGCTGCATATGCCAAAAACATTCTTACTACTTCAATTTTTGCAATAGGTGCAAAGGTTTCATCATAGTCAATTCCTTCTTGTTGTGAGTAACCCTTACATACCAATCTTGCTTTATTTCTTACTACTTCTCCTTGTTCATTCATCTTGTTTCTGAATACCCATTTAGTTCCAATAACATTCTTGTCTTTAGGTCTAGGGACCAATTCCCATGTCTTATTCTTTTCAATCTGATCTAGTTCTTCTTTCATAGCATTAGTCCAACTTTCATCTTCACAAGCTTCATTAGTAGTCTTAGGTTCAATTTGAGAAATCAAACATAACTATTCTTGTGCCTTATTTTGAGTTAGAACTCCTCTTTTGATGCTCCCAATAATCTATTCAAAAGGATGATTCCTTAACAAACTCTTGCTAGGTGTCACTGTCTCAGATCTCTCTTCAGATGTAGGTTCTTTAATAAATTCACTATGACTTTCATTCAACAAATCACTATCAGTTTCATAAAACAATTCAGTAGATCCGGTGTTAGGTTTAGGATGAGCTTCTTCATCAAATTCATAATCAAGTATTCTTTCCTGAATTTTGAACTTTTCATCAACTTTAACATTTGCACTTTCAACAATAGTCTTAGTTCTTTTATTGAAACATCTATATGCTTTTCTTTTCAAAAAATATCCAAGAAATATATCTTCATCCTTTCTAGGATCAAACTTTCCAATATCATCATCTCTCTTTATATAACATTTGCTTCCAAAAATTATAAAATACTTAACTAAGGGTGCATGTCCAAACCATAATTCATAAGGTGTCTTGTTTGTGTCTACACTGATTTGTACTCTGTTCATTGTATACACTACTGTGTTCACTGCTTCTCTCCAGAATATCTTCGCCAAATCATTTTCAAACAACATAGCTCTTGATGCTTCAGTCACTGATATGTTCCTTCTTTCTGCAATGCCATTGTGTTTAGGTGTTCTAGGGGTTGAATACTATCTTTTAATGTCATTTTCTTCACAAAAGGTGTTAAACTCTCTAGAAGTAAATTCTCCACCTCTATCAGATCTCAAATATTTAATCTTCATTCCAGATTCATTCTCAACTTTATTCTTAACAATATCTTCACCTCTATCAGATCTCAAATATTTAATCTTCATTCCAGATTCATTCTCAACTTTATTCTTTACTACTGTGTTTACTGCTTCTCTCCAGAATATCTTTGCCAATTATTTTCAAACAACATAGCTCTTGATGCTTCAGTCATTGATATGTTCCTTCTTTCTGCAATGCCATTTTGTTTAGGTGTTCTAGGGGCTGAATACTATCTTTTAATGCCATTTTCTTCACAAAAGGTGTTAAACTCTCTAGAAGTAAATTCCCCACCTCTATGAGATCTCAAATATTTAATCTTCATTCCAGATTCATTCTCAACTTTATTCTTAACAATCTTAAACTTATCAAATGCTTCATATTTTTCTTTAAGAAATGCAATCCACATCATTCTTGTAAAATCATCAACAAGAATCATAAAATAACTTTCTCCATAGAATCCTCAAGTCTTGGTAGGACCATTCAAATTTGTATGAACAATCTCTAGCTTCTCTATAGATGTAAACTTCTTACTAGGAAAAGAACTTCTCTTATGTTTAGCCATTACACATTCTTTGCAAATCATGTTAGTAGGCTTCATAATTTTAGGTATATCTCTTACTGCAAGTGTAGTACTTACTTTCACAATATTATCAAAGTTTATATGACAAAACCTTCTATGCCATAACCAAATGTCATCAATCTTAGTAATCAAACATGTCATCTTAGTAGGATTCAACTGAAATACATTACCTCTGGTTCTAGATCCAGTTCTGATCAGATTTCCATCTTTATCCTTTATCACACAAGTTTTCTTAGTAAACCAAACTTGATATCCCTTATCAACTAACTATCCAACACTCAAAAGATTATGTTTCAATCCATCTAGAAAATAAACATCATCAATATTAGTCTTTCCATCAAGAGTAATAGATCATCTACCTTTAATCAAACAAGGTGCATTGTTTCCAACCATAACAACTCCTCCATCATATTCATTCAACTTTATGAATTTTTTCATGTCTCCATTCATATGATGTGAACAACCACTATCTATAATCCAATCAAATTTCTTTTCAACTTGAGAAGCTAAGGCTTTTTCTTCCTTAACATCAGTTTTAGGATTCTCTTCTTTAATTGCTACAAATCTTATGTCATCATTATTTTCAGTATCACTTTCACTTAAAGTTCTTTCTATACTAGCTTCAATATCTTCATCATTAGCATAATAACATTCCTTAGATCTTCTAGGTTTGAAATTGCTTTTGTAATTTTTAACTCTCTTAGGACATTTAGATGCAAAATGACCATATTCTTGAAAAGTCCAACATTTAAATATTTTCTTACCATCTGGTTCTCTTCCCACAAGGAAGGCAATACCTTCTTCAATATTCTTGTCTTCTTTATTTCTAGATCTATTTTTGCCAGCATAATCTCTGCTCACACTGATGCTTCTTGACAAAGTAGGGCAAACACTAAGAGCACTGAATGTTGGCTCCATTCTAGGTAAGTCTCCTGATAATTTCAGGTTCATTTCTGCTGCTTCCAATCTTCCAAGAAGAGTTTCTCTTGTAAAGTTTGTTGTACAAGGTATCAATTGTTCAATCATTTGTGTTGACTACTTAAATACAGGAGTCAATGTCCTCAAAATTTTCCATATCACGTCATTCTCTATTTTTGTTCCTCCACAAGATTTTATACCTGTAATGATTTCTGACATTCTACCAATATAATTTCTAATAGATTGATCTTCCCTCATTCTTATATCTTCAAATGCATATATCCAATTATGTAATCTAACTCTTTTTGCATCTTCATCACCTTCAAAAGTAGAGTGTAAAGCATTCAAAATTTCATGAGATTTTTTCAAATATTTTACCTAACTGTACTCATTCTCTAGAAGTGCTATCAAAAGTGCTTCTCTTGAATGTATGTTACAAATGAATAGATCTCTTTCTTGCACAATACATGTTTCAAGATTGTCCTCTTCAATGATAGTCTTATTATTCTTTGTAATCAACCAATAACCTGGTCGTAAACATAGTAGGTGTGTCTTCATCTTTTCCTTCCAGCTGTCAAAATTTACTCAATCAAACTTAGGGCTTTCTTTCCCAAAATTTACCATGGATCTCCTTAAGCTGTTAAACTTCTTTTTCAAGGACCTGCTGCCTTGATACCAATTGTTAGAAAGTAAAGTCCACCAAGATAACTAAGAGGGGGGGGGGGTGAATCAGTTATCAAATAATTATATCTTTTATCATCTTCAACAGCATTAAACCATATAAGAAATATAATTACCAACTATAGAAAGATATTCATACACAATAACACAATGACACAAGATATGTTGACAAGGGAACCTCTTGATCAAAGAGTAAACCCCGGTGGGAATGATGCCCACAAAAGATGCACTAATATGAATATTCCTTGTGAGAGGATGGACTCTGTTAGGAGTCTTATGAAATACATTCAATACATATAAATTCCTGTTAGGAGATTTTGAATCCCCGTTAAAAGATTCTAACCCTGTTAAGAGTTATGGAAGATAGAAGGACCCACTGCCCAAACAACTTCATGGTAAGATCACTGAACACACTGTCCAAATAATCTTTTCATTACTCAATAGAATAATATCTCACTTCTTCTCTGACTATGCCAAACCACACTCACTATTACATCATATCTCAATTTTAGATCTCTGTACTTCACATGTCTTCCTTCACAAATTCGCTTTCATACTTAGCTCTTTTCTTCACTTCATGCATACAACATCACACAAAATCACTACTTCCACATGAAAAATACATGCTACTTCATACAACTACCTTCCAAAAAGGAAATACATTCCTTCCTTTATACCACACTCAAATAATTACAAATGAGTCACCATACAATTACAAAATAAAAGTTTCCACACGCTACACCAAAATTACACAAAACTGTCAGCTTCCAAATACAATAAAACTTCACTCGTGCAACCTTGAAGTCTACACTATCATCCACATGACTATCAATGTGTCTTCAACTTCCCTTTAACTACGCAAAACCAAATTCCATCCCGATTAGGAGATATCATCTAATTTCCACAAACCACTACTCAGGAACATTACCTGAATATTGCTTCCACCAAAATGATCATAACTTCCATGAATAAATGAATTAATATTTTCACTCTTAACCATAGACATATGACATATAAAAGAGGATAACCTCAACATCGCATAGCTCCAACTGCAATAACCCATGTGCGCTAATCCAAACTTTGTCTACTTCTTTGCAAGTCTTCTGTAAATCACTGTGTTGAAATCAATGACAATCATAGTCATGAATGCAACAACAACTGCTATAGAATGGCTGCCAAACATTTAGCATTCATTCCTAACAATAATCAACAAGACCCCCACCATAGAGGAGTGATTTAGATAAAATATCATGTTTCAAAGGGAAACAAAGATTCAATCATCTAGCCCCCTACAATCAAGAGGAAGAGGAACCTTTGAAGAAAGGAATCAAACTCTAACCCTAGAGCCAAGGAAAGAATTTATAAAGAACATAATTTGTAGAATAAAGAAGAGGTGATGAACTACGACAACAACCTCTCACATAAAAGGATATCCATAGCCAAAACCTCAGTCAATATAATGAAATAATGTTGCAAGATAAACAAATGCCACTCAGCTAGGGAAAGCAGTTCCATAGACAAAGAGAAAGAAGGAATAACCTTTTGTTGGAAATATTCAAGACTAGCTAGGTTATTGAGAGGGAAGGGGTGAATCAGTAACTTCAAAATTTTTACTAATTTTAGATCTCAGCCATTTTCTCACTGACATTAGATTGATAAGCTAACTATATGCATGAGTAACAGAAAGAATAAAAAATTCATAACAATTTGAATACAGAGATTTGGTGACCCAGAAACCTTCCAAATAGAAAGTAAAATTGGGGTGGGGATGAAACCCACTAAACTTCAATACTACAATATAAAGTTTGCCAGTTAAGGCTTACAATGATCACTTCTGATGATCTACCTTGTTAGGAGCAATAAGGACTGCTAGGTCCACCTTGTTAGAGGATTTACAAACATACAAAGAAGTATGCACTTGGTTAAGAGATTTTTGCAAAGACTGTTAAGTCTACCCGGTTAAAGGATTTGGGGCTGATTCACCTGTTAGGATGAAATAGTAGATCTCTTACTTGCAACTATTCTTGCTGATTGAGATTCTCTGATGTACTGATCACCTTCTATGATAGATATGTCTCTACTGCTTCTTATACTATTGTATCCCTTTGTAATTCACTTATCTTTGCCTTTCTTCTCTTTTTCGCTTCTCACTTTTTCTTCACTTTTGGATAGGATACAAAACAATGTTTATATATCAATCAAAATAATTACAAAACAATATCAAAGTCGGCTCTAAACAAGCAAACACAAGTATTACTGAGTCGGCCCAAATATAGTGACTCGGTTACTGCAAACTAACTCTGTGACTTTTTGATACTCGAGATCCACTGCATTACTCGGCATCATCATGCACTCGGTAGAAGTGGAGGCCCGGTCCATACTAACCACTCGGTTGTAGTTTTGAACTCTGTATATAGTAGAGACTCCGTAGATATAGTGTCACTTGGTAGAGACTGAATTCTCTATTTACTATGTTGGCACCTGGTAAACACTGCTCATCTCATCACTCGGTGAAGATAACTCAGTAAGCACTGTTCTGCTTGGTAAACACTGTTCTTCTTGGTAAACACTATTCTACTTGGTAAACACATAGAGTTTGAATAAGTGTTGTCACTAATGACAATCATACTTAATGCCAACAATCTCCCCCTTTGGCATTAGTGACAAAAACACTTATTGCCCAAAAACAAAAAAATCATGCTGAATCTGTCTCTTTTTTTTTTTTCATACTGTTGTATATACATTTGATGTCTCCCCATACAATATATATACAAATATCTTGTATCTCCTCATACTCATATTTCCTATTTATACTTTCTCCCCCTTTCATATCTCATATATCTTATATACATTCTCCCCCTTTTTGACAATAATGCCAAAGGTGTATATACAAATATTTTACACGGAGATGCCAAAATGTGAGAGAAAATTAGAGTGTACCTTACTTTTTAATGCTAGAGTTCTATCCCAATTCTCTTGCAAAATCTTGCATGTATGGAGTGCAATTTGGACTTCTACAGAGAGTTTAATCATGTGATCTGCAATTGAAAACTGATTGTCATGGATCAATGTTTTTGAGTATGCAATATTTTTTTGCATTGTATCCATGATGGGAAGGATCATGTTCTGAATATCTATTAATGTTGATCTGATCCTTGCATCTTCTCTCAATAATTTTGACTGCTTATTAGATAGGAATTTGACTATCATATGATGTGTAGAGCTTGAACTAGGTTCAAGTTGCAACTTTTGTGCACTGATCTTCAGATCCTCATCAATCTTATTTATTTTGTCTTTGATCTCCTTTGAGAACTTGGCAACATTACAGATTTTGACAAAAAGAGATGTTACCTTGGAATGGGAGGACTCAATGCTAGTCAAGACTAAAGATAACCCTTCCTGATTGATAGCTATTTGTTGAGCAATGTGCTCAAGAACTTCATTATCAAACTTCTTCTCAGCCTTCTCAAGCAACTTGTCTATTCCTGAGGAATCATCATTGACCTTGTTAACTACTTCTACCAACTACAACAAAATGTGTTGAGAGGAATCAACTTCAACACCTATAGCTTTTGTCAAAATGTTCTTGGCATCCTCAATGATTTTATATTCCTTATCTCTTTCTTCTTTTAGTTTCTTCTACTTTTCTTTCTTCTAGAGAAGTTCACCAACTATTTGCATTTGATCTGCAGTGAGGTTTGCAAAATCTAATTGGGGAATTTCTATCTCCTCATCTAGATCTATACCTTCTACTACACTCTTGCTCAAAAAATTTGTACTCAGTTGAGTCTTTATACTTAATGCTTTTGTAGTAGAAATTATGGTAGACATAGTAGGACTTGTAGTGAAAATTGATAAACTTCCAAGTGATGGGATGGTAACTAGAATATTTGATAAACCAAAAATTGAAGTATTTACAACTGTAGAATCTGAAGTACTTATTGCTGAAAAACTCAAAATTAAAGAAGGTACAAAAGATTGCAACTCGGTGGAAGGAGGCTGAAGCTCAGTAGATGAAGTGGTAGCCACTTCTGTCATTGATACATTGAGTTGTGCTAGTGATGATTGGACATTTGATGTATCTGAGGGAGTTGTCACAATCACACTTGAAGTTTTCTCTAGGCTAGATGTAACAATTTTTACTGGAGAGTGGGGAAGTGAGGCAATCACCTCTACAGCTATCCAAATTGGATCATCTTCCTCAACATTCTTCTCAGCTTCCTCGGTAGCTTCTTTTCCTGCTTCTTCTGTCTCAACATTATCAATCTGAACTATTTCTTCATCTTCTTCATCACTGTCATCTTCAATATCTTTAATTATCACAGTTTCAGTACTCAGTTTGTGAAGATGATAAAAGTTTTTCCAAGTAGATTTTGCACTCTTCACAACTGACTCTATATCCTTGATCAAAATTAAGCAACTGTTGAATTTTAGTGTCATCTTGGACTCATTATCTATAAATGCCTTATTTATTTCAGCTTTTTTCAAACTTGGCATCAATTGCCTTAAGGTTTGAGCATAGATGTCCTTGATAGTTTGCCTTGCATTGGACCATCTCATCTTGATTGGGTTTAATAAAGCTCCTTGGATTTGAGAAGCTAATTCTTCAGGTGAGTATTTCCATCTTCCCATTTTCTCAATAACAACATCTTCAATTTCCTGCTGCTCTGCTTCTGACCTTGTTTCATATTTGAGAGATTTGAAATTTGCAATTCTAGATCCTTCTCTCAAATCCTTAATCTTTTCTTCAAGAGAGGGAGGAGGCCTTTTGAGTACTATGTCATCCTTGACTTTTCCTGCCTTGTCCCTTGATCTTTTCCTTGTGAATACTGTAGTGGGTTGCTCGGGTTCCTTGGTGATAGTTACCTTTCCTTTTTTCTTTATAGGTACTTGTTCTTCTTTACTCTCATCATTTTCTTCTTCTCCTACAATATCCTCTCCTTTATCCTCGGTTAACATTAGAGGTGTGCTAGATTGCATCTTGGCCATTCTCTTTTTTGCCTTTGTTAACCGCCTGTGGAAGCTTTATGCTTAGCTCAATTCTTACCTTAGCTTCATCATATGTTCCAAAGTATGGAGCCTTTGGATCAATGGGTTGATTTACAAGGGCTTCAATTATATCCTTTGTCTCATCAATGTTTATCTCATAAGGAAGAGGTTTTACCCATACAATCCTGGGCCTTACTGCTTGAATATATACTCTATCACAATCAACCATAAAACAAACATCATCTTTATAATCTTCCACCAACTTTAGTGGAATCTAGAATCTGTTATTCATCTTCTCCTTAAAAGATTCAAAATAATTATCCATTATGCTTGTAAAATTCTCACCCATTTCTACAATATACTCATTTATCTGATAAAGAATAGGGTCATCCTTTCTCCATTTTACCATGCCTTTAGATGCGAAAATTTTTTGAGCATAGAAAAATAAACAAACCAATAGTGAGCCAAACTTACATGGATTGTTCTTTGAGGTTTGGATGCTCTCCATATTCTTGTTGAACTATTTCAACAATAGATCTGCTAGGTCAAATGACAGATTGTTCTTCACAATTTTATAGGCTAGGTCAACTGCTTCACATGGAACACTATTCTGCCGACTTGAACTGTATATCTTGTGAGCTATTACATATGTGCCAAATTTTAGTTCTACATTGCTAATGTTGTTTATTCTCATACCTCTACCGTCCCATTCGACTAGGGTTTTCTTTTCCAGCTCTACCCGACCTAGGGTTTTTGTAAATTTTGCCTTGGCAAGCATGGGAAGACCAGTGATTTGGTGAATCATCTTCTTTGATATTTCCACTAGTTGCTCAAGCCAAATTTTACCTTCATGCACTCGGCTTAGAATATATCTTATCCATTTTATCTAGAAATTCTAAGGCAAGTGAGTGATATGTGTTAAACCCTTATCTTCCAAATGTTTATGTTCCGATTTGAGAACACCATCAACACACTATTCATCATGAACAACATCTATCTCTAGGGTTCCAAGTTCTTGAATTTTACCTGTAAAATGACTGCGAATATTGTTTACAAGAAGTACCTTTGGAGGAATTTGAGACTGAGCTCCACTCAGATCTAGGGTTTCTACAATCGCGGGCACGAGTTTGAAATCTAGTGCTTTCCATTCTCCATGAACTAACATTTTTGAACCTTTCTTTACTTTGGTGTAGGATGATGCCATGGTAGCTCTTCAAAAAATTTCTGCTGCAAAATTTTGTTTTGAATCACTTGATTGCACTTAGAAATTTTTCTGCTGAATATGTTGATATTCATGGTGAAGAATGAATTTGATTTCATGATTTTTGTTAAAAACTTTGTCATTAATGCTCCATAGGAATTAGGGTATAGAATTTGATAGACTGTCATCCACTAAGCATTAATTGCTCGGTGAAGATTCCGTAACTTGAGGAACATACTGCTCTGACCTTACTCGGTAATCGAATGAAATTATGTTTCTCCCAACCTTGCTTAGTTGAAACTGATACTGACCTTCCTATGTTTCTCCTATATCTTGCATACTGATTTGGATCTTTCTTCCTTTCAATTTAGGAACTGTTTGGAATATGTCTATGAGGATACAGTTCTAGTTCTTTCTTGGAGACTTAGTTAGAATTGATAGAGCCACTCTCTTCATGAGTGACTTCATTACTTGGACTGGTTTGCTCGATAGGTTTAGGGATCCATTGTTGTCTTATCTACTTCCTGATGCTATCTGCTTTTTCTTTCTTTTCATCTTCGACTTTGCCTAGATTCATGCAATTTTTAGCTATGTGACCAAGCTTAGTGCATTTGTAACATCTTATGGTAGTATCCCTTTTTCTCAAGTGATGCCTTACACAATTCATGCCAATGTGTCCATATTCTCCACAATAATGACATCTACACCAAGTGTTGTAATCCCAACCAAATATTGCTTTCATAATTTGTTCTACTGGATTGGGTGTTTTAGTTCTGCATTATGATGCCTTGTGACCTTGTTTGTTACATTTGTGACATTTTCCTTCAAATATTCGTTTCTCCTTGCATTCATTTTCTTTATGACCATGCTAATTGCAATTGTAGCATTTTCCATTGAATTTTTCTTTTCCATTGCTCCAACATTTGTTTGAAGTATGATCAATTTTTCCATAGTGATTACAAGTAGGTTTCTGATTCATTTGAGTACCTTGTTTGGAGGATTCACCTTCCTCTTTATATCCAAGTCCTGCTTTTCCTTTTTGCCTATGAAGGTTCTGTTCATACACCTGATTCATATCTTCTTGAGATTTCAACATTCTTTCATTGATTTGCCTTTTAGTATCTAGGTCACTTATCAATCTTAAATTGATTTTCTTTTCAGATCTCAGTTCCTCTCTTATATTTTCATTTTTTGATCTTAGAGTCAAGATTTCTTCATTTGCATTGGAGACTTGATTAATAAGGTTTTCTAGCTAAAGAGTTTGATTCTAGATTTCATTGTTCTTTCCATCTATTTCATCTCTCATCTTGTTTCTTTGTTCCAAGATTTTACAAAATCTTGTTGACTGAATTTCCTATTCTCTTTTTAATTTTCTTACTTCTTCTTGCAGAGATCCATTCTTTTCTAGAAGTTCTCTTGCTTCATTGTTTGCTTCATCTGAGTTGCTTGAAGGGAAAAAGTCTTCAATATTTTCTTCAACATACTGGTGGTCATTCATCTAATTTGCAAGTTCCTTCCTTATTTTTAGGGAAAGGGAAAGATGCTCTTTTTCTTCCTTGAGTTAAGTTATGGCCATTTCTAGATCTAGCTTTTCATTATCAATAACTATGTTAAGTCTGAATATCTCCATTGTCCTGAATCTTTTCTCAAGCTATCAAACTTTATTCTGAGAACCACGTAGCTCTGATACCAATTGTTGGAAATATTCAAGACTAGCTAGGTTACAAAGAGGGGAGGGGTGAATCAGTAACTTCAAAACTTTTACTAATTTTAGATCTCAACCATTTTCTCAATGACATTAGATTGATAAGCTAACTGTATGCATGAGTAATAGAAAGAATAAAACATTCATAACACTTTGAACACAGAGATTTGGTGACCCATAAACCTTCCAAATAGAAAGTAAAACTGGGGTGGGGATGAAACCCACTAAACTTGAATACTGCAGTATAAAGTTTGCTGGTTAAGGCTTATAATGATCACTTCTGATGATCTACCCTATTAGGAGAAATAAGCATTGCTAGGTCCACCTTGTTAGAGGATTTACAAACATACAAAGGAATATGCACTTGGTTAAGAGATTTTTGCAAAGACTGTTAAGTCTACCCGGTTAAAGGATTTGGGGCTGATTCACCTATTAGGATGAAACAGTAGATCTCTTACTTGCAACTGTTCTTGCTGATTGAGATTCTCTAATGTACTGATCACCTTCTTTGATAGATATGTCTCTACTGCTTCTTATACTATTGTATCCCTTTGTAATTCGCTTATCTCTGCCTTTCTTCTCTTTTTCGCTTCTCACTTTTTCTTCACTTTTGGATAGGATACAAAATATTGTTTATATATCAATCAAAATAATTACAAAACAATATCAAAGTCAGCACTAAACAAGAAAACACAAGTATTACTAAGTCGGCCCAAATATAGTGACTCGGTTACTGCAAACTAACTCGCTGACTTTCTGATACTTAGCATCCACTGCGTTACTTGGCATCGTCATGCACTCGATAGAAGTGGAGGCCCAGTCCATACCAACCACTCGGTTGTAGTTTCAAACTCGGTATATAATGGAGACTCGGTAGATATAGTGTCACTTGGTAGAGACTGAATTCCTTGTTTACTGTACTGGCACTCGGTAAACACTGCTCATCTCATCACTCGGTGAAGATAACTCAGTAAGCACTATTCTGCTCGGTAAACACTGTTCTGCTCGGTAAACATGTAGATTCTGAATAAGTGTTGTCACTAATGACAATCATACTTAATGCCAACACCTTTCCCCCCAAGGATGAAAGCAAGGGATACCTTTGCAAAAAAGTCTTTAGAAAAGATATCTTTAATATTTAAAGAGAATCTATGGATGATTATAAACATAATACAAAACCATAGGGAGGAAAGATAGAAAGAATACCAATTAAGCTCAGGACAAAATATATGCTAAGAGCCTAATGGATCCTAGAAGAATGTATGAAATACCTCTTTCCCCCCAATCATAAGACAAGAGGATAAAAGATCTATATTATGGAAAAATCAAGGGGATTCCCCTTATCCAAGTTATGAAGGAATTGTAAAACCACACGAGAGTGGGATATAATTCCTAAAGCATCTCTTTCTCTAGCATATAACTTGAAATGCACACAATCAACAAGTAAATGTGTATTAATGTAATGTAAAGGACATTTTTACTTGGATAGAGCATCTTTCGGCATAGGTTTAAAGATTTCTTTCTTGGAATTCATTAAATGAACATACACCATCTTAGCCACATCTTGAGGAGTGTCAGGATAATATAAGGTAGGTGTTGGAAGAAGAAGATGAAGAGGAGGATGATGATCAAAATAAACCACCTTAAATTTATATTGTGAACAACCAAGACCATGCATATCTTGTTTAGGGGATATATGAACTAGATACTTAATACCATGCTCATTAACACCAAGCCCTAAACCCTTATAACCTTTGTTAGAAAGTAAAGTCCACCAAGATAATTGAGGGGGGGGTGAATCAGTTATATACAAGTTTTACCAACCTTAATAGATTTTAACCATGTAATAAATGTAATCAACAACCATAGAAAGATATACATGCACAATAACACAATGAAACAAGATATGTTGACTAGGTAACCTCTTGATCAAAGAGTAAACCCGAGTGGGAATGATGCCCACAAAAGATGCACTAATATGAAAGTTCCTTGTGAGAGGATGGACTCTGTTAGGAGTCTTATGAAATACATTCAGTACATATGAATCCCTATTAGAAGATTTTGAATCCCTGTTAAAAGATTCTAAATCTGTTAGGAGTTATAGAAGATAGAAGGACCCACTGCCCAAACAGCTTCAGGGTAAGATCACTAAACTCACTATCCTAATGATCTTTATACTAATCAATAGAATAATACCAAAAGATTACTAATCACAACAATTCAATACTCCTTCTCTGACTGTGCCAAACTACACCAACTCCTTTAGATCTCAATACCAGATCTCAGTACTTCGCATATCCTCCTTCAACAATTTTGCTTTCAAAATTTCTTCATACACACTTACATTCATTACACACACACATTACAACAAGGAATAAATTCCTTCCTTTATACCACACTCAAGTAATTAAAAATGAGTCGGCATACAAATTACAAAATAAAAGTTTCCACACGTTACATTAAAATTACAAAAAACTGTCAGCTTCCAATCAATATAATTCTTCACTCATGTGACCTCGGATCTTGCACTATCATCCACATCACTATCAATATGTCTTCAACTTCTCTCTAACTGTGCATAACCAGATTCTATCCCGATTAGGAGATATCATCTGATTTCCACGAACCGCTACTCAGGAACACTGCCTGAATACTGCTTCCACTGATTTGCTCATAAATTTCATGAATAAATGAATTACTATGTACTCTCTTAACCAAAATCATATAACACATCATAGAATAAGTCCTCAACTGCACATAGCTTCATCTTCAATATTCCAAGTGTGCTTACTCAAACACTATCTACTTCTCTGCTAATCTTTAGTAGATCACTGTATTAACATCAATGACAATCACAGTCGTGAATGCAACAACAAATGCTATAGAATGGATGCTAATAATCCCCCATAGGATATATTTAGCATTAATTACTAACAATATTCCCCATTGGCATTGATGGAAACATAGATGAAAAAACATCCAAGTTCCATAAATCGAACGCTGCAACACCGTTGCTCTGAAAATGCTTTCAGGTCTTCTTCATCAATCAAATCTTGCTTCATTTTCCTATTCAGTTCTCTCCAATAGATGTTTCAAGTGGTTTTTCATGTATACTTCTCCCCCATTGACATCAATGATAGATGTTTCATCACTATGTCAATAACAACTTCAATGTCAAAAGAGACTGTTCAGAAAATACATTCACTAGAGTCCTCATGAGTCAACTCAATTAGACATACTCCCCCATAGAGGAAGTACCACCATCCACTCCAAAAGAAAGATAGGCCTCATATACCACTATAAAAATGCAACAATATGCATCACTTATCAAAAGTAGGCTAGTGCATAACCCCAAGCATAACTCTCAGATACTCAAATTTATCCTTAGGCAAAGGCTTTGTAAATATGTCTCCAATTTGCTCCTTTTTACTTATGTATTCAAGTCTAACTTCTTTCTCTACAACTTTCTCTCTCACTACATGATACTTTATCTCTATATGCTTTGTCTTAGAATGTAACATAGGGTTCTTAGACATATTGTTGGAAATATTCAAGACTAGCCAAGTTATTGAGAGGGGAGGGGTGAATCAGTAACTTCAAAACTTTTAACAAATTCAGATCTTAACCATATTCCAAATAACATTTAGATCAATAAGCTAACTGGATGCATGAGTAACCAAAAGAATAAAACATTCATAACACTTTGAACACAGAGATTTGATGACCTAGAAAACTTCCAAATAGAAAGTAAAACTAGGGTGGGGATGATACCCACAAAACTTCAATACTACAGTATAAAGTTTGCCGGTTAAGGTTTACAATGATCACTTTTGATGATCTACCCTATTAGGAGCAATAAGGACTGCTAGGTCCACCTTGTTAGAGGATTTACAAACATACAAAGAAGTATGCACTCGGTTAAGAGATTTTACAAAGATTGTTAAGTCTACCCTGTTAAAGGATTTTAAGCTGATTCCTTGTTAGGATGAAATAGTAGATCTCTTACTTGCAACTGTACTTGCTGATTGAAATTCTTTGATGTACTGATCACCTTCTATGATGGATATATCTTTGTTGCTCCTTATACTACTGTAGCCTTTTGTAATTTGCTCATCTCTACCTTTCTTCTCTTTTTCACACTTCTCACTTCTTCTTTTTTCACCTTGGATATGATACAAAACAATGTTTATATATGAATCCAAAACAATTATAAAATAATTACAAAGTCAGCTCTCAAACAACCTAACACAAATATTACTGAGTCAGCCCAAATATAGTTACTCGGTTACTACAAACTAACTCGGTGACTTTCTGATACTCGGCATCCACTACGTTACTCAGCATCATCATGCTCTTGGTAGAAGTGGAGGCTTGGTCCATACTAACCACTCAATTGTAGTTTCAAACTTGGTATATACTGGAGACTCAGTAGATATAGTGTCACTCGGTAGAAACTAAATTCCCTATTTACCATGCTAGCACTCGGTAAACATTGCTCATTTCATCACTCAGTAATGATAACTTGGTAAGCATTGTCCTATTTGCTCGATAAACATTGTCCTATCTGCTTGGTAAACACTATCCTGTCTGCTCGGTAAACACTGTCATGTCTGCTCAGTAAACATATAGAGTCTAAATAAGTGTTTTTACTAATGACAAACAAACTTAATGCCAACAATACTAACTGTGTTGGTGTTATCACAATGTATAACAACTCGCTCAAAAAAATTTATTCCAATATCCTTCAACATTTGCTTCATCCAAATTATCTGATTACAATTGTTTGTTGTTGCCACATACTCTATTTCTATTGTTCTTTGTGAAATACAATTCTTCTTCTTTCTTTGCCAAGAAACTAATCTTCCTCTAAGGAAAAAAGTTCCACCACTGGTGCTCTTTTTATCATCAACACTACCTCCCCAATTAGCATCTATATATGCACATAGGGTAAAATCATTAGATTTTTCAAAACACAATCCATACTCAATTGTGCCTCTTAAATACCTCAGAATCCTCTTTACTGCTACATAATGTGATTCTCTAGGTTCAGCTTGAAATCTTGCTACAATTCCAATTGAATGTGCTATATCAGGTCTTGTATGAGTCAAATATTGCAATCCTCCAATCATAGATCTGTACTTCTTCTATTCCATTGCAGGAGTCTCATCTGTGCTAGATAACTTATGTTGAGTTACTATAGGTGTTCCAACTAGTTTACAATTCTCCATTCCAAATCTCTTCAATAAATCATTCAAGTACTTTTTCTGACTTACAAAGATACCATCACTGTTTTGTGTTATCTGCAATCCTAAAAAATATTTCATTTCACTAATCATACTCATTTCAAATTTAGTCTTCATTTCATCTGTAAATTTATCACTGGCTTCATCTTCTCCTTCAAAGATAATATCATCAACAAAAATAACTACAACCAATAAACCATTTTCAATTTCTTTTGTATACAAGTTGCTATCAGTTGTTCCTTTTGTAAATCCTAATTTCAACAAATACTTATCCAATCTTGCATACCAAGTTCTAGGTGCTTTCTTCAGTCCATATAAAGCTTTCCCCAGTTTACATACCATGTCTCCTTCTTGAGTTAAAGGAAAACCTTCAAGCTGGTCAATGTAGACTTCTTCTTCCAATTCTCCATTCAAAAATGTTGACTTCATATCCATCTGATAGACTTTTAATTTCTTGTAAGCTACATAAGCCAAAAAAATTCTCACTGCTTCAATTCTTTCTACTGGTGCAAAAGTTTCTTCATAGTCAATTCCTTCTTGCTATGAGTATCCTTTACATACCAATCTTTCTTTATTCCTTACTATTTCTCCTTGTTCATTCATCTTGTTTCTAAATACCTATTTTGTTCCTATAACATTCTTATCTTTAGGTCTAGGGACTAATTACCATGTCTTGTTCTTTTCAATCTAATCCAATTCTTCTTTCATGGCTTTAATCCAATGTTCATCTTCACAAGCTTCACTAGTAGATTTAGGTTCAATTTGAGAAATCAAACATAGCTATTCTTGTATCTTATTTCATGTCAAAACCCCATTGTCTATGCTTCCAATAATTTTTTCAGTAGGATGATTGCTTAATAGATTCCTGTTAGGTGTCACTGTCTCAGTACTTGTTTCTACTATAGATTCTTCAATGGTTTCTTCACTGTGGCTTTCATTCAACAAATCATTGTGAGTTTCATAAAATAATTCAGTAGTCTCTGGATTAGGTCTAGGCTGAGTTCCTTCATTTGATTCATAATCAAGCATTCTTTCCTGAATTCTAAAATTTTCATCAACTTTAACATTTGCACTCTCAACAATAGTCTTGGTTCTCTTATTGTAACATCTATAAGCGTTTCTCTTCAATTAATATCAGAGAAATATGCCTTCATCACTTCTAGGACCAAACTTTCCAATGTCATCATCTCTCTTAATATAACATTTGCTTCCAAAAATTCTAAAATACTTAACTAATGGTGCATGTCCAAACCATAGTTCATAGGGTGTCTTGTCCATGTCTGCTCTAATTTGTACTTTGTTCATTGTATACACTGTTGTGTTCACTACTTCTCTCCAGAATATCTTTTCCAAGTCATTCTCAAATAACATAGCTCTTGTTGCTTCAGTTACTAATTTGTTCCTCCTTTCTGCAATACCATTTTGTTCAGGAGTCCTAGGAGCTGAAAACTATCTCTCAATACCATTCACTTCACAAAATATGTTAAATTCTTTTGAAGTAAATTCTCCACCTCTATCTGATCTCAAACATTTAATCTTCATTCCACATTCATTCTCAACTTTGTTCTTAATGATCTTAAACTTATCAAATGCTTCAAATTTTTCTTTAAGAAATGCAATCCACATCATTCTTGTAAAATCATCAACAAGAATCATAAAGTACCTTTCTCCATAGAATCATCTAGTCCTTGTAGGACTGCTCAAATTAGTATGAACAATCTCCAACTTATCTTTTGTTGTAAACTTCTTGCTAGGAAATGAGCTTCTCTTTTGTTTAGCCATCACACATTCCTTGCAAATCATGTTAGTAGGTTTCACAATTTTAGGAAAATCTCTTACTGTAAGTGTAGTACTCACTTTCACAATGTTATCAAAGTTTATATGAAAAAATATTCTATTCCATAACCAACTTTCATCAATCTTAGTAATCAAATATGTCATCTCAGTAGGATTCAACTAAAATACATTACCTCTGGTTCTAGATCCAGTACTAATACAATTACCATCTCTGTCTTTTATCACACAAGTTTTCTTAGTAAACCAAACTTGATATCCCTTATCAACTAACTGTCCAACACTCAAAATATTATGTTTCAAACCATCCACAAAGTAAACATCATTAGTATTAGTCTTTCCATCAAGAGTAATAGATCCTATACCTTTAATCAAACAAGGTGCATTGTTTCCAACTCTAACAATTCCTCCATCATAATTGTTAAAATTTATGAACTTTTTCATGTCTCCAGTCATATGATGTGAACAACCACTATCTATAATCCAATCAACTTTATTTTCTACATGGGAAACTAAAGCTTTTTCTTCCTTAATTTTAGTTTCAGGATTTTTTCTTTAATTGCTACAAATCCTATAGCATAATTATTATTAGTATCACTTTCACCTAAAGTTTTCTCCAAACTAGCTTCAAGTTATTCATCATTTTCATAATAACATTCTTTAGATCTTCTAGGCTTAAAGCTATTTCTATAATTCTTAACTCTCTTAGGACATTTAGATGCAAAATGACCATATTATTGACAAGTCCAATATTTAAAAAATTTCTTACCGTCTGGTTCTCTTTTCACAAGCAAGGCAATACCTTCTTCAATCTTCATGTCTTCTTCATTTCTAGATTTTCTGCTGCTAGCATAATCTCCGCTCACACTTATGCTTCTTGACAAAGTAGGATGAACACTAAGAGCACTGAATGCTATCTCCATTCTAGGTAAATCTTCTTATAGCCTCAGGTTCATCTCTACTACATCCAATCTTCCAAGAAGAGTCTCTCTGATGAATTTTGTAGTACAAGGTATAACTTGTTCAATCATCTGCATTGTCTGCTTGAATGCAAGAGTCAATGTCCTCATAATTTTCCATATCACTTCATTCTCTATCTTTGTTCCTCCACAAGATTTTATACCTGCAAAAATCTCTGACATTCTACCAATATAGCTTCTAACAAATTCATTTTCCATCATTCTTATACTTTCAAATGCACATATCCAATTATGTAATCTGAGTTTCTTAGCATGTTCATCACCTTCAAAAGTAGACTGTAAAGCTAACCAAATTTCACAAGATGTCTTAAGATATTTTACCTAATTGTATTCATTTTCTAGAAGGGCTAACAAGAGTGCTTCTCTAGCAAGTATGTTACACATGAATAGATCTCTTTCCTCATTAGTACAATCTTCAATCTTATCCTCATCAATGATATTCTTCTCATTCTTTGTGATTAACCAATAACCTGGTCCTAAAAAAAGTAGGTGTGTCTTCATCTTTTCTTTCCAACTGTCAAAATTTATTCCATCAATCTTAGGGCTTTCTTTCCTAAAATTCGCCATGGATCTCCTTAAGCTATTAAACTTTTCCTTCAAGGACCCATCGCTCTGATACCAATTGTTAGAAAGTAAAGTCCACCAAGATAACTGAGAGGGGGGGGGGGGTGAATCAGTTATCATATAAATAAATTTTTTACCAACCTTAATATATTTTAACCATGTAAGAAATGTAATCAACAACCATAGAAAGATATACATGCACAATAACACAATGACACAAGATATGTTGACTAGGGAACCTCTTGATCAAAGAGTAAACCCCGGTGGGAATGATACCCACAAAAGATGCACTAATATGAAAGTTCCTTGTGAGAGGATGGACTCTATTAGGAGTCTTATAAAATACATTCAGTACATATGAATCCCTATTAGGAGATTTTGAATCCTTGTTAAAAGATTCTAACTCTGTTAGGATTTATAGAAGACAAAAGGACCCACTGCCCAAACAGATTCAGTGTAAGATCACTGAACTCACTGTCCAACTAATCTTTGTATCACTCAACATAATAATAGAAAAATATTACTGATCTTAGGGTATGTGCAGGATCATGGTATGCCAAACTAGGCCCTTAAGTTGCAATGAAAATTCAGAAAATTAGGTTTCGACAAGTTGACATAAAAATTTGAACAAGATATAAATATTATATGAAAAATATTTAAGAAGAGAATATATAGAAAATTGAATTTAGTTTCTAAGATACTAGGCCTTTTTTGAAAAATAATTATTCTATATGTTGAAAATTTCAAATTTCAATATAGTAGTACAAAAATTTTAGAAAAAATATAAGAAGTGGGTGGATGTTTGACCACCTTAAAAATAATCAAATGATAAAAAAAAATTTCAAGATTTTAGATATAAGTAGTAGCCTCATGTCTGGATGTGACATATTTTTTTTAAATTTTTTTCCAAGTAAATAATTAACTATGATTTTTCTTCTACAACTTTTTTAGAATACAAAATCTCTTGTGTCTAACCACATTAAATTAGTCTAAACTTTATCAAATTGAAAACATTTTTTATTTTTCTTATAATAGGAAAACCATAGAATGTGACACATGATTTGGATTTCAAAAATGTTATACAGTTTGAAAGTTATAGCTATTTTTCAATAAGTTTATCAATCGGGACTAGAAAGATCACAAGTACGTGTGTGTCTAACCACATTAAACAAAATTAAATGATGATATTTTTTTATAAGACTCTAGATAAAAGTAGTAGACTCATGTCCGGATGTGATATATATTTTTTTGTATTTTTTTTCCAAGTAAATAATTAATTATGATTTTTCTGCTACAAATTTTCTTGAATATAAAAACTCTCATGTTTGACCACCTTAACTTAGTCTAAACTTCATCAAATTGAAAGAATTGTTTATTATTATTGTATTAGGTGAAGTATAGAATGTGATGTATATTTCAGATTTCAAAAATGTTATAATGTTTGAAAGTTATAGTTGTTTTTCAAAGAGTCTATCAATCATGACTTCTTTTTCACATCGCCACTTTTTGGCATACCATGATCCTGCACATAGCCCTCAACAATTCAATACTCCTTCTATGACTGTGCCAAACCACACCAACTACTTCTTCAAATCTCAATACCAGATCTTAGTACTTCACATATCCTCCTTCAACAATTTTGCTTTCACAATTTCTTCATACACACTTACATTCATTACACACACACATTACAACAAGGAATACATTCCTTCCTTTATACCACACTCAAGTAATTACAAATGAGTCGGCATACAAGTTACATAATAAAAGTTTCCACGCGTTACATCAAAATTACACAAAATTGTCATCTTCCAATCAATATAATTCTAAACTCATGTGACCTCGGATCTTGCACTATCATTCATGTCACTATAAACATGTCTTCAACTGATCTCTAACTATGCATAACCAGATTCTACCCTGATTAGGAGGTATCATCTGATTTCCACAAACTGCTACTTAGGAAAATTGTCTGAATACTGCTTCCACTAATTTGCTCATAACTTTCATGAATAAATGAATTATTGTATGTGCTCTTAACCATGCTCATATAACAAATCATAGAACAAGTCCTCAACTGCGCATAGCCTCATCTTCAATATTCCAAGTGTGCTTACTCAAACACTGTCTGCTTCTCTGCTAATCTTCAGTAGATCATTGTGTTGACATCAATGACAATCATAGTCATGAATTCAACAACAACTACTACAAAATAGCTGCTAATACTCCCCCATAGGATATATTCAACATTCATTCCTAACAACCTTATTTAGTCATCATATTATATCATGTAGTGTACATATCATGTAAAGCTTCTACATGAGGTGATTGTTTATTGTGATTTTTTCACTTCCCTTTACTATCATTTTGGATTGGATAAGAAGGGAAAGGTAAATCCAAGAATTCTTGCACATCAACATCATGAACCATAGTTTGAACCTCATCATAAGTATGGGAAGAACTAGGAATAGCGGATGGAGAATTAGGCATGTTAGGAATATTAGGAATCGGATTAGGATTAGGAAGATTAGGAACTAGATTAGGGATGATAGGATTAGGATTAGGAAGATTAGGACATGGTGTATCATCTACAAAATTCTTCACATAATCCAAAAGAGTAATAAGTCCACCACATAAATCTTTAATGAAAGTTTTGAAAGTACGAAGAATAGTATCGGTCAATGTCACAATAGCATAGACACGTGAAACATGAAGAGTGAAAAACATAAATAAATGGATGATACTCTCATAAAAATCATAAGTATGATAAAGAGATGCTAAGAGGAGAATAATAAAGAAAATAACTTTACACCAAAGCATCTTAGAGATCTTCATAGTAAATGAAATGCAAGAAATATTTTTATATTTTGTAGAATATATAGCTTTTTTTTGTTTTCTAAAATTTAAAATGTAAAACCATAAAAGAAATCTAATCTTAAGGAAAGAAAAAAAAGCATCTAACACCAAAACAAAAGATTTTTCTATCGTGGGTTCACCAAAATGTAAGATATAAAAATATATCTATGATGATATATATTTTTATATATATGTTTGAGTGTAAGTGATGTTTGTGTATATACATATATGTGGTGTGTGGAAAATGTTGTGGACATACAAATCCTAATAAAATATAAGTACTTGTCTTGAAAAGGAGCAGATTTAGAAATCAATGTTTTCTGGTGTCTGTACTCAGTTTTAGGAAATTCTGCAACTCAATGTGGCTTGAAAACACAAAAATAGATAAACCTAGAAACCTTTTGTTGTTCTGAGAAAGGTTGACCTTGACCCAAAATAGGGGTAAGATCTTACCCCAGGGCACAATCTTAACCCTTTATGTCGACCTTGACTTGCACTGTTCTGACGGAAATTATGTTCGCGGATCCTGGAAGTTTGCTGAAAATGGTACTCAGATCTAATCTTTGATTTGCTATCCCACACCTATACCTGCAAGAAAAATGGTTTTGTTGTCTGGATGAGGGGTTTTCCTTGGTCAAACCCTGATTTGGAATCAACCTTTAAAATAGAATTGAAATAGAGAATGCTAGCAAATAGTATAAGTAGATCTAACAACGAAACTGTGATATTCAATAGATATGCAATTGTATTTGGAATGTAAACAAGTATGTTGATATGAAATCTTGGACTCAATATTAACAAATGTAAATCAAAATCTTCGTTATTGTAATTTTGGAATCCACCTTGAAGGGATAATGAATAGATCTTGAAGATGAACAAAGGATCTTGAAAGAAGATCACACCACCATGATGACAAAGGATGGATGTATTTCAAAATTGATTGATGTATTGAAAGATGGAAAAAGATGCTTGATAATGGATGTGAAAATGAGAGAGGAATGCTTCCTTTTATACTAGTCTAGGGCACAAACTTCTAGAGAGGTCGATATAGGAGAATTAAATTCCCATTTAAAATGTAACCTCTAGAAATGGACCTAGATTAAATATAATTTAAGTGTTTACTATTTTGTAATACCAAACAGCCAACCTAGAAGCGGGAAATAAAACTTTCTGAAACCTAACATCCAGAAACTTCTAGATTTTTAAATCTTCACCAAGGGTTAGGGTTGAGGTTGACTCTGACCTAGGTCAAAGCCAAGGTCGACCATGACCTAGGTTAGGGTCAAGGTTGACCTTGACCCATAAGGTCGACCTTGACCCTGAGGTCAAGAATCTCAAGGTTTCAGGTCAGGATGCCAGAAACAGGCTAGAAAGAGGTGGAGAAAGGGGCACAACAGGGGGGAAAATGTGATCCAAGCTAGATATCCCATGAAAGTGTCTGACATGACCCCAAACCACCTACTTGGAGGGCTAAACCAGTCCTAAATGGAAGTGCTTCCATTTTCTGACAATACAGGACCAAAGCATGAACATAATTTAAATACATTTCAAAAATGTACTAAACGTAGTAAAATCTTTGATTCTATTCTATTGAAAAATCATAAAATTTAAACATAGGGGAGTTTTAGGGCAGAAATGGTATCTTTCATTAATTCAAATTCTATCTATATTATACAAAAGATATACAATTTATTGACTTAACACTTGCAAAATTGGCACAAAAAACCTACTTAATTTACTCTATGTACTTTACAATTTTCTCAAAAAAAATTATCTCCACTTAATGTAGCAGAAAGACTTCATTAAAAAATGAACTCAGACCCTCAGACCCTATCTCTTGGTCTTGACTACCCTTTTATAGAAACAAGAGAGAAACACAAGCTAAGGGCCAGAAGAGACACATGTCATTATTTTATTGGAAAATTTAACTTTAGTACAAAAAATATGACATAGAAGACAAAACTACCTTTTTCCTTTACAAAATATTCCTTCTACATTACCGCTTTTGAGTTTTTTGACAAAGATTCCATCTTTATTTAAGGCTACCAAAAAAACATTCTTCAAAATGTAACTGCTACATAATAATGCCAAAAGTTCACGCCATACTGTCACATCAAAATTTGGAAGGCTAACTGTTGCTTTATCAATTTTCATTCAAATACAATTTAACCCATTCAACATACTCTTCATTTGATTGGCATTCAAAATTCATGACTTCATCTTCCCTTTCCCTATAGGGGATACATACTTTATTGCACACTAATTTTCTTCCTTTTTAAAAGTATCAATGAATGTACCTATATTAATTAATTTATCTATGTTTGTCTCTAATACACCGACTTAAAGATTCTCACAAATGAGACCAACCTAGGCATCAATATTCGGTTTGACTTGTTCCACACAACATTTAGTTTAGTTGATGTTCTCTATGATGTATGATGCTTGGTAGAAGAGTATCAGTCATCCCATTGAAATTGTTGATGAGTTCCCTCATTCTCTTCTCAATATGCTATGGTAGCATCTAAAATTTGTTTAGAGCTCTTACCAACCAATGCATGTTGGTTGTATTTATTGGATCCTCTCATTATGATGTTTTGAACCTAGAAGAACTAATATTCAAAATTTGTAAGGCTAACTATTAATTTATCAATTTTCATTCAAATACAATTTAACCCATTCAACATACTCTTCATCTGATTGGCATTCAAAATTCATGACTTCATTTTCCCTTTCCTTGTAGGGGATGTACTTTATAGCACACTGATTTTCTTCCTTTTTAAAACTATCAATAAATGTACTTGTATTAATTATTTTATCAATTTTTGTCTCTAATACACCAGCATCAAGATTCTCACAAATTAGACTAACCTAGGCATCAATATTCAGTTTGACTTGTTCCACACAAAATTCTATTTAGCTCATGTGCTCTATGATGTATGATGCTTGATAGAAGAGTATCAGTCATCACATTGAAATTGTTTATGAGTTCCCTCATTATCTTCACAATATTATATGGTAGCATCTAAAATTCATGTAGAGATCTTACCAACCCATTCATGTTGGTTGTATTTCTTAGATCCTCTGCTTATGATCTTTTGAACCTAGAAGAATTAATATTCAAAATTTGGAAGGCTAACTATTACTTTATCAATTTTTATTCAAATACAATTTAACCCATTCAACATACTCTTCATTTTATTGGCTTTCAAAATTCATGACTTCATCTGCCCTTTCCCTATAGGGGATTTACTTTATTGCACACTGATTTTCTTCCTTTTTAAAAGTATCAAGAAATGTACCTGTATTAATTATTTTTTCTATTTTTGTCTCTAATACAATAGCATCAAGATTCTCACAAATAAGACCAACCTGGGAATCAATATTCAGTTTGACTTGTTCCATCCTTGTTTGCAATGGATTCATATTTCCTTGCTGATGTATGATGCTTGGTAGAAGAGTATCAGTGAATCCCATTGAAATTGTTGATGAGTTCCCTCATTCTCTTCTCAATATGCTATGGTAGCATGTAAAATTTGTGTAGAGATCTTACCAAACCATGCATGATGGTCATATTTCTTGGATCCTCTCTTAAGGAAGTCACAAGCACTAAAATGTAGCATGTGAGAGTCCTTGTGAGACCTTCAATACCAGATAATTAGGTGAGTTGGAAAGTCTTTGAAAATGATGAGAAAATATTCAATTTTTTGATAGAATAATTTGAATTCTCTAAAGTTAATCAAAATAAGAATGCTCATCAGTATAATGATCAGATGTTACAGTTCAAAAATAATAAGTTACCCAAGGGATTAGTCACCCTTGAGTCCATTTTTAACTCTAATGACTAGCTCAGAGGAGACAAAGCAAGCATGACAGTGAATAAGGAACATTACTAGCTTGTTGAGATATTCAAGGATAAGTTCCTCAAGCTAGGAAAGGTATGTACCTAGCCAGAAAATAAGGCTTTTGTCTCATTATCTCAAGAATTCAATGATATTTTTTCATGGGACTATTATGATTTGAAAGGGTTTGATCCCCACTTAGCCCAGCATACTATTCAACTAGAACCCCATGCCAAACTTGTGAGACAAAAATAGAAACCTATTAACCCTAAGCTAGAAGTGTTAATGAAGACAGAGTTAAGGAAAATGATTGAGGCCAATATCATCTTTCCCATCAAACACACATCTTGGGTCTCTAACTTAGTGCCTGTGAGAAAAAGGGATGGTGAAATCCAATTATCTATGGATTTTAGGGACCTCAATAGAGCCTCACTTAAGGACCATCATCCATTTCCCTCTATGGAACAAATATTGCAGTTTGTCTCAGGGTCTGATAGATTTTCTCTACTAGATGGCTTTTCTGGATATAATCAAGTCCTAGTAAGAGAGGAAGACTAGTATAAAATAGTATTCACCACTAAATGGGGTACCATGGTATACAAAAAGATTCCCTTTGGGCTATCTAATGCTCGTGCAACATTTCAAAAGCCATGGAGATGGCATTTTCTAGTTTAATGAATAAATTTGTCCTAATCTACTTAGATGATATAACTGTCTTCTCAAAATATACTAATGATCACCTGGTTCATCTAAGGTAGATTTTAGAAAGGTGTAGGGAATATGGAGTCTCACTAAATCCTAAAAAGTGTATCTCTAATTTCCATGAAGGTAGGCTAGTAGGCCACATTGTTTCTAGAGAAGGAACAACTATTGTGTTGGAGATTTGCTAGCAGGCTAGTACTGATTGTATGTTTGTCATTGATGACAACATATGCTAAGTAGCATGCATGGAAGAATTATGTAGTAAGATTTTAGTATATGTAGCATGGACATGTTATCATCATGATATCATGGGCACAGAGGTTAACTATTAGTACAGACAATTATATAGCAGCTTGTGTCAGTAGTGTTCCTGACAGAGTAACAAGAAGTGTTCTATGTACAGTTTTCCATACAATTATCATGGAGCCTTGCACACTTGGATATATGATGAAGACATATTAGTGATGTTACATTCATGGATGTATTGTCTGATGATTAGTAGAAGTGAATTTTTGCAGTCGCTATTCACATGTAATAGTTTCCTATGTTTGTTCAAAAGAGCCGACATAGATTATGTTGGTTCTGGAGTTGCGCCTATCATTTTGGTATGCACCCTTGGATTTAAGCTTGGAGGAGATTTAGTGATGTTTAGTTAAGAGAACATGAAGTAATCTAGCTTAAGGAGAAAGAATACAGTTATTTTGGTAGAGCCAACAGTGTGTAGCATGCATCTACAATTATCTTATTGGACAGGTCCCAGAATGTGTTGTGTGCTTAGTAGAGCCAATTGAATTATTATTGGTTAGTTATGATTTCTCTATTATGATTTCAAGGTGGTTCTAATAGGCAGACTTGATTATATCATTTAGAGGAAAGATATTTATAGGCAATCATTTGTGATTTCTTGAGTTTGGTTCATAGTTGATTGTGAAGAGCAGAGAAAAGTGCGAGAAGTGTTGAGCCATCAGAAGAAGGTCTATGTGACCAAGTAAAGTGTTTGTGCTATACATTGGAACTAATCTAGATAGTGGGTCTAAGTGCAATTCACCAAGATCCAGATGTAGTGTGTATTTGTTATTTAGAAGGTTGTAGCCTTCACCCCTTAGAGCAGTGTGCTCTCAGACAGTATGTCATCTCCCCTAACAAGGACTATTGTAAGAGACTCCTAACAAGTTCTGACCCTTGACCAGGTCTACTATACTAAATATATTGTAAAGCAACTCCTAACAGGGTTAAGGATCTTCAAACAAGGATCATAATACACTAGTGCAAAATATTAGTGCGTGTCAATTCCCATCAAGGTTTTTACCTATTTGGGTTTCCCCATAACCAAAATATTGGAGTTGTGATCAAGTGTTCTTTCATTGTGTTTATGCTTTATGTTTAAGTATACTTAATTGGATAAAGAATTCAAACTTGTAGATAACTAATTTAGCCCAACCCCTCTCAGTTATCTCTTGGGACTATTCCTAACAATTGGTATCAGAGCCAAGTGCCTCTAAGAGAAATTTTAATAGCTTGAGGTTGATCAGATGGCATTCTTTAGAAAAGAAAGTCCTAAGTTTGATGGAGAGAATTATCTTGATTGGAAGAACAAGATGGTAACTCATTTGCAGTGTATTACTTTTGAAGTTTTTGATGTAACTATCAAAGTAGTCAAGATCCCTACCTTAGAATATGTTGTAAAGGATGATGCTAATGATAAGAAAAAGGAATTATTCCATCAGAATGCAATAGCCAAAGAATCCCTTATCAGTGCCCTATCTGATAGCGAGTTTTCATAAATAAAGAAGGTAGATACAACCCACAAAATATGGAAGTACCTAGAAGACATATTTGAAGGAGACAAACAAGCAAAGGATGTGTGCAGAATGCCATGGAAGAAATGATACAATGCATTAGAGATGCTGCCTAAAGAAATCATCAGAGCTTACAATCAAAGGATCAATGAAGCAGTTGTTGGATTTAGGAAAAATGGTGGAGAGATCTTTGAGGAAGACATTATGGACAAATTGATGACTACTCTCACTCCAGAATATGAAAACAAGATCAACATCCTTGATGAGACCATGCAACTTACATCAAATTTCAGAGAGAGACCTTGATTATCAAAATCTCAGCTTTTGAAATTTCAAGATTGAAGACAGAACCTAAAAGTGAGACAACCTTCAAAGAAACAGTTCATGGTAAGAAATCTGCAAACACTTCTAGTAATTTTGATGATGATGAAGAAGAGAAAACACTAGATGATTTTATTCCTATGATTTCCAAAAGAGAAAAGAAAGGAAATGGAAAATATGAAGGTCAATTACCATTTAAATGCTTTTCATGTAATAAGATTGGTCACTTTGCATCTAAATGTCCCTTAAGAGCTAGAAAATTAAAAAATGACTATAAGCCTAAATACTCTAAGAAATGTTACTATGCTAGAGATGGAGTTTCAGATGATGATTCAGATGAAGAAGAAATTGGATTTATTTATATCATATAGAAAATGAACAATAAGACAAATCATGAAGATGAGAAAGAGAAACAAGAGCTAGCATTGATTTCACAAGCTAATATAAGGACAAACTAGATTATAGATAGTGGTTGTTCACATCACATGACAGGTGATAAAGATAGATTTGTTCATCTAGAAAAATACAATGGTGGCATGGTTAGATTTGGAGATAACACTCCTAAACCCATCGTTGGTAGAGGAACAATCACCTTGGATGGAAAGAACAATACTGATGATGTTCTTTATGTCGATGGTTTGAAACATAACCTACTAAGTGTTGAGAAGTTAGTTGACAAAGGTTATAGATTGGAATTCAATGGAAACAAGTGCATCATTAACAACAAAGAAGGATAAATAATTGCATCAGGATCAAAGAGTAAAGGTAATGTTTTTCATCTTAATCCAGAAGCAAGTTGTTTTGTTGCTAAAGTAGATGACAGTTGGTTGTGGCATAAAAGACTATGTCATATCAATTTTGATAACATAGTTAAGATAAGAAATTCAAAGGCAGTAAGAGATCTACCTAGCATAGCAAAGCTAGTTGATACTATATGCAGGGAATGTGTGATGGGAAAGCATGTGAGAAACTCATTTAGGAGCAAGCTCAATTTAGTAGAGAACAAGCTGGATCTGATTCATACAGACCTATGTGGACCAACTCAAACAAGATCATACTATGGTGAAAGGTATTTCATTTTGTTTGTTGATGATTACATTATAATGATGTGGGTTGCATTCTTGAAAGATAAGTCAAAACAATTTGAAAAGTTCAAGATATTCAAAGCTAAGGTTGAGAATGAATCTGGACTAAAGATAAAATGTCTGAGATCGGATAGAGGAGGAGAATTCACCTCTGATAGATTCTATGAGTACTATGAAGAACATGGCATAAAGAGGTAGTTAAGTGCCCCTAGAACCCCTCAACAGAATGGAATTGTAGAGAGAAGGAACATGATCATCTTTGATACAACACACACCATCATTATTGAAGGAAAAGTTGCTCACACCTATTGGAGAGATGCAAACAATACATCAGTCTACACCATCAATAGATTTCAATTGAGATCCGAAACTGACAAAACACCATATGAGCTATGGTTTGGTAATGTTACCATATTAAAATACTTTAGAATCTTTGGAAGCAAGTGCTACATCAAGAGGGATGAAGCAATAGGCAAGTTTGATGCAAGAAGTGATGAAGGTATTTTCCTTGGTTACTCTACTAAAAGTAAAGCTTATAGATGTTTCAATTTAAGATTGAAAAAGATCATTGAAAGTGTTGATGTTAAAATTGATGAAAATTTTATGGTTCAAGAAAGATATCATGATTACTCACCCATGATTGAAGAAGAACCTAGACCCTCCACTAGTGATATAGTTATTGAAGAAATGTTTGACAGTATTGATGTGTTATTCAATGACCCTAAGATAAGTGAAGAAGAAACTCCTAAGGAAGATGAGACAGTATCACCTAAAGTTCCAAAGTTTACATCTAGAAACCATTCCAAGAAAGACATCATTAGAGATCAGAGAGGAAAAGTCTTAACAAGATCACAAGCAAAGAACTTAGCTAGCATTGAGGCAGTATGCTTACTATCTCAGATTGAACCCTTAAGTGTTGAAGATGCATGTAATGATTCAGATTGGCATGATGCTATGAAAGAAGAAATTGATCAAATTATTAAGAATAGCACTTGGTGATGCAGGGGCATCCAAGGTTAAGGTAGGGAATTCTATGTCCTCGGTGAAACTACATGAAGTGTTTGTGTTTTGGCTGGTGTTACTCGATTGTAGCCTTGACCAATGGTATCGGTCATTGAAGGAAGCTTGGTCACTGAAGGAACTCGGTAGTCTTTGGCACTTGGTGAAAGTGTTACTCAGTCATGCCTATGATGCTCGATCAACACTGGTGCTCAGTGATGCCTAGCGTGCTCAGTGATTTTACTGTCTCTCGGTAGTTTTGGCTTACCGACTAGAGTTTTGTGTGATTTTTTGAGCTGACTTGGTGCATTTATTGTTGGTAGCCATTGTTATGTGCCAACATGCTGAATTAAATGTTTGTATACATTTGTAAGCTAACTTTTATGGTATTTAATAATTTGTTTTAGGGAGTTAAGGGTTTCATCTTTCTAACTTGTGGTTGATGATTAGTATTTAAGGAGTGCTTGGGTAGATTTTTAGGATAGAATGTTGGCGGATAGATCAAGAAAAGAAGAGAAGTTCATGACTTGAAGACTTAGTAAGTTAGATCTAAGGTTTTGAAAGCTAAAGTTGGTGAAGTTGTGGAAAAGTTCTTGATGTCCTTGTAGATTGGATTGTAATTTGATAATTGTTTGTAGCAGAGCTAGTGGCTTGCATACTTGGTAACAAGGATATTGCTTGGAGGCTTGTGAGCTCAAGTTTAGATCTGCCTTAGGGTTTCCATCAATTTCTAATTGTCTTTAGAGCTGAACTAGCTGAGATTGTATTGGATCTGGTTATGGATCTTGCAAAATTGTTTTCTAATTGTAATTGGCCCTAACTTGGAAGGCCTTATAGCTAGGCATGTTAATGAAAATCAATGTTAAATAATTACTTTGTGTTTCATTTTTTAGTAATCCACTGTGTAATTCTATTGGCTACAAGGTTTGGACTATCCTTCATTAGATCCACCTACCTTGACTGCATCACTTGGGAATTGGTCCCAAGACCTAGTGATAAGAATGTGATTGGAACAAAGTGGATATTCAAAAACAAGATGAATGAAGATGGTACAGTAGTAAGAAATAAAGAAAGGTTAGTATGTAAGGGATATGCGCAAAGAGAAGGCATTGATTATTCAGATATATTTGCACCAGTGAGAAGATTAGAAGCTATTAAGTTGTTTCTAGCTTATGCAACATTCAAAAACTTCAAATTTTATCAGATGGATGTCAATTCAACATTCCTAAATGGTGAATTAAAAGAATAAGTATATATTGAGCAGCCAGAAGGATTTAATTTATTAGATAGACCTGATATGGTATGCAGATTGAAGAAAGCCCTCTATGGACTTAAGAAAGCCCCTAGAGCTTGGTATGAGAGACTTGATGGCTATCTAACAAAGATTAGATTCAAGAAAGGAGCAATAGATTGTAACCTATTCATAAGAGAGAAATCTGAAGGACTACTACTTGTAGCTATCTTTGTTGATGACATTATCTTTGGAGGTAATGACAAACTCAGTGCTGAATTTTATAAAGAGATGCAGAGTGAATTTGAGATGAGCATGATTGGGCCTATTAAATACTTTTTGGGATTGAATGTACAATAGAAAAAGAAAGGAATTTTCATTAATCATTCAAAGTATGTGAAAGAGATATTGAAGAAATTCAATATGGATGATTGTAAGCCAATAGGGACACCTATGATAACTGGAAGCAAGCTTACAAAAGAAGATGACTCACTAGTAGTAGATATAACATTGTACAAGTCTATGATTGGAAAACTTATTTATCTTAAACAGACTAGACTAGATAATTCCAATGGAGTTGGCATAGTTGGAAGATTTTTAGTAGAGCCTAAACAAAATCACCTCATGGTAGTAAAAAGGATATTCAGATATTTGCAAGGCACTATAGACTGTGGTCTATGGTATCCTAATTTAAAAAATGTTGAGCTTCATGTGTACACTGATGCTGATTGGGCAGGATGTGTTGATGATAGAAAGAGTACATCAGGTGGAGTAGTGTTTCTTTATTATAGACTTGTCACTTGGACAAGCAAGAAACATAATTGTATTTCTCAGTCAATAGCAAAAGTAGAGTATGTTGCAGTAGCCTTGAATTGTTCTACAATTGTTTGGATCAAGAAGATGATAAAGGATTTTGGAATTCAAATTGATTATCCTATTGTTATTCAATGTGATAACACTAACACTATCAGCATGTCGAAGAACCCTATAATGCATGCAAAGACAAAGCACATTGAGATCAAGTATCACTTCCTAAGAGAGAAAGTGACAGATAAAGAAGTCAAGGTGGACTATGTAAGTACTAAAGATCAGTTAGCAAACATATTCACAAAGCCCTTTCCTAAGGAAACTTTTGAGTATCTCAAGGAGAAGTTGGGAGTAATTCCCTTCCTTAATTCTACTTAGAAGGAAGAAGGAAAAGCATCATTTCTCAAGGACTGATGGATGGTTGACTACTCTACTTCTAGAGTAGTACAAATTCTTAGACTATTTGGTGCCCTTTGCCATTGATTTCAAAGGGGGATTAATAGAGAGTCATGAAAAATAGAAGCAAAAGGAGGAGTAATATGCTAAGGGGGAGTAGTATTCAGTTGTGACAACAGTTCAGTTGAGGAAATGGATAATGTTGAAGAATATTACAACAGATGGACTCATCTTTGGGGGAGTCTTGAAGAGAAAATGGAGAATGTTATAAAAGAATTATTCATTTGGATTGGTGGAGTTTTTCATTCCATATGTTGCCATCAATGCCAAAGGGGATATTGTTGGAGATTTTCCAATAGGCCAACACTGACTGTATGTTTTTCATTGATGACAACATATGGTAAGTAGCATGCATGGAAGACTATTTAGTAAGATTTTAGTATATGTAGCATGGACATGTTATCAACATGATATCATGGGTGCAAAGGATAACTATTAGTACAGAAATTTATATAGCAACTTGTGTTAGCAGTGTTCTTGATAGAGTAACAGGTAGTGTTTTGTGTATAGTTGTCCATATAGTTATCATGGAGCCTTATGTGCTTGGATATAAGATGAAGGCATATTAGTGATGTTACATTCCTAGATGCAGAGTCTAATGATTAGTAGAAGTGAAGTTATGCAGTCGCTATTCACATGTAGTAGTTTCCTATGTTTGTTCAGAATAGCCTACAGAGATTATATTGGTTCTGTAGTTGCGCCTATCATTTTGGTATACACCCTTGGATTTAAGCTTGGAGAAGAGTTAGTGATGTTCAGTTAAGAGTGCATGAAGTAATTCAGCTTGAGGAGAAAGATACAGTTATTTTGGTAGAGCTGACAATGTGTAGTGTGTGTCTACAATTGTCTTATTGGACAGGTCCCAGAATGTGTTGCATGATTAGTAGAGCCAACTAAATTATTATTGGAGTTAGTTATGGTTTCTTTGTTATGATTTAAAGGTGGTTCTAATATGTTAGCTTGATTATATCATTTAGAGGAAAGATATTTATAGGTAGTCATTTGTGATTGTGAAGAGCAGAGCAGACTGTGAGAAGTGTTGAGACATCAAAAGAAGGTCTATGTGACCAAGTAAAGTATTTGTGCTATATAAATTGGAACTGATCCAGACAATAGGTCTAAGTGCAGTTCACCAAGATCTATATATAGTGTGTATCTATTATTTAGAAGGTTGTAGCCTTCACCCCTTAGAGAAGTGTGCTCTCAGATAGTGCATCCTCTCCCCTAATAGGGACTATTTTAAAAAACTCCTAATAGGGTTTGACCCTTGACCAGGTCTATTATACTAAATATTATACACTAGTGTAGAATACTAGTGGGTGTCAATTCCCACTGAGATTTTTACCTATTTGGGTTTCCTCGTAACCAAAATATTGGTGTTGTGTTCAAGTGTTCTTTCATTGTGTTTATGCTTTATGTTTAAGTATACTTAATTGGATAAAGAATTGAAACTTGTAGATAACTGATTCACCTCCCCCCTCTCAGTTATCTCTTGGGACTATTCCTAACATATTGATCCAAAGTGGATAAGTGCAATCATGGTACTACCCTTACTGGCACACAAAAAGGGGCTACAAAGTTTCCTTAGGATAATTAACTTCTTGAAACGATTCATCCCAAACGTTGTAGCATTATTGAAACCTATGACCCAGATGCTGAAAAAGAATTCAACATTCCACTAGACAAATGTAGGGAAGAAGTGTTTTGAGGAAGTAAAAGAAGAAATTGTTTATGCCCCTACTCTAGTAAACCCTCATTTTTCAAGAGATTTTATTCTATATTCTTTTGGGATTACTGATAATATATCTACCATGCTAGTCTAGGAGAATAATTAAAAATAGGAGCAATCAGTAGCTTTTTACAGCCTAGGCCTATATGGTAATGAATTAAATAATAATCCTATAAAGAAACATATCCTAGAAGTGGTAAGAATCCTGAAGAAATCTAGGCATTTTCTTTCTAATAACATAGTGCACCTTATGGTTGCCCACCCTTGTATAAAAGACTTCCTTCTAAACAAGGATTTGAACCACAAAATGGCTGGATGGGTCACCAAAGTTATAGAATATGATGTCCAAATCAAGGTGACTAAGTTAATAAGGGGAAATGGTTATGTGAGAAAATGAATGAAGGTAGAATGGAAAAAAGTCAGCAAGAAGGAGATGATGTCCAGATGAACCAAAATTTAGAATAGAATGCAAGCTCAACAATAGAGATGAAACACTATCTATTGACTGGTCAATGCCCCCAAGGCCTTGATAGGAGAAAAAGGAGGTATTTTAGGCTCCAAGCCATCCCTTTTGTTATTCTAGATGATATTTTGTATAGAAGAGACTATAATGGTGTCCTGTTGAGATGTGTTGAGCCCAGCCAAATGAGCATAATTCTAGAAGAATTTCATGATGGGGCATCTGGAGGACATTTTGTAGCAAGGACCACTATTTTAAAAGTGATGAGAACATGGAACTATTGGCCCAGCCTATACAAAGATGCATCTAATTGGGTGAGGAAGTGTAAGAACTGTGCTTTGTTTGTTGGAAAACTAAAGTTAGCAGCCCTCCCATTGCATCCCATCAAGATGGAGAAATCCTTCTCAAAATGGGGGTTGGATTTCATTGGACCTATTAATCCTCCATCTAGTGCTAGTCATAGATGGATCCTTACTGCTATAGATTATTTTACCAAGTGGACAGAGCCTATAGCATTAAAGGAATCAAATGAGAGCTCTATCCTAAATTTCCATCAAGATATCGTGTCAAGGTTTGGCACAGTAGACTCTATCATTTCAAAAAATGCCTTAGCATTTCTTGGAATGAGAATCTTGAAATGGGCATTGAGACACAATATTTTCCTAAGCACTTCATCCAACTATTACCCTCAGGGTAATGGCCAGGAAGAATCAACCAACAAAAACCTATTGAGGATCATCAAGTGAACTATAGAGGGGAACCAAAGGGACTTGCATATCAAGTTGAAGCTAGCTCTATGGGAAGACATAATAATCCCTAATATATCTACATGTAACTCTCCTTATATGCTAGTTTATGGGAAAGAGGCTAGGATTCCTATTTGTATTGAATTGCCTACTTTAAGCTTGATTAAATAAATTGAGTTAATGGAAGAAGACACTATGCAAGTTAGGCTTGATAAGTTAATTGAGCTTGAAGAAACTAGGAAACTAGCATTAGAAAACCTAGAGGCCCATCACTCTTAGATGAAGAAAATTTTTGATAAAAGAGCCATGCCTAGGGTTTTTAAGGAAGGAGACCTTGTCCTTAAGTGGGATGAGTTAAAAAACAAACCAGGAAGGTACACTAAATTTGATGCTATATGGAGTGGGCCTTTCATGGTTGTTAAGTGTAAGGCCCATAATGCCTTCTAGCTAGCCAACATGGATGGAGAGGAGTTGCCCATTCCTGTGAATGGGATTCACCTCAAAGCATACTTTTGAGGTCAATTTCTACCCATGTACATTAGTAGTTAGAAGTTTCAGTTTCAGCTTTCTATGTTCCCTAAGTGCTTTAGCACAAGTTTTCTTTCAGTTTTCAATTTTGAGTTTAGTTTTGGTTAGCAATAAGCTAGAGCAGTCTATCTTAGGCATCTAGTTTGTTTTGTTTGCAAGAGGGAGTTGTTTGGTTCAAAGCTAAGTTCAATTATGAGGTTATGAGACTATGTGCCCAATGGATTCAAAGTCAACTAGTCAAGGGTACTTAGAAGGCAAGCACTTAGTTGAGGTCACCAAAATGTTACCATATTTTTACTCATTTTCATTGGAGACCTAATTACTAAATGAGATTACAGTACCCTAGTTTGCATTATTAGAGGATATTTCTTAATTTTGTGCTCATTTCATGATAACATACATGGAACAGAAAATAAATTTTTGCATCTAAAGTATTAAATGTATACATGCCAATATCTTGTATGAACTGTACAAAGGAAAGAACTGAAAGATCATCATCTGGGCTCACACATGTTGTAAGCATAGCCAACTTTCAAGAAGGAATAAATGATTATAGACATACATAAAGTAAATGAATATAAAATACAAGGGTACTAGACATTGCCTGGAATAATGAAATGTTCATCCAGTTTTAGTCCAGTGTGCTCCCGTGATCTAGAACCTGCAGAGAAGGTGAAGAGAGATGAGGTAGATCCAATGGTTCTAAGAAATGCATGATATCCCAATACTTACCCTCATCTACAATCATGCATAAATATAATTATTCATACACTTCTAAAAAGGACTATGCTATAGGGCATGTGCACTTAGAAAGATGTTGTAAGAGGAAGAAAATACCATGTTTTACTAACTTGTTTATTCCATGTGCAGATACAAAAGAATCTGATTCACTTTTGTTTGCCTCACTCAAATAATCAAAGTACTAAGAGGATGGTATTTCCAAAAGACCATCCTTGGTGCAGGAACACTATGGCTATAGGAGTCACTTCATGTTCCTAAGAGAGAATAATAAGGCATATGAGTCCAAATTGTCAATGACATCTTCATGTGATGTAAATGTGGTCATTAGAGCCACCTAATGTAATTCAAATGCAAAATAAAAACTAAATGTGTATGTAATGCCAAGATTGGCAACATAGCCTATAAGGGCTAATAGTGAGGTCATGAGTAGTATAAGCAAATAAATTGATGTTTTGGATGCTTAAGTTCTTTATAATGCCATTTTAATTTAATAGGAGTGATATAGGCTTGAATTTTTTAATGGTTTCCAAATTTGACAATGGAATTGTCAACTTGGCAAACCAAATCCATGTATAAAGTTGTGAAAAATCGAGGATAGGACAAGTTGAGGTAGTTTGGAGTTAGTAGTCAATTTTAACTAGTTCTAATCAGTTTGTGGGTAGTTTCAAAGGTAGTTGTTCAGTTCCCATGGTTGGGAAAATCATAAATACATTGTAAACAATTCCAAAAAGGGAGAGAGGTTGATGTAATAAGTTTGGAATCAATAAAGTTGGTTATTTTGCACTTTTCTATGTTATGTCAGTCATAACAGTCATTTTTACCATGTTTTCATAGTTGTAAATGATACTATGTTAATACATTTTTGATTGGTAATGTTTCTACAGTGAGTTAAGCCTATTTTTTCTTTTGTACGATTGCATTTGGTTAAGAAAACAAACAGATATTGGGTTTTGAGTGTAAGATGCCAAAACCCTCAAATAGGGTAATCCAAGAGGGAAAATGTGAAGTGTTTAGTAGTTTCACATCTAATAAGCCTATTACATTTGGGAAGGATGTTGGAGGGGATGTATTCTAACTTTCCATGAAGTTTCAGGAACCCATGCATTTATTTAGCACATGTTTGAAGCAAAGGAAGGTGATTGGTTGTGAGGAAGAGAATGAACGATTGTCTTAGGAAAATGTAGTCCAGTGTGAGGGCGATATCTTTTAATTGAACTATTAGATCTTTCTTAAATTGATATATGTGAGAGAGAAACTAGTTGTGAACATGCATACTGGATGGATTTGCAAAATAAGGTTTTTTTCAAAAGTTATGTATGACTATTTATGGGTCTATGTAAGGGATAGTGACATGGTATTTTTTTGGTGTATTGCCTTCATGAGCATGTTGAGGGAGACTTTGTAATGGATTAGGTGTTTTGTGGGGATGCATGGTAGATTATTTTGGTGAAGAAATCATGTTTTGTGTTTGGAATGAGTAGGGAGCTCCTCTTTGTGTCAGTCAGTGGTGGATCTATAGGGGTTGATCCAAGTTATTGTGTTATTAAAGAATAATGGGGTATTAGTGGATGGGATAGTCATAAGTGAGTGGAGGTATGATCAAGAATGATCAAACAAGTTGATAAGAGGGGTGATGGGATTTTTCTACAAGGTGTAGAGTCTATTAGGAAGAACCATTCCTCAAATAGCCTCTACATCAATCCTCAAAGTACAGAGATTGTATGTACAACAACATTTATAAGGTGTTGGAATCCAGATGAATGATGTTGCCCTATGATGTGGGATTTGTTGGGAAAACCTCAAAATTACTTAACAAAGACCACATAATAGGCCAAGAGCACCCATGATCACCACAAGGGAAGCAACCAGATGAAGTAGTATCAATGGAGCATTCAGAGATCATAAAGGCATAATAAAGAAGTAGAAGGCATGGAAACACATAACAAAGGTCAACACATGAAAAGGAGGTGATGGTTGCATGAACACCTAATGAATCACTATGGTGTCTACATCATCAACAATGCAACAGAAACACCAGATGTTGTTGTTTCATTTGGTGTTGTTGTGACATCATGATGCAACTACAATAGCCATCCACCATTCCCATCAGCATAATGAGTGTAATCATCCAACAATAGAAGTGGAATAAACCAACATGCCAAGACAGAGGATAAATCTGCATCTTAAGGAGAAGTTCAGCATGGATTTCAAGTAGAAAATATCACATCACAGCATGGTGCACAAATGAAAAAAGGCCTATTTCATGCAGTGAATCAAATCATAGAGAAAAGGGTACAAATCTACATTCAATATGTTAATGCTATGGCATGGAGTATGTTTTAAATTTGCATTTAGAGCTAAGTAAAAGAGCTACAACTAGTGAAATAATGGCATGATGCCTTTTTAAAATGGCATGACATCATGATGGAATGATATCAATGCAAAAATGAGCATCCCAAATAGAAAATCAATGACATTGATATAGTAATAACAATGCAATGATTCCAAAGAATAGCTCACGGGTCAGCATAAAGCATACAACAGTAAACAACATAAAATGATGAGGTAGCTCTACAACACAAGCTATACTAAATATGCCAGCAACAACATGCAATAGTAAATGATCAAATGATCCAAACATGATGCTTATATCTAGATCAGGCCATCAGTTCTAAGAAATGAACATTCAAGGAAACATTCAATAATGTGTCCACCTACCATATGGGACAGACAATATTGTACAGGTTGCATATAAGATCAACATTGAGCATTAAAAAATCAAATTGAAAGTAATTGCTTAATGCATTATCAAGAATCATATCAACAGGGCACAGGTATGTAAATACCAACAATTAATTGCATTACATACCAATTAGATCAATAATACAACAACAACAAGCACCAACAAATGGATCAAATAGTCACAACAAATAAAGATTGTAATGCTTCATCCCATCAATATTATATTCTATCAAATGCAAAGGAGGTATAGAACAAGAAAGATGCCAATCAAAATTGCAGATCAAGAGCTCGCAGGCCATTCATGAAATCATAAGAGTGAGCGTATTATACAACATGTAGCAATCATCCACCAAAGATGCCTAGCTCATAGATTCACAGGCTATCTATGGTTTAAATCAAAACTTTGAGAAATGGCATCATGCCCTATATCTTGTTTACAGGATGGCATGGTAACCAAAATGTGATGCAATGTAAGTCACAGAGAATGAACACATCAAATATGCAAGGCTCACAGGCCATAAGAAACATCATGTCAACAAACACTAGTAGATATCGTCAAATACATAAGCATGATAAGTAAGTGAAAAAACCAACAGATAATATTTTCAACAGTGTCATAGATATCCTCAAGTGTCTTCATCGTGGGATACAACAGAGATTCCCAATACATGATATTAAACATCATAGTAGCAGCAATTAACAAGAAATATTTTTTCCCTAAATATTCCATAGGAATTCAAAAGAATACTTAACAAGTCAACAGTGAATTCACATGTGAGAATATGATGCCATGAAGGCAGTATGCATAAAGAGGGAAATGACAAATTTTTAAAACCAGCAGATGCATTAAGCCCGCAGGCTGTAATCACTTTAAAACTGTGAACAACAACAATACATTGATGCCCTAGATTCACGGGCTGGCATGTAGTCGATAGTGAATTCCTATGCAAAAAATATGCAATGCCTTTGAAGTAAACATAGAACAATGATGCCCTAATATAAAAAGGTTCACATAATGTAAGTGCAAATACAATTCCCTCGAAATATAGATAGGGAAAACACAATGACATCAACAAATGCACAAGGCCATTAAACCTACAGCAAATGCAATGCCCTTGAAAGTACAAAGAAAATGAGGAGAAGTAGAAATGAAAACCAAATGCCTACCTCAGAATGTTAATGTCATGAGAGAAGATCAAAAGTCTTTAAAGAACTACAAGTTTCCAATCCAACGGAGATCACAAAAGCTAGACTCAATGCAATGGAAACTTTCCAAATGCCAGCACTAGAAGTTCCTAACACCTGGGGTTTTCTTCTCATATTCGAAAGAGGATTTTGATAATAATGTCTAATTAATATGTTTTCCCCTTTTTTAATTGGGTTGAGAAATTTATTAATTGTTTTATTTTGATGCTAGGGTATATTCATAAGAAGTGGGTTTAGTATAAGATGTAAACGGGTTATTAAATATATTTTTCCCTTATTTGGGTTGAGAACTATTTATTAACTTAGTAAAATAAATATGTTTTAAATCCACATGTATTAAAATACAAATAGAAATCATGGCATAGGGGGGTAGTAAATATTGTAAATGAAAAATCATTGCTTATTTCGTTGTAAATTCTGACAATGATATTCTATAAATCAGTTGTCAGAATATATTTTTAAAAGAATGATAAAAAGAGGATAAGAGAATTAATAGTCCATCTTTTTTAAGGATTTCCTCTACCCCTACAAATCCAAGAATCTGACATCCGGATTTAAGAGGTATCTTCATGGGCCTAAATGTAGAATTTTTCCATTTTTGGTGAGGTTGAGGGACTTGAATGCAAATTCTTAGGTTTTGTTTTATATACCTCTCACTTAGGTGATTGAGGTTAGCTCTTCATTCTTTCTCACTTGTGTGTGAGTGTTGTAGCTATGAGATACATAGTTGTAAGCTTCTTCTTTGTAGTGAATTCAAAGCAGTTTTCCTTCTTGTCTCTATCATTTTCTGCGTTTTCTTTGAGGTATGCCAAGATCATTGTGATATCTTTTATCCTTAATCTACATATTATTTCAATTGATTATTCAAAGAATTGTTTTGTGTCTTAGAGTCTAATTTGTGTATAGAATTGGGTTTTGGGTTGTGGAAACTTTTTCTCTCCTCATATCCTAAGTGCCTTATTAATTCTGAGAAGTTCAATATAAAAGGGTCAAGTTGTGAGTTGAAGTTTTGTTTTTTAGTTGTCTTGTAAGCTTGTTTCAATTGTGAATCTCCTATCAATTCGATGGATCACCTAGTTTAAGGTTTTTTTCCATTCATTTACTTCCATGCACTCTCTCCCTTTTCCTTAATAAGCTAGTCAAGTTTCAAGGTGATTCAAGGGGAAGTCAGCCCCTAATCTAGAGGTCTAATTTTTGATAGGTTACCCACAACCTGAAAGTAGTCCCATGTTTCACAGGATTGCTAGGTTTTACACTTAGCTTATTCAGGTGCAATCCTTAGTGACAACAGGTAAAATCAAGGAAAATGGTGCCTTTGTTCCTCCATATCAACTCCTCTTGGATCTAGGAAATTTACTTGGTTACCTCTGTAAAGGAAAGCCTCAGTGGCACATTGTATAGAAGAGCATAGGGCTTACCTCTAAAACCATAAACCCTTAGCACAATAATTACTAAATATGGGATAACATCACCCTAATTGTGCTCAAATTTTTTCTCTCATACTTACTAAATAGGGGATAACATCACCCTAATTGTGCTCAAATTTTATCTTTGATACCCTCTTCTTTGGTCTCAAAAAATCAAGAAGTAATTTGGGAATCCTAGGAGGATTAATGTTAACCTAGACCTTAATCTTGACACAAAATAGTTGTCACAAAATACATAAATTGAAACATTCCAATCCCTAGACATAGTTATGCTCCAAGTTTGAACTGACCTCTCTAAATTATCCACTAATCTTAACAAATTTATATGTTCTTCAAAATAATCATCATTCTTGAATAAGAACATGTATGCATTAACATGGGGTTCCAGAAGGAAAGGATTGTTTCTCCATTCTTCAATTTCACCAACCCATCTTGTATTTTATCCACTAACTATGGGGTAAAATCATATATCATAGTGAAGTTTGGATGCTAAATCATGATGGCCATATACTTGTACTCCCAAGGGATAAATCTATTAGGGTGCTTCCTTAAAGCTTGTTACACTATGTAGAAAGTATCCCTCAAATGTTGAGCTTAAGAATCAATAGGAAAAGGATCCACCAAACTATGGACTATGTAATATTTTGATGTTCCTTCCCTAGCTACATGAGATGGAAGAAAATTTTGTTTTAAAAAATCCCTTGTCTGCCTATACTTCTCTCTAATTTTCTTCAAATCCATAGTCTCCAAAAATATGGAGAGATTGTACAAATAAAAAAATTACTCTCTACAAATTCTTATTAGAGGCTCACCATTATTCCCTCTAACCACTCTCACAATAGGATCATACCAATTTGAAACTGCCATCAACAACTCAATATCCATAAAAACATTCGTTACTACCTAGTTCCGCAAATCAAACTACCACTCATTTGACTCTAGGTTTTCTAAATGGTGTTGTCCATACCATAATCTAAATATAGCCAATCCCTTCATATGCACCTTTTCTTCCTCAATGTGGGGAGCCCTACCATATAATTCCCCTAGTGTCTTTCCTCTAACTATTTTTTTTTCCGTGTATCTATCATTTGTCAAGGGTTTCAACTGGTCTAAGAAATCATCAAATAAATTCATTTTCTAATAATCTTTCTAGTCTGAGTGGTGTCTTTGGGGAGACATTTTGGATAGCTAGGGTTTTTCTAATTTATAATTATCAAAATGGAAAAACTAGGGTTGTATAACAATTTGAATTTACAATACAAAATTTTTCTCAATTTCAATAAAGGTAAGTGCACAAAGATGGGGGACCAAAAAGGGGGTATAAGATGCCACTTTTTTCTTGAAATTAGCAAGCCCTGAACTTCAACAAGAAATTGAAGATAGTTAGACTCAAAATTTTAAGATGTGACAAGAACAAGAGTTGTAATACTCTAAATCTAGTTCCTAAACTACTAATTTATTTTGAAAATGGTGTATATTAAGGCCCTCAAAAAGGGGGAGCACAAAAAGTGGTCCTATTTTTTGTGAAAAAACATAACATTACATCTAGTGTGCTCCCCCTAAAATGTTAACTTTAAAAAAAATAAATTTAATCGCTCCAATGAGAAGTTAGCTAACACCATGTAGTTTATCATGGATTTTTTTGCTAATTTTAAGATGAATGTATAATTTTTTATGAATTTACGAAGTGCACACATCCTGAAAACGTGAAATTTCTCTGTGCTTCCCCTAGAAATCATTTAAAACTAATCAAAAATCAAATTTTTTTTTTTGAAGTGTGTAGAATGGAGTCTAGTTTTTAAAAACATAACTTATTGCAAAATTTGATGAACGAGCCAAAATCTATGCCCAAAATACTACACGTTGGTTTTTTACAAAAATAGACATACACACAAGAAATTAGAGATGAAAAACTTAACATAATCAGAATTCAAAATAAATGATATGCTGAGATAGCTAACAGAGAGATTTGCAATATCATGTCGTTTGATTTTTACATTATTGAACCATGAGTAAACCTGACGAGGAGCACACATAAAAAGATGTCATTTTTTTGTGTCTACTGGAAAATACGTCTCAAGCCTATTTGAGTCCTCCAAGCCTTTGGGTTACATCTCTAAGGAAAATAAAAGCCTTAGGATTATTGAATTCCAATGTCGTTGAAAGCGTGTGCGCCCTATAGAGCGTGCACACTATGGAAATCTATGACTTCCATAGGGCATGTACCCTATAGCGTGTGCACCCTAGTCAAGTCATAGATTTCAATAGTGAGAGAGAAAGAGAGAGAGTAAGAGAGAATGAGAAGCTGACAATGATTGGAGAGAGAGAGAGAGAGAGGGTAGCCAGAAGTGCCAAAAGGACCAAATTTGCCCTTCAAATCCTTCAAAGGTTCAAGGTAGGAACTAGAAGGAAGATCTAAAACCATCTTGTTTCCTTCACACTTATCACAAGTATAGGATAAGACTTGATTCAAGGTTATCACAACCTAATCCAATGAGGTACTCAATCACTGAGTCCTAACAAGTCACCTAATCCAACTAATCTCTAGCCAGCAAGGAAGGCACATGGGCTAATTTGCACATATTTTTCCCCAAATGAAACACCATAGACAAGGGATGACCTATTCCTATTTGATAGTCTATTTATTCCCCTAATACAACAATCTGATGAATTCATTCACCCAAGACATCATTTTGGACATACGGGCCTTATCAAACTAGTCCTAGGCTTGTAGCCTTTTCAAAGTACAAATTTTGGTTTAAAACACAATAAATCCACATAACCCCATAAAATTATTACTGATTTGGGTACTCTTTTGGGCTTAAAGAAACATACCAAAACCACAAGTTTTGATTGTGAGGGAAAGACATAATGAAACACTGATTTCACCTTGGGAACTTGGCCTAATTAGCCTCCACATTGCACTACATGTACCTATTCCATACACCCAAATCCAAATATAATTCTTGGATCATGTGAGGATGCATATGAGACTAAAAAATACTAAGTTTCAATCCTTGGTGATCCTTCAATAGTGAGTTATGTGGACTGGTGTCAAGAATTTACAAGGTGCACACATGGGCATGTACACCTAGGGCATCAGTAGAAACCCATCTCCCTGCAAGGCATGAACCAAAACCTGAAAAACCTTAAAGAGTACATAAAATACAAGAATTTCACCAGAGGCCATCAATTTCCCATGGTGGAATTGGAAATTATACATAGTTTTGAGCGAAACCCTGGTTCAGGGCTCTCAATCCAAGAGGTCAGACTAAATCTTGAATAACTTTTGACTCAGAGTAGATTAGGACATGAGACCAATAGAAAATGAAAGATAACTCATAGGGATAAATAAAAAATTTATTATTTCATTCCCATACTTCTATACACATGTGTACAAATTTTATGATGCCCAAATGTGCAGGAAAACAATTCATTTTATCCCAAAGGCTGGACTAAAACTTGAATAATTTTTGACTCCAAATAGATTAGGACATGAGACCAAAGGAAAATGAGAGATAAATCACATGGATAAATGAAAATTTTAGTCTTTCATGCCCAGATTTGTGTACATGTTTGTACGAATTTTCTGATACCGAAATGTGCAAGAAAATAGTTGATTTTTTATTGATTTTGAATGCCAATTACATGATTTTTGCCTTCCACCTACCTGGTAGGGCTGATGAAGGCCTCACCCAATGGTTAAAAAATGATTTTTAAACCATCTAGCTGTTGGGGGGTTGATTACAACTTTTTAAGCATTTTTTCCATCCTAGGTGACCAAAGTTGTTCCACACCAAAATCTACTCATCCAACATGGATCCAAACATTTAAAAAAAAATTTAGACATTATATCCTAAGAAAAAAACCTATTCGAAGGTTTAGGACACCTTTTGACCATAGTTGACCAAGGGCTTATGAATGCCAATCTTGGGACTAGGTCTTACAAATAGGGTCCAATATAAAATCTTTTATTGATAAAGTGTCCTATAGACTACTAGGACCATCAAAGGATCCAAATGAGTGCCAATTTTATTATTTTGTTGAGGGTGCTCCTGCACCATACTCCCCTTGAGGTTTAGAACTCAAGTTCCTACTTGAGGTTAACTGATCAATGGTGGTGCCATGTTGCTTAATTAGTTCCTTTGTCATCCAAGTTGCGTCAATGTTTGGGAGTCCATTCCACTTAAATAGGTATTGCATGTAATTTTGCTTCCTTTTTTGATTGAGCACCTTGGACTCAAGGATTTCTTCTAACTCCACCAAATTTATTTGTGGGATATTTGTGACATAGTCTCCATCTTCTTCACTTCATTGACCCTACACACTTGAGACATCTGAAACACATTTATAGGGTGTGAGATCTGAAACATTAAATATAGGAGAAATCAATAAGGTAGGGGGAAGAGAGATTTCATAGGCATTTTGACCCATCTTGTTGAGGATAGTACATGGTCCAATTTTCTTCATAGGTAACTTTGCATACTTTCCCTTTGGAAATCCCTCCTTCCTAAGATATGCCCATACTGTGTCTCCTATCTTGAAGTGAACTTCTCTTCTTCTCTTGTCAGCCTATTCTTTGTACTTCATGGTGGACTACTACAATGATTGTTTTACCTCTTCTTGTACCTTGGTGATGAGTTCAGCCAACTCTTTTCCTTGTGCACTAACTCTAAGATCATGGGGTAAGTCTACCAAATCCAAGGCACCTTTAGGATGAAGGCCATACATTGTTTGAAAAGGGGTCTTACCAGTGGCCCTATTTAATGAATCATTGAATGCAAATTATTCTTGGGGAAGTATCATGTCCCAACTTTGATTGTACTATTTTTTTAGGCATCTTAGGAGGTTTCCAAGTGACCTATTGACAACCTCTAACTGTCCATCCATTTGGAGGGTGGTATGCTGAACTATAGGTCAAGTTGGTGCCTAGTTTCTTGTGTAAAGTTCTCCAAAAATGGCCTTGAAACTTAACATCTATGTCTAAAACTATAGTCTTAGGAAGACCATGTATTTTCACTACCTCTTTAAAGAAGAGATGAGCAATATGAGATGCATCATTAGTGCTTTTACAAGGTACAAAATGTACCATCTTACTAAACCTATCCACAATGACAAAAATATTATCATGACCCTATTTTGTTCTTGGCAAACCTATTACAAAATCCATGGAGATTGACTCCCAAGGCCTAGAAGGTATGGGTAGGGGTTGATACAATCCTTGATTGGTAGGTACACCTTTAGCTTGTTGACAAATGTTGCATGTTTCAACAAATTTTCTAACATCCTTGCCCAATTTTGGCCAAAAGTAACTTCTCTTTACTAATTCTATTGGTTTGTCTATTGCAAAGTGACCAATCATGCCACCATAATGCTTTTCCCTAATTATGTTTGTTCTCATGGAATATTTGGGGATGCACAACTAATCCCCCTTAAACAAAAGACCATTTTGAATCAGAAATTTACAAAAATTCATGTGATATTTCCTTGTTAAATTGGTGCATACCTCAAAGGCTTCTCCAAAATTTGGATCTCCTGCATATATGTGCTTTAGTGATTCAATTCCCACACTTTGAAACTGAATTTCTTCAATCAATCCAACTCTCCTACTAAGAGCATTAGCCACTTTATTAGCCAATCCATTTCTGTTCTTTATATTGAATGTGTAAGCCTACAATTGTTCCATCCACTTTATGTGTTTCACCCCTAGTTTGTCTTGAGTATTGAGAAAACTCAATGCATGGTTATCAGTGAAGACTATAAACTCTTTTGGAAGAAAGTAATGCCTCCATTTCTTAAGTTCTTGGACCATGGAATATAACTCTAAATCATAAGTAGAATATCTTTTCTTAGTATCATTTAACATTTCTGAGAAAAATGCCACAGCCTTACCTTCTTGGCTTAAAATAGCACCTATGGACAAGTTTCTTGCATCTGTCTCCACCACAAACACTTTGTTGAAGTCAGGAAGAGTTAGGATTGGATATTGAGATACTCTATTCTTGAGAAATTGAAAGGCATCATTAGCCTCTTTAGTCCATACAAACTTATTCTTTCTACCACCTTTAATAGTGTCCAACATGGGAGCACACACATGACTGAAATTTTTAATAAATTTTCTATAAAAGATAGCAAGACCATGAAAACTTCTAACATCACCTTGGTTCTTTGGTGTAGGCCAATTTACAATGGCTACAACTTTGGTAGGATCCATCTTGAGGGTTCCTTGAGAGATGACAAAACCTAGGAAGACAAGTTCCTTCTTCATAAACATGCACTTTGCCAAGTTGATCACAACTTGTGTTGATGTAGCCTCCTCAAAACCTGTTCCACATGTTCAAGATGTTCTTCTTTGCACTGACTATAAATTAGTATGTCATCAAGATATATTAATAAAAACTTTCCAATAAAATCAATGAAAATTTCATTCATGAGCCTCATGAATGTACTTCGAGCATTGATCAAACCAAATGGTATAACAAGCCATTCAAAAATACCTTCAGTTGTTTTGAAAGAGGTCTTCCATTCATCTCCTGGCTTTATTCTAATTTGGTGATATCCTAATTTTAAATCCACCTTAGTGAAGTAACAAGCATTGCCTAATTGGTCAAGAAAATCTTCCATTTGTGGAATGGGAAACCTATATCTTATTGTGATTTTGTTTATGGCCCTGCTGTTAGTACATAACCTCCACTTTCCATCCTTTTTAGGAGCTAGAACTGATGGGACAACAAATGGACTAAGATTTTTTTGAATCAGTCCTTTTTCCAGTAGTTCACTGACTTGTCTTGAAATCTTTTCATTTTGAGTGGGTGTTATTTTTTAGGGTGCCTTGTTGGGAAGAGAGGAACCAGGTATGAGATCAATTTGATGGCTAATATCCCTTAAGGGAGGGAGGCTTGAGGGCATGTCACAGGTAGTGACATCACTGTACTTATCCAGCAGTGTTTTAATTTCCTTTGGTAGGGGTTCATCCCTTTTAGTTTCCACACATTCATTAGGATTAGAATTCAGTTAAAAACTTTGTGATTCAGACTCCTTCAAGGTTTTTATTAATTTATTTTCAACTATGGTGATGATAGTGGGTTCTTTCTCAGACTTTGTATCTGACAGTGGCTTCATGGTGAAAGTTATCCCATATTTAATGATGGAGTAGGTTTTCTTCCTACAATGATGTGTGGAATCCACATCATATTGCCAAGGTCTATCTAGTAATATGTGGGAGGCATCTATTTCCACTACATCACATAGTACTTTATCTTTAAAATCTGCTATAGAAAACTCTACCCAAGCTTGTTCAGTCACTAGAGTTTGTTGGCCTTTTGGTTAGCCATGAGACATGGTAAGGAAAAGGATGTAGTTTCTTAATTAGATTTAATTTCTGGACCATTTCAAGGAACACCAAATTTTTAGTTGAGCCTGAATCTATAAGAAGATTACATACCTTGCCTTGACACTTGATCTTTTTCTTAAAGAGGTTCTTTCTTTGAGGTGGCTCTTGCATTTGAGGTGTTTGTAGGAGGGCACATCTCATCATCAAACATGTTCCTTCTTCTGGTTCTAAATCCCTGATGTTGTCCTCTTATTTATCTTCATGAATGAGTTGAGTCCTCCTTTCCCCTTGATTGTTATTGCTCCTCTTTTCTAGGCATCTTCCAGCATGGTGACCCAATTGGTTGTAGTAGTATCATTTTAAGGGTCCATTACCTCTCTCTCTCTCTCTCTCTCTCTCTCTCTCTCTCTCTCTCTCTCTCTCTCTCTCTCTCTCTCTCTCTCTCTTGTTTTGCATAGGGTGCATTCTCTATAGTGCACTCATGCTATGTAAGAATATGGATTACACTTTTTTGGTTTTGTGTAGGGCGCATGTGCTATAGCACGCTTGGGCTATGTAAGACTAAAAAAATGGTCTTATGTGTTAAAGATCTCATGAAAGAGGCTCACTTTTTCTATATACTATCTGATTTCTGCATTTTATCAGAGAAATATTCACTTTTCATTATCTTGAAGGTGACAAAGAAGCATATTCTATCAATTTGCACCATCTTTTTATTAAAAATCAACATCAAATTGTGAAAGTCGATCATTCTTCACCGAAATTTATCGATTGAGGTAAGTTTTTTAATTTTTTACATGTGAAATGTGAATAAAGAGTGTTTTGGTTTATAATTGGTATGATATAGACTTGTTGAATACATAATTTGATATAATTGTAATAAATTTATAGTATAATTTTTCATATTTTAAGAGATTTATATTATAATTTGACTTATTGTAATTTAGATTTAGGATATATTTTTAAAATTTTAATCAATTCATATGTAGAAATTGTCATCATGTTGAGGAAATGAGAAAAGACTGTAACACTGGAAGAGCATGAAAGAGACAAAGAGAAGAAAAGGGAAAGAATGAGACAACTTCGTGAAGAAATTTTTTTGGATACCATAGAAGAAGATTTTTCTTTGGATGAGGAACATGAAACATCAATACAAAGTAAGAGAGAATTGGAATTGGAAACAAAAAGACAATAAATGAGAAACTTGTGTGCAACAAGACAATTGAATTATGAAGATACAGGCACATCATCTATGAGTTCCCAAGTTGAAGCGACATCATCATCCAATGTTGGAGGCACACCATTGTATCATGTTGAAGGCACACCATTGTATCATGTTGAAGGCACGCCATTGTCTACTTCTGAAGGTATGGGCACACCCTTGTATCATGTTGAAGGCACACCATTGTCTACATCCCAAGGTGTATGTACCCCCTTGTATCATGTTGAAGGACCATTGTCTACATCCCAAAGTGGAGGTACACAATTGTATCATGTTGAAGGCACACCATTATCTATATCCCAAGGTGTAGGCACAACATCATGTCATGTTGAAGGAACTCCAAATGGTACGCAATTCACACATAATGTTTTTGATGCTCCTAGAATTATTTATAGAAAGCCAAAATATTTGATTGATATTGATACTAACATTTTGCAAGAAATGTCTGACAAGATTCTCAAGCATACTTGTCAAAGAAATGCTAATCGTATTTGGAGATCATTTTTTGATAATTTAAACATGACAGGAATATGCCAACTATTTGTTGAAATGATGAGAAATCTGAAATTTAGGCCCATCATGAAGATTCTTGGGCTAAGAAAGATGGATGAGTCAAGTGGAAAATATATATAAAAAATCTAATGATTGCATACGAGAGTGTTGGTTCTACATCACACACAAAGGATAATAATGTCACACAATGTGTACTTACATCAACAATAGTAAGCACTCAAATGAAGAAATATTGACTCATTAGAAGGCTAAGAAAAACATTGAAAATAAGTAGAAAGTCTCTAATGAGAGCCCTGGGAAGGCGTCAAAGAGTTGAAGATCCAAACAACAATGAGTTATGGGCATTTTCCGGTAGACTTCCGCGAAAAGATAAAGCAATTGTTGAATTTTTGAAATCGTTGATTGAAGAATTTTGGAAGAATAAAAAACAAGTATCTCCTAATAAAAGAGATGTTGTAAGGAGGATTGGTAGTTGAATTTGTGTTCCACATCCAAAACATTTTTTGGATTCAACTTAGACACAATTCTTTACAAAATTTATGCATATGTATCCTCAAATTAAAATTAGTCGGAGAAATTTTGAAATGTGGAAACCTTTTTATGTGAAGATAAATCACACATACACAACTTCTTGTTGTAGGGTAAATATTGAATTTTCTAACCATTTTGAAGTTTATAAGAATATATGTGTAGATTTGCACTTTAATAATGTTTTGTAAGATTGTAACATAAATGTCCCACCTAGATCTTCAAGGTAATTAATACCTACCATTTTATGTAAAAGAGTGGATGGTCAACAATTTTACATGCTCTCATGCTTGAATGGTACATGCATAGATTGCAGAGGTTTGTGACATTTTCCAATTTGTCAACATATGGAGAGTACGCATGTAATCAGTAATGAAATAGTGGAATTTGGAAAATATAAGACCATGACATACAATCTAAAAGATGGAAAAGAGGCTAAAGGATTTGATTTAGTAATTGAAAAAATTCTAGTGTATCAGTTCATGGACTTTTTGGTCAAAAAATTATTTATGAGTATGCAAGGCATACACATAGAGCGTGATAGTTGGATATGCAATTAAAGTTGTGCAAGGACACATTCCCACTTGATACCATTGTTTTAGTTGTGGAATTTGTAGAGAACTACACACTACAACCATACAATGAGATGCAAGAAAAGCACTACAACTCTCAATAGGTTGCTATATTTGTTCATATAGCATTCATGCATTCACTTGACAATACAAAGGAGAATAGGAAGATATTGAGGGAGTATCATTTTTATATTAGTGATGATAGCTCACATTCCTCATGGTTTTTACATGGTTGCTTTCAACTATTTTATGGTCATTTGGCTAACAAGGGCATAAAATATGATCGACATATCATATGGTTAGATAATTATGCATCATAATTTAAGAATTCTTGAATATTTTATTGGTTGTGCAGGATGCATAATATTATTGGAATTCAATATATGTGGAATTTTATAGAGGATAATCATGGAAAGGAAGAGCACGATGGTGTAGGTGCATGTATTAAAAGAGCCTTAGCATGTGAAGAATTAAAGTACAAACAACAAGAAACATTGTCAGATGTGAGATGTATTGTCCAGTGGTGTAATGCTACAATGGGTCTAGGTAATGAAGTTGAGTCTATGGTTCATAGATATTTTCATCTCATGGATGAAACTAACATTGCACCATATGAGGATTGTTGTACACTGACAGGATCGAGTGAGCTACACTCTTTTAGAAGTTGTAATGTAGGTTCATGGAGTATCCACACACAACATATGGCATGATTTTAATCATCATGTTTAGATGAAGATTGGGATTGGTGCGAGTCAAAGGAATGAGTTGATGAATGGTATACATGTATTTTGAGCCCACTTACCTCCTATCATCCCCATGAATCACTACAACTGACAAAAATGGAATCATCCATTGACTTTGATCACTTATTTGATCTAGTACAACCAGGTAAATTTTTCACATACAAATAATCTCAATTTTAGTACTTTATCATAAATATTCAGTAAACTAATGTCCTCATTATGTTTGTATCATTACAGGCTATATTTTTGTGGTTATTGCACCTGAAGACAATGAAGAAGGGATAGATTGTTATTTGTGTTGTTGTGTTGAGGAAAAAAAGAAATTGGATCACTTAGTTATAGATGGTGAAGAATTAGAATACCCTATAGGAGAAGTGGTTGTAAATGGTACATGGCTTAGGCGATATGCTATGAAGAACCCTAGGTTGTGGTTGTTCAAGGATTGGGAGATGCACAGAAAGATTCTTCATTATTCGAACCTCATCATTGCATCAAATTTCCACTCGATCAGATATGGAGGAAGACCACATAATAAAAATATTTGGAAGGTTCATGAGTCAGACCATGAGGCAACACTTGAGACAATCAAGGGTAGGGCAGATTCGATTGGTTCACTGGACTAAATGGAGATACAAAATACTGTAATGTCAAATCTATTTGAATGCATGTGCATATATGATGTATATTTATATAGCACTGTATATTTATATATGCCATGGAACCTGATCTAGGCACAAGTTCACTTCCTCTTGTCTCTTATTCCAACTTATCTTGACACCACACACAAGAACCCCGATCTAGGCTTCCCAATGCACCTAGAGCCTCCATTATGTCAAAAATTCAAATAGGGTTTCCACTTGGATTCTAACACCATATAACATCTTAACATGGTCCATATACCATGTTTCACCAATCCACCAAGTTTGGTCAACTCATCTTCCACCAATGCACTCCAACAACCCTTTAGGCTTGTAGCCTTCACCAATCACAAATCACCCTTTTTCTTCCAATTTTCCCAAAAAACTCTAGAAAATAATCACTGATTTAGATACCCTTTTAGGTTCTCTAAAGTCTCCCCAAGTCTTAGGTTAGACTCATTTGGACCATATGTTTGATCCAATAACCTAGCACCCACCAAATAGGCCTAATTCTTCACCCTCATTTACAAAGCAACTCAAAAAGATACTCATCCCCTTGAATCCCAACCAAGGAATAGTGTTTACTAAGGTTTAAAAACAAAATATTCTCAATGTTTTAAGGCTTCATCCCTCACCTAAAGTTCTAGCCACCAAACCCTTTCTTCTAGGGTCACATAACTAGGGTATGTACAAAAAGATCTTCAACACTATCTCCAAATCAAACCAATGGTTCCAAAACATCATTTTGATCCCGTACAAAAATATTGCATCATGAAAAGTATCTATTCTTAAGGGCTTTTTCTCTCCAAGTGACTGATGCAAGATCGAAACCCTTCAATAAGCAAACTACCACCTCTATGTCACTTCCAAACACATCATCTCCATTTCCCTTCAAAAACACACTATTATACAAGGATAAAAATACATATTTAAACCTATCCCACCAATCATAGTAGCCACATTGGTGGGAGAGTCAATTCATTATGAAGTCTTCAACTCCAAAACACTAACTGGACCCTTTATCCAAGAATATGAATGCATTGTTACACTGACTGTTCCATGGGAAAATTCACTATTGCAGAGAATTTGATTGTTTTAATTGATTCAGAATCATTACATTCATTCTTTTTCACACCATAATCCACCATACCATTACCTTATTTTGCACACAGAGTCATTTGAACGCTGTTGACCACTCTGGGCTGAAGTGTCCCTCAAGGTCCCTTCAACCTGAAATTGGTGATCTTTACAGGGTGATATCTTAGAGCTCATGCAAGGTGGCATCAAATGGTTAAGTGCTACAAGACCATGTTGCCTAGTCCTACAATAACCTGTCTCGGTTTTTAGAGATTCAAATTTGTTTATATTTGGCAACACATTCTCAGTCGATGTCAAAACTCATAATGTTCCTCAGTTAAAATGGACAACATTGTGTATCTTTCAAACCATCTGTCGTAGCATCAAACCATCTATTTTATTAGCTCTGAATGGCTAGATAAATGCCAGTGGCAACATCATTTGGCATATAGAGTAGTTTGAACACTGCCAACCAATCTGGGCCAAAGTGTCCCTCAAGGTACCTTCAACGTGAAATTGGTGATATTTATGGGGTAATATCTCAAAGCTTGTGTGAGGTGGCATTAAATGGTTAGGTGCTATAGGACCATGTTGCCTAGGCCTACAATAACCTATCTCAGTTTTTAGAGATTCAAGTTCATTTATATTTGGCAACACATTCTCAGTCGATGTCAAAAATTGCAGTGCTCCTCAGTTGAAATGGACAACATTGTGTATCTTTTAAACCGTCAATCGTAGCATTGAACCATCTATCCCAACAACTCTGAATGGCCAGGTAAATGCTAGTATCAACCTCATTTGGCACATAGAGTCGCTCGAACACTGTCGACCACTCTGGGCTGACATGTCCCTCAACATCCCTTTAACATAAAATTGGCAATCTTTATGGGGTCATATCTCGGAGCTCATGTGGGTTGGAATCAAATCATTAGATGCTACTTGATAGTATGGCCTAGGCCTACAATAACCTATCTCGGTTTTGAGAGATTCAAGCTCATTTATATTTGGAAACACATTCTCGATTGATGTCAAAACTTGAAGTGTTCCTCAGTTGAAATGGACAACATTGTGTATCTTTTAAACTATCAGTCGTAGCATCAAACTGTCTATTCCAAAAGCTCCAAATGTTTGGGTAAACACCAGTGGCAACCTTGTTTGGCACACAAAGTAACTTGAATGTTGTCGACCACTCTAGGTCAATGTGTCCATCAAGGTCCCTTTAGCATGAAATCAATGATCTTTATGGGTTCATATCTCAGAGCTCATGCGGGGTGGTATCAAACTATCAAGTGCTACGATACCATGTCACCTAGGACTACAATAACCTATCTCTATTTTTAGAGCTTCAAGTTTGTTTATATTTTGCAACATATTCTTGGTCAATGTCAAAACTTGAAGTGTTCCTTAATTAAAATGGACAACATTGCATATCTTTCAAACCATTGGTCATCACATTCAACCATCTATTCCAAAAGCTCTAAATAGCTAGGTAAACACTAGTGGAAACCTCATTTGGCACACAAAGTCGCTCAAACAATACAGACCACTTCGAGCTGATGTGTCCCTCAAGGTCCCTTTAGCATGAAATTGATGATCTTTACAGGGTCATATCATAGAGTTCGTGTAGGGTGGAATCAAACCGTCAGGTGCTATGAGACCGTGTCACCTAGTCCTACAATAACCTATTTCAACTTTTAGAGATTCAAGCTCATTTATATTTGGCAACACATTCTTGGTTGATGTCAAAACTCAAAGTGTTCCTCAGTTGAAATGGACAACATTGTGTATCTTTTAAACCATCAGTCGTAGCATCGAACCATCTATTTTGACGGCTCCAAATGCCTAGCTAAATGCTAATGGAAACCTCATTTGGCACATAGAGTCACTCGAACACTACTGACCACTCTGGGCTGACGTGTACCTCAAGATCCCTTCAACATGAAATCAACAATATTTATGGGGTCCTATCTAAGAGCTCGTACGGAGTGGAATCAAACCGTTAGGTGCTATGGAATGGTGTTTCCTAGGCCTACAATAACTTGTCTCAGTTTTTAGAGATTCAAGCTATTTATATTTGGCAACACATTCTTAGTTGATGTAAAAAATTAAAGTCTTCCTCAATTCAAATGGACAACATTGTGTATCTTTCAAACCGTCAGTTGTAGCACCATACCGTCTATTCCAACAGTTCCAAATGGCTAGGTAAACACCAATGGCAACCTTGTTTGGCATAGAGAGCCACTTGAATGGTGTCGATGACTTTGGGCCGAAGTGTCTGTCAAGGTCCCTTCAACATAAAATTAGTGATCTTTATGGGGTCCTATCTCAGACCTTGTGTGGGGTCGAATCAAACTGTTAGGTGCTACACAATCGTGTGGCCTAGGCCTACAATAACCTTCCTTAGTTTTTTGAGATTCAAGCTCATTTATATTTGGCAACACATTCTTGGTCGATGTCAAAACTCAAAGTGTTCCTCAGTTGAAATGGACAACATTGTTTATCTTTCAAACCATTGATCATAGTGTTGAACCGTCTGTTCCAACAACTCCAAATGGCTAGGTAAACGCTAGTGGAAACCTCATTTGGCACACAGAGTCACTCGAATGCTACCCACCACTCTTGGTCGACGTGTCCCTCAAGGTCCCTTTAGCATGAAATAAATGATCTTTACGGGGTCATATCTCGAAGCTCATGCAGGGTGGCATTGAACCATCAGGTACTGTGGGACCATGTCACCTAGGCCTACAATAATTTATCTTGATTTTCAAAGATTCTAGCTCATTTATATTTGGAAACACATTGTCGGTCAATGTCAAAACTTGAAGTGTTCCTAAGTTGAAATGGACAATATTGCATATCTTTCAAACCGTCAGTTGTAGCATCAAACTGTCTATTCCAATAGTTCTGAATGGTTGGGTAAACACTAGTGGCAATGTCATTGACACACAGAGTCACTCGAATGATATTGACCACTCCAGACCAATGTGTCCCTCAAGGTCCCTTCAGTATGAAATTGTTGATATTTATGGGGTCATATCTTGAAGCTCATGCAGGGTGGAATTGAATCGTCAGGTGCTACAGGACTATGATGCCTAGGTCTAAAAGAACCTGTCTCAGTTTTCAGAGATTCAAGGTCATTTATATTTGGCCACACATTCTCGATCGATGTCAAAACTTGAAGTTTTCCTTAGTTGAAATGGACAACATTGTGTATCTTTCAAACCATCTATCATAGCATCAAACCATCTATTCAAAAAACTCTAAATAGTCAGGTAAATGCTATCGAAAACCTTGTTTGGCACACAGAGTCACTCGAACGTAGCTGACCACTCCAGGCCGAAGTGACCCTCAAGGTGTGAGTAGGAGGATGAGTACAAAAATGTATTATATCCTTGTTTTATATTTTGTTCATGCAGGGATGTGAGTTGATGTTGTTTGAAGATCACTAAATGAAGATGGGCTACTGAACCGTGTGGTTTGTATGGAAGAACAGGTGTAGGGCACCCTAATGAAGGTAGGAGGGTCACTTGGGTGACTAATTAGTTTGAAGAAGATACAAGACCTATAAGGAGTTCCAATTGATTTAGATTGGTTGAGGAGGTTGATAGGACTATATTTAAGTGCTTGGAGGTATGCTATTCCAGATGGTGTGGATTGGAGGCAAGAGTTGTATGGACTATGTCTTGTTTGAGCAATAAATTTCAAATTTCTTGCAATTTCTCATAGTTTTTGGATGTATCATTGAAATCCATCCTTGTGCATGGTTGAGATATATTATAAACACCTCTTTTGAATCAATTTTATAGTCATTTAATTGATTTGGTGCATTTCCTTTTGATTGGTCTAAAATAGTGCTAGGAATTGTCTTATTTTAAGATATAAATAGAATGATCCATCCCCTTTTTGTAATTATTGTCACTTGGGGATGGATCCAATCATTTTATTATAGCATTATAACAATTTTAATGCAAGAATGAGAAGGAGTTTTTAGGTGGGTATTGATTGGAGGAGTTGTTGGGGTTGAAGAGTGACCAATGGTCATTGAAATGAAGCCATAGGTATAGCAATGGAGAATCAAGCCCTTGGAGGTGGTCATTTTATGATTGAATCCATCTAAGGATGGTATAAGAATGGTGGAACAACTTTCATTTGGTTGGTCTAGTGTTCGGAGGTCATACATTGAGAGAGCCCTAATTTATAGGGGTTTTTAAGACCAATTTGGGGCTTTCATATCCAGAAGTGTCATAGAGCCAAATTGATGGAATATTCTTCTAATTAGATCCATTTCATAGGAAATTTACAAAGCATAAGACATCCACATAAACATTAATTGGTATACATCAATACACCAAACACATGAATTACATACCTAAAACATAAAAAAAAAAAATTCGTAGGGCTTGAAGCCAAATATATATGTCCAATAATGTCACACATCAAATATATCTGATATAGTTAAACTGGCTTCCTCAAAGCCAAATGGATGTACAATGTATCACTTATATAATATACAAAAAATATGTCCACTAATGCCATATAGGCATACAATCTATATCCCTAATCTAGTCCTTTCCCGACAGGGGAAGAAAACAAATCCCAAGTTGTCTTCGATCATTGCATCAATTGAGATGTAGTGGATGTTGTATTCTTTTGAGTGTGCTCACTAGTCCTCCTATCTGGACTCTTATGCAGCTCGAGATGATAAAAAAAATTTAAGCATCAATAACTAATATGCATCAAAATTGAATTATACAATGTCATAAAATAGAATATTTGCTTACCGCTAGCAAATAGTCATGATGTACATCCACTGAAGGAGAATACTAACAATCTAGAGTAATAAGTCTGTATAACAATGATCAAAATAATAATTAAAATACGTACATGAATATCATTATAAAATTCAATACAAACTATTAAAATAACAATTAAAATTAAGTGATCTCTTTCATACCTCAGTCAGTGCTTTAGAACTAGCTACTGCTACAGCTACTCCATGATCCAAAGTATCATGAACAGAAGGAGGAGTCTCTAATGTCAATAACTAAAAATGAAACAACAAAAGTATTATGTAGTTATCAAGATTACATATATATTTTATAACCCTACTAATGAATCAATGATACCTCCATGAAGGTTGCACCACGTCCTTCAGTGTGTGGTGTTGATGTGGAAGCTCCAACATTCAACTAGTGCACATTTACATGGAAATTTATAAGACAACCATTCATATAAGAATGTACTACTGACATTTTAATTATAATGCATTATTACATATATACCTATGGATTCAATGATGATGTCACAAAGCCAGCTGAAAGAATGTGATCACCGCAATGATCACTTTGCTTCTGGATTTTGATCATAATTTGTCTAGCAATTTAGTTATTCATTAATTCATTAATCAAATATAATCAAGTAAATCAAATTAACATGCAAATAAAGACACTTCAAGGAAAGTGGCATGATGCCCTTCATTGTTTGTTGTGAATGTCGATGGTCCACAAGTGAACTAATGTACATGCATAATAAGTTATGATACAATCATTCATATAATTAAATAATAATCAAATATATTAATTAAAATGTTTATTTGATACATACTTGTGGATTTGATGACGATATGTAGAAGGGGCAGGAGGATCATTGCCACTGCCATCACCACCGACACTCTTGCCCTGAATTTTGATCATAATCAATAGATACTAACTTAATTAGTTATTATTTTATAAATGAAATATGATCAAATAAATTTAATGAACTTGGAAATATTTACCTGTGTGTTAATGCCAAATGTCATATTTATAAAATCATTAGTCATCATTCCATGATCCTATTCCTCTCTATCGGTAGTACCAAATGTGCACAAGGATCCACATGACCGACAAATATGCCCCCTTAAAGATTGCCCATGGTCACCCTCAACTAAAGGAGTGGCACATTGAATGAGTCTCTGCCACAACACTAATTGTGCCTAGTGTGTCCACCTCTACATGTTCCTTCATAACATAAGGAATACTAACATGATCCACCTATGGCTTGCCAATAGGAACCCTAGGTACATTAGGGTCATGATGTTCCCCCGCTCTATCAAATGATGACCCCTCCTCTACCCTAAGAATCTAAAAAGTCAAAATAATTTGGCACCTCCTTGAGTAAAAACTCACAATAGAGTTTCCTCAAGAAATCTATAGGAACTTTGTGATTGTTACAGGGAGGGGAATCAAAGACCATCCACCATCTCTCCCAAAAGTTGTTTTTAATGTCTTCAATCAAGCACCAATGAATTGGGAACCTCCTTGTTGTAGTTCTAAGAGTATCAATGGCCCTTGATTTTTTAAAGAGTTTTCAAATGTCATCTTTTGTGATTATTTTCTTTTTGATGTCCTCATATGATAATTTATTTGCATAATATTTTTTTTGTTCTTCTCTTTTATCATGACATAAATTAAGTTGCCCACTAACAGAGCCTACGTGGGTCAAGATTGATTCCAATGATTTTTCAAGTCTTTCCCTTCCAGGATTTGTAGCAATAGAATATTTTAACCTCCTAATTAAAGATTCTAATTCTTTTTTCCCCTTTTCACTTTGGTTGATCAAATTTTCTTGTGTTCCAGGAGGAGGTTTCTCGATTGGTGGAGGTGGTTGAGGTTCATTTTGTTGGTTATTTTCTTCATTCATTTCTTCATGAGGAGATGGAGTGTTTGGTTGAGGGTTTTGTTTAGGGAGATCATTTCTTCCTAAAAATTTAAAAAAATAGATTTTAAAATCTTAATTACACATAAAATCTAAGAAAATAAATTTTAACAAAACAAATTGCTTCAAAACTGAAATTTCAATATAAATAAGAGGCATGGGTTGTAAAAACACTTACCTTTTCTTATGGATCAAGCTTGACGATGTCATGGAGCCATTCTTTATGAAAATTGATAGATTGAACAAGCAAAGGGATTTTGTGTACGTGCATGGGAAGCCCTCTTTCACTGTAAACACGGGTTTGTGGAAAGAAAAATGGGCTTTCCCAAATGCAGCAAACACTTTATAGTGTTTTACAAAGTGTGTGTTCCCTATAGGGTGCACGTTCTATGGTTTGAATTTCCCAAGCCTAAGGCTTGGGTAACCCAGGCCATAGTGTGTGCACCCTATAGGGCACATGTGCTTTAGTGTGTCTGCACTATGGTCGATGGGGGACCAAAAGGTGAAGTGGCACCTTTTTGGTCCCCCATGTTTGTGCATATACCCATAATTGAAACTTTAAATCAAATTTAGGACTTTAAATAACCATTTCCCTATAAATCAAAAGCAATTAACTAGGAAAATAACATAATATAGCTAGGAGAAATGAAAACCCTACTCACGATTTTTTTTCTCAAGGAAACCCTAGATTCTGTAGAGCATCATATCATTCAATCTCTTCTCACCTCCAGAAGCACTTGTAGCTCTTGAATAAATACATAATGAATAAAAAATGCATCGATTTTCATTTTATTACCATCTGAAATAGCTACTTGAATGTCCAATATGCTATTAATTCATATGCGTAAAGAAGTAGCTTGAAAACAACTTGAAATAAAATTTAAATTTAAATCATTGATCTTCATCAGGTTAGCTACATCTAATGATCAAAATGATTCAATTTGACATTGACCACGATGCTAACAAATGATCCCAGGCTCCAACCAATAAAAAATTACTACATCATAACATGAAACACATCATCATCTGGTCCTACCTTTCTTCAAACTTCAACAGCCAAGGAAATGTGGAAAGATCTTGTGATCCCACTATGGTTAAACATTTCCCAAGTTTGAATATGAGATCAAAACAACCATTGATCTTGATCTCCTTTTAACTCTATCAAACTACATACAGACTCATATGAATTAAACCTCGACCACCTTTATAATTACACTAAAAGATCACTGCCAAATTTCACCATGTGCAAAAAAGATGGAATCATTAGTTTCCTTCTAGATAACACTAATGCAAATTGACAATAATATAATATTATTTTATTATCTCCGTTGATCAATCTCTTAATGAGAACTATTATCTAACCAATCCTACCTTATTTTAAAGTCATCACATGACCAGGGACACATTGTTACATCCTGCAATCCTGTGATCATTAAAAATCCTACAACTTCCATTGTGGCATCACGAGGATGGCAAATATTGTTATATCATTTTACACCAATAAAACATACCCATTCTCATCCTTCCATTAAGACTTATGCACCTTTTCATTTTAGTTAAGATTTAATTGTCCATTTTTTACATGTGCTAAAAGATAAGCACATTAGTAGCTCAATAGTTAACCCTGATCACCACCAAATATAATATAAGATATAAAATAACACAGTCAGCCCACCATTTCTTGATAGATGGAAGCTCTTCACTATCCCATGGTCAACATAGTCTACATGATGACATCATCATAGGATCACTTGATAATCAAAACATGCCATGTAGCCTGATGCTAGAAAATGTAAAGGGACCTGCCTTAAAATAAAACACATGATCACTATCCCTTTGACTTAACATAAAAATGAACAATGATGCTAGTAAGATAAAGCTTAGGGACTTAAAGACTTAAGGAAAAATTGAAAGTGGCTAACATTTAAAAAACCAAATGGTAGATAAGAAATAAAGTGGTCCCCTTTAGTGATGAACATACCCATCCCTAAGGCACCTAAGTGGTTCAAAAAGTAATGACATAACATAAAAGACCTAGGGTTTTAAAATATAATGCATAGGATAAAACCTTAAACCCTATAAAATCAACAAAGAACATGAACCATCAGAGAAAAACCATATTTTATCAAGGCAACTCATAAATTTTTTGCAAGGCAACTTAAAACACTACCACATAGCATGAATAGAAATGACAAAGAAAATTCTTTCTTTCTTATTGATGAAAAAATTCATACAACATAGTACACCAATCAAACAACTCAGTATATAGGGTAAACACAAATATTTACAATTGTCTTATTATTTTTCAAACCTAAAAGTTTCTAATATATAAGCATGCTAAGCTTTAAAATGATCTTGCATAAATTTAAAATATTGTATTTGTTTTTTTTGTATGCTTCCTTGTTTTGTCACAATCTTCATATTCTTATCACATAGAATTACTATTTATTCATGAAATAATATGCATAGGCCAAAAAAATGTAATTATTTTGTGCATTTTTATATGTTCAACAAAAACCCTTGAAAGCCTAATTAGATCATCTTAGGTGTCTAAGCATTTTCAAATGCTTAGTGTTTCTTTCTTTCCAAATTCTCCAGGAAAGAAAAATTAGAATTTGGTTCCATAGCCCTCTAAAAATTAGGTGTTTAAAGTGGCTAGATTCTTTCCAATTTCCTCTTAAGTCATTTATAGTTGTGGGATTAACCTAGTCATCCTTAAGAGAAGACAACACTTCATTCTAGACTTCTTCGACAAACTTGCAATGTAGAATAATATGGTCAATAAACTCTTCATCATTGTAGAAAAATACACATTTGTTTAGCTAATTAAACCTCTCTTAGTAAGATTATTTTTTTTTTAATAGAATAAATAGGTTTTGGATGGACACCAAAAACCTATTTCAAAAAGAGACTACCCATAATGAAAGAAAACCAAATGAAATAAAAAACCAATGGCTAACAAATAAAAACCTAAGTAGTGTACATGACCCAAACGAAAACAAAAAGAAACTGATGGCTAACAAATAAAAACCTAAATAGTGTACTGTTATACACTAAGTTTTCACCCTTGTTTCAAGCTCTCGTAGTCTTGATAACCTAGTATAACATGGGAATCATCTCCAGGTTGTGGGACCCATGCTAACTAAGATGAGACCTCCAGGTTCTAGGCTGGTTCCTCTTGGATAATCACCTTAATTTTCTTCTAGACATGAAAAGTAAACCTTTTGAGGGAATGGGATAGAAGGAATGCTTGGAAAGGGAAATGAATTGAAAGAAAACTACCTACTAGGTGATGCACTAAAATTAGGGTTTGGATCTCAGTATAGAGGATGAGATTAATGAAAAACTTAGGTCTAGGAGGTCACAACTTACTGAATAGGCTTGCATAAGTGTTTCATAGAAGGGTCTGCAATAGAAAGAGGCTACTTAGGGAAAAAGAGGATTTCACAAGCAATAGCATTACTGATAGATTTAGACACATTTTATGACCTACAAACAAACATTCACCTTTGCAACTTGATATAGGAATGAGACAGATAGTCAGGGGGTTGAGGTATACCCACAAGAGCATTCAAATCAAATCACCCACAATAATACACAAAATTGTAGAAAGAGAGAGGGATCAGGAACCCTAAGATACCACCAAAAACATCATATACTTCAATTCAATAAGAGGTAATTCAAATAAGGAAGCATAGGGACATGAAGGATTGTCAATAAATACCTCTGCAATGTTTGAATTATCAATGAAAGATTTACAACTGTATAAGATAGAGGGTAGAAATGATACCATAGATGACTCTTAAGAAAAGTGAAATTCTTCTACAATTGTCCAACTCTAAGCTCAAAAGCTCTCAAAAAACAATATATACATCACCTCTAAACAAGCGGGAGCAAAACCTAACTAGGGTTACAGATTTACAACAGAATAGAAAACCCTAAATCAATCAAGTTTGATCATAAATGTTATTTTTGCAAATATCTCAACCGATCAGATATTCATCTTTGCATGCCCATCCCTGTACTATAATTGCCTGTAGACAAGCAACCTAGATCCATCAATCTTCCTGTACAAAGTCTCGCCATGAATGCTCAAACTAGTACTTTTCTGAGAGAAGAATTGACCCATGACCGCCACCTCGACTTCCCCATCATCCTCTTCAACTGAAAACATCTTGTAGATATAAATTCTCTGAGCTACCTCACCGCTTGCAGCCTGCAAATCAAATACTGGCAAAAACCCTCTTAGAACTATTTGAATTTGAAATCTTAACAGCTAACCGATCATTTTAAAATGCGACTGTCAATATCCTTTTATTTCCTGGAAACTGAATGGCCATGATATGCTGAGAAAACAACTTTAAAACCCTTCTAACAAGTCAAAACCACCGTGGAAGTCAGCGGCCAATGAGAAACGAGCAAATCAACATGTCAGCATATTTGGACCCACCTCAAGCCCTTCTTCCTTTAATTCATTCGGTGACCACACGACCAAAAACTTGTCTCATTCATGAAATCCTTTCAAGCTTGGGCCCATTTATGCCACTTGGCATTATTTTATTTGCTCTGGCCACTCTGTTAGCAAACACCTCAGCAAGCTCTAACAATGGACCCACTCAAACTGAGATTCCAATCTAATAGTGGGTGCATGATCTCATGACCATCAAATATTCCTTCAGATCATACGCCCACCATAGATCTTCATTAAGCTGTGACCCCATGGACACATCAGTCCAGCTAGAAGTCTTCATTAGCACGTGGCAACCAATCACCTTTGAGCAAGTCATCGTACCTCGCAACACGGTCCCACAGATTTTCTCTTTACTTTGACCAATCAAAAGATGGCATGTCATCCTAACTTGGCATTGGACCCACTGACAGGACCTAAACATTTGGCAAATTGAATGGTGGGCACAAGATCGCATGTGTCAGAAAACCTTTTGGGAAGATACACCAACCGTCAATCTTCATCCTTTTGACATCCCTACAGAGATTCTGACATGGCCCCACTGACAAATCTTAGTCATCGCTATGTGGACCAATAGAAAATGAGCACATCAGCAAACAAGGACCCACCCACAAGGCTCTGACAACAAAGTGAAATCGATGGTTGGCACATAATCTCATGGCTCTGACACAACCCATGAGATCATGCGCTAGCCATAGGATTAAAAGGGACACAATCTGTTGGGCCTGCTCTGACATTCTTTACAAATCATCATCTCTTGACCAATCAAGAGCTTCCACATAGGATCACATGGCATCGGACCCACTGACACAGTGCAACGCTTCATTGAAATGGAATTGACGGTTGACACATGATCTCATGATCTGGCACAAACCCTTCAAATCATCAGACAACTGTTAGATCTTTTAACAAGGACCCCACATAAAAAGACCGTTGGACCTCTTAGCGAACACGCGAATGAAGGGAAGTTAACAACTCGCTGAGTCGCTAGCCATTTAGCGATCACCATGAAACATTAAGCGACTGAGAGAATGATTGCGGTCACCAAGTCACTGAATGGAAAAGGTAACCGCCAGGGAAATAAGAGAATAGGTGACTGACCAATGAGAAATTAGTGCACATGGGTATTTGAAACTTAAGTGGTTGATAAAGTAACAAGGAATTAGAATGAAGGCTTAGGGATTTCAGGGTTTTATGCCTCCAACGGCTAGTTTTATGAATTTCTTACCTCCAGACCAGGGAATGAAACAAATTGCAGAGACCAGAAGGAAGGACATAAACCCATGAAATTTTCAAGGATGCCTGGCAGGGTAAAAATAGAGATCTTGGGATAGGTTTTAGCCAAATTTGCATGCAGATGAAAATTGGGGTAACATTTTGGTGATTTCTGCTGGATGCCAGTCTGCTAGACATTGGAAACCAGTGGCCTTGACAAAATCCATTGGGCATGGGGTCATTACTAAGCACAAAACTTTGATAGAGAGACAAAACTGGAACTAGAGAGACAAACTTGTGCACATGCACTTCTTGAAAAGCAGGAAACTAACCTATAAAGCAGGGAAAGAAAGCAAAAAAAATACACATTTACAAGAATTTACAGAGAGGGATTAACCTCAAAGTAGGGCTTCAAGTGGAATCCATTTACTGAGATTGGCAAGGCATCTCCTTCAAGAGTTGATAGCTGAAAAGCATTAGATCCCTTGCACTCTATTATAACAAATGGTCCACCCCAAAATGAGTCAAATTTTGTATGTCTGCCAAGCCTTGATCTGAACTCATCCCATCTGAGAACTACATCTCCAATCTTGAAATTTCTGACCTTGGCTCTCTTGTCAAAACTTTTCTTTGTCTAAATCTAACAGAACTCCATATCTTTTATGGATTTGTATCTAATTTCCTCTAACTCCATGAGCTGAACATACCTGATTTGTAAGGGATCTCCTTCTTCAAATAGAGCATATTGAGTAGCCAAGTCTAGAGCTGGCAATTCAACTAAGATAGACAACTTGGCCTCTCTGCCATACACTAACACATAAGGAGAATTCCCAATGATCTTCTTTGGGGTAATTCTGTCTAACCATAAGGTAGACTTCAACTTTGTATGCCAATCTCTCTGGTTGTCTTGTAGAGTCTTCTTGATTATCCTAATCAAGTTCTTATTCGTTGATTCTGCCAAGCCATTGCCTTGAGGGTAATAATTTGAACTGGTATTTAGATAAATGCCATTCCTGATTGCCCACTCTGAGACTTTGAGGCTTGTGAATGCTAATGCATTATCTGATATTATGGAATCTGGAATGCCAAATCTATGAATTATGTCATCATAAAAACTCAATACAACATTCTCATTTGCTTCTTTTAAGGCAACTGCCTCTGTCCATCTAGTGAAATAATCTATTGTAGTGATTATCCACTTATGTCCTGCACTAGATGGAGGATTGATCATGCCAATGAAGTCTATACTCCACTTTATGAAAGGTTGTTCTATTCTGATTGGTTGTAGGGGAAAGGTTGCAAGCCTCTCTTTTCCTGCAAACATGGCACACTTGATGCATTTTCTCACATACTCATGACTATCCTTAAAGATAGATGGCCAATAGTATCCAGCCCTCATGATTTTAAAAGTAGTAGTCCTAGGAGAGAAATGACCTCCAGAAGGTCCATCATGAAACTCAAATAGGACATCAACTATCTTTTCTGAATCTATGCATCTTAAAAGGACACCACTGTGATCCTTTCTGAAAAGAACTTCATCTATCAGCACAAAATGAACATATTGCAATCTATAATACCTCCTTTTTGCTGAATCCAAACTTGCAGGACATTGTCCTGTCTTCGAATAATTGATCATATTAGGCAACCAGCTTGTTGCCTTGGCTTGTTCTTCTGTAGAATGCACCACCAGAGATGTATCTATTTTCTCTGATTTCTTTGAACTCTCATCCCCTGCCAAATGTTCACAAAGACCTCTTCCTCTAACCAGCTTGGTAGTTTGGATATCTATGTCATATTCCATCACCTTGGTGATCCAACCAGCTCTTTTCTCATTTAGGTCTTCGGAAAGCAAAAATTCTTTGACACTTGGATGAGTAACCTTCAAGTGTACCTTTCTATGAGTCAACAAATATCTAAAAATTTTAAGGCTCTTCACCACAGCAAGTACATGTTTCTCTACAAAAGAGTATCTGTGTTCATACTCTTCTAAACCTTTGCTAAAGAAAGCAATAGGCTACTCCAATCCATCTAAATTTTCTTGAGTCAGCATTGTAGATATAGCATCATGACCTCCATAAGCATAAAGGATAAAATCCTTACTGAAATTTGGGTTTAGGAGAGCAGGGGCTTCTGTTAAGGCCTATTTGATAGCTTGGAAATTGACTCTCCCTTCTTTGGTCCAACTAAAAGTTGAACTCTTTTTCAACATGGTTGTCAAAGGCTTTAGTAAATCTGTAATGTTAGGAAAGAACCTCCTAACAAAGTTAATCTTTCCTATGAAAGATTGGAGATTTTCTTGTGATGTGGTAGGGGTAGCTCTAGGATAGTTGCAATTCCTTCTTTGGATACAACATATCCCAACAATTTTCCTTCATGAACTGCAAACACACATTTCTTGGGATTAAGAGATATCCCAAACTCTCTACACCTTTCAAAGATCTACCTCAAATGTTTGATATGGTCTGCTGCATGCTTGGAATAAATAGTTATATCATCTAAGTAGACCAGTACAAACTTGTACATGAGGCTCTTAAAGGCCATATCCATCACCTTTTGAAATGTAGCACCTACATTTGACAAACCAAAGGGCATCTTTTGATAAGCCATGGTTCCCCACTTGGTTGTAAATGTAGTCTTGTATTGATCCTCTTCATTAACCAGGATCTTATTGTATCCTGAATAGCTATCCAATAATGAAAATCTCTCAGATCTAGAGACACATTGTAAGATTTGTTCCATAGAGGGTAGTGGATGGCGGTCTTTTAGAGAGGCCCTGTTAAGATCCCTGAAGTCAACACATAACCTCAGCTCCCCATTCTTCTTCCTGACAGGAACAAGGTTGGAAACCCAACTAGTATGCTTGATGGGGTAGATGATACCACTTTCTATCAATTTGAACACTTCTTTATGCATAAGTGGCTCAAGCTTAGGATTAACAAGCCTTTGCTTTTGCCTCACTTGCTTGGCATTTGGTTCTAATTCAATAGTGTGCTGAGCAAGAGTAGGATCAAAACCTTTGAGGTCTTCATACTACCATGCAAACACATCACTGAATTCTTTGAAAAGTTGTGTATAATCTTGCCTTTCCAAATCAGTGTTTACCTTCCCAAATTGTAAGCTCCTACCTGGTTCCAACTCTAGTTCAACACAATGTTCTTGTTGGACTACTAGGATGACTTTATTTTTCTTGACTTCATCATCCTTTTTGAAGACAGCCTCTAATGTAACAAGACCTCTAGGCATCTTATTGGACTTCAGTTGTATCACTTGATAACCATAGTTTTGTGACAGCTTATCTTGATTGTACTCTGAAAAAACATCTTCTTCAAACAAGAACTGTAGAATTTGTTCATCATTGTCAAACACTTGCCAATTGACATCATTATCAGGAATAGAAGGTCTGACAATAACCTTGATACGCTATTGATCTACCTCTTTTGAAATGCTATTGGGAATATCAAACTGAGATCCAATAGCAGCTAATCTATCTGCATTTTGATTTAACTTTCTAGGGATAGCAACAATATTGAAAGCACAAAAATCTTCAATTGCATCCCAAACTCTATGCTTGTATGCTCTCAAGGTGTCATTCTTGGTTGCACTTATCCCTCTCACTTGGCTGACAACTAACTCACTATCACCATAAAATTTTAAGGCCTTAAGCCCTCTCTTTCCAGCCCACTCTAGTCCATTGACTAGACTTTCATACTCTGCAGTATTGCTAGTGCAGGAGAAACTGAATCTAAAGGTAGCATAGTACCTTTCTCCTTTTTGGGACACTAACATAGCACCACCATCAGAACCATGTCTACTTCTAGCCCCATCAAAAAATAGTTCCCAAGCCTGATTATTCTGATCCTCTGAATCAGTGTCCTCTTTGAGAAGGCTTGGCTCTATGGATCCACTTTCTTGTATCAAATAACTTCCCAAACCAAAATCTTAGATTAGATTTTCTTGGGCCTCTGAAGCTCTTTCATCTAGAAAAAAATCAAGGATACTTTCTATCTTTGTGTCTGCTTCACTAATGGTTTGCAAGTCACTGTTATCAAATATAGGGCAGTTTACATTGATGGTATTAGACATATATGGTTCTATATGGTGTGCTGCTAATGGTTCTGATTTAATGGTGACCTTGGTCCCATACCTTGTATGAAATAACATGTGAGACCAGTCAGAAGATAGATAACCTCCTATCTTGGTTGTAAAATCCCTTGAAATACATATAGAAAATAATGCAGGGAGATCTATGATGTATATATCAAGGAGGATGGAAAAATTAGGACTAGCATGCAAGATCAGACTGGTATCCTTAGCCACACCTATAGTATTGACTAAGGATCCATCAAGTTGGGTAACCTTCTTTTGGAAGGGTTCATATTTTAGTCCTAATTGATCAGCCACCTTCTTGGGCATTACAGTGCTAGTAGCTCCACTATCTAGCATACAATTATGCACTAAAGATTTTCCAATAATTAGAGATACATAAAAGGGAGGTGGCTTTGAGTTCCTACCTTGTGTGGAATTTCCTTTGGAGTTGCTACTTGGAGCCTCCTTTTCTTGATTAGTGTTAACCAACACTGGCTTTGCAACTTCTTTTGCAAGCTGAGGAGTTGCCACTTCAGTCATGGCTTTCTTCAAAATTTTAGGCTGTCCTGGAAGAGCCAAAGAGTCCCACATAGACATGGTGACATTCACCTTCTTCATGTTTTCTATGATATTAAAAGGTGTCACAATGTGTACTCTTTTTTGTGCTTTCACCATGATGGGCTCCACCTCTTTATAATGTTGGCCTTCTTTGCTTGTAATGACATGGACCTACTTAGGTGTGATGGGATTAGCTTGCTGCAGTGGCTCTACAGATGTAGTGGCTTTGGCATTGGAATCTTCTCTCTCCATGTCTTGAGCTCTTCTCTTTGCTCTTGTATAGGAAACAAAAGTAGCTTCATCATTGACTCCATTGAAGTCTGGTTGCTCCCAATTGAAAGGAGCAGTCTCACTCTCCTATGACTCTTATTGAGGAACTGACCCATTGGATGAAACCTCTGATTGAGCTTGTGAGGCATTTTGAACCATTAGTGCTTGGTTCATCCATCCATTTGAACATGTAGCCTGATTATGAGGCCGATTACAAGGAAAGTACCATTCATTATCCATAGCCATATTATTTTGACTAGGAACCATATCCCTCATTGGGTTTGCAGAATTTAGAGGTGCAGGATTATATGGTTGGAATGGTCTATGATTAAAACTTTGTCTTTGTCCTCGATAACCTCCTTGGTATGGTGGCCTATTTTGTTGATAAGGCTATCCTTGATTTTGATATTGCTGATTAGGACCTTGGCCTTGTGGCTGAAAGGATGGTCTTGTTGGTTTCCAAAATGGACTTTATGCTCTAACAGGCAACCGATACATCTATAGATTTTGAGGATTCGTTAGATCCAAATATTTAGCTCTAGAGATGATTGGATCAACTATAGGGTCTTAGTATGCCCTCTTTTGCTTCTGGCTCTGCAAAACCAAGGCAGGTTTACCTGGTCCAAGGTATTCTCTTTCTCTTTTGGACCTTAAATAACAGATAAATGATAAGAAGATTTAAGTATCAACCTAATACTCATAGGGTCTTTCCATTATCATAGGTAGGACACTTACAAACAGATGTTCAATAAATTTGTATCAAATGGAGGAGTAAAATAGAACCCTATCAAACATTTATCTCTGTAAAAGGGACTCACTGCTGACCAGTGTCTTATCCATTGGGTAACACCTCCACTACAAGATTGTTATACTGAACTTTGAAAGATTCTTTCCCTTTGAAAATACTAATCACCCTGTGGTGGATTTTATCAAAGGATTCCTAGATTCACACTACTTACTAGTGTATCCTTAAGCAAAACTTCAAAGAATTTATGTTATATTCAAAGCTTATTTAATCTGATCTTGGATCAGAGCTGAGAAACATAAACATACACACAGAGATTATCAATGAAATGAATTGGAACAATTCATAATTCAAATAGAGACACTCAAGGAGAGATATAAACCTTGGATTTTATTTCAAATGTCATATCCGTATTATGTAAACAAAATGCTTTACAGTGCAACTTTATGAATATTCAACCAAACCAGCAATACTGCTCTATACAAAAAACATGCTTAATATAGTCTACCAATACCCTAGACTGAGAGCAAGGTCATCAGTCGGTGTTATGAGACTGAACAAAAGAATAGAATTACATCTACTACCCAGCCCACAGAGCACTTGGGACCAAGAAAAACTGAAACTCCAGGAGTTAAGCACAGCTTCAAACCCATTGTGGAGACCCGAATTTTGGAACCATTACAATAATTAGAAATTTGGAATATATGGGGGGAAGGAAAGAAACCTAAAAATATCTTCTGTTATGACACCTGTGTCTTTCTAGAAAAACAACTCTACAAATAACTTAATTTCCCTCCAAAAACTATCCTCAGAGTTAGAATCACTCACTGCTCCTTCCCACTTGTTCAAAACTGAATTTTGATGGCGCCAACCTAACTGTCGTCTCGTGGCATTTCCAACGGTATATTATACTTGCATATTCAGACAAAAATTGAACTCCTAGGAGCATTTTTAAAATTCAACTCCCATCAGTAACTGTCACATAAATTTGGAAATTTATGCATATAGTTTGAACCTTCATATTTGTTTTAAATGCTGCACACAGATTTAAAAAAAAGGGCGGGTCCCACACATGCCACATGGCACAACTTGGTTGGGTCGACCTGCCACCTTATCTCCACCTGGACACCATATTTCACATTTGCCACTTGTCACTTGTTGGTTGGCTTGTAACTCCACCTGGGCACTAAACAACAACCATATTTCCACCTTACTAGAGTGCCACATGGCAGCTTATCGCATGATCGCATGGGCTAGAAATGGCCCATGCGATCATGCGACCACCCGTGGATGAGCGCACAAATCTTGAGGCACTTCCTACACAGCTTGCACGCTTAGTCAAAAATATCTTACCTACGCATGTGGGGTCCGTTTGCCAACTCAACACCAAGTGAACACCTTGAAACATGTGTGCACAGGACAGACCCTCCAACTTGGGCTTCACTTCACTTTACCAATACCATCGAGTGTTCTTGTTTTTAAACAACACTGTGCTACACAAACAGGTGAATGTGGGATATTTCTTGAATGCGTAGCCTTTTACTAACTACTCATTCATGCTTGCACGTGCACCAAGAATTTACTTCATGGGGCACCCTATTTATGCGTTGCAAGGCATGGACTCCTGGTAGCTCCTTCCCTTGGTCTCCACGCGCTAGACCTTCATAAGCATGAATCTTCCTCTAAATATATGTGTAGTCCCTTTGAAAGCACACCTCATAACCTAGTGTGCACTTCTTAATATGTGCAACCCCTTTGTTTCTATCCACCCAACTCCTTTCTTTCACGCGGCAGCCATTTCTTTCCCCTTAGGCGTACTACTAGGAGGCCACTAAGGTATCTTTTTTATTTTCATTCCATACACTAACTACTCGATGTTGCTTGATGTTTCTCCCTGCCATCAAACACATATTCCTCCCAAGAAAATGCATAGCACACTATGTTGTGTGTCCTTACCAGGTGTGCTTCAACCTCTTACACATAACGCGCTTGGTTTGGAAACCACATGTGCATCATCAAATACTTTCGCAAAAACAACTTCAGACTTGGAAATCTTCATGAATGATAGCCAAAGCTCACCCGATGTTTCTTGTCTGCATTGTTTCCTTTCAAAACTTACACAACTATAAGTGGTTTTGTTCTTTGTATGCTAGCTTTTTGTTTCTTATAGTGGCTTCAATGACTTACGTAAGTATCCCTACAAATTGGTGAGTGGCCATTTCAATATAAACAAAGCTACACAATCAGCAACCATCACCTTTAGACTTACGCTGGCTAACCCCTTCTAATGCACTGGTTCTGATTTAAAATACTGGCATTAATTAATTTCAAATGTTGCCTGCGTTGATTTCCAACGCATCATAAAGAGGGTACGAACCAGCAAACATCAAACCTGGGAAGCCATCATCCTTTAACATGTGCATACAACCATCTCTAGACAAGACGCACCATGCAACTCTCTATCTTATTTTATTTTAACCTCATGTGCTCGCTTCCTTACTAACAGTCTCCTTTGAAATTCAACATTGGCAATCTTTTAACTCAAGTTGAGTGCTCCCCTTCATTAAGATTTGAGTAGAGTAGCAATATCAATTTTCCTTGTAGAGAGGCAATCTTTACCGGTTTCCATTTAGCAAGAGATAATATGTTCTTCATTTACCAAGAATTCATTCAGCAACTCAAAATTGCTCTCTTGAGGAGTGTTCGAGAGAAACACCACTCGATCCAACATATATGATTTTGCAATTCTTTTGAAATACAGCTGTTGAGTTAGAACAAGAAATTTGCATTGGAGCTACTTTAATCCATTGACCCCTAGAGTAATCATATTATGTATAGAGGATTGAAAGGTAGAGAGAGAAAAGAAAAACCATGTTTGCTCCTTCAAACTGGAGATTTGAACTTTGTTGCCATGCACTATAACTGAAATAAAAGTTTTGTTGATTTTAATTGCAAACCTAGTAACACAAAATTCCTCCTATGAGAGTATTTTTCTCCAGCCCTTTGAAACACACCCTAAAGACATATCATATGCAACAAAGGGGACATGCATCAAGCCTAATTGTGCCAAATCATTTGGTAAGCTTGCAATAAGAACATCCTCTGTATCTCCCTCATTTTGATTATGCTTTGATTGATTTTCTTCAGAAATAGAAAACATGTCATTTCTCCCAACCTTCAACATATACTTTTTAGGAAAAAGAAGGGATGAATTCCATGCTTGTGAAAAATCTCCCAAGTTAATAAGTTCCTTGGGAAATTCTAACCTCCTTTATCTATGTACTTATTGACTACTTCATTGATCTCCTGCTGTAGTTTAACTATGATTTCAATCCTCTTAGGTGTCATTATTTGGCTTATTAAAAATAGTACATCTTGCCCTCCAGGGTCAAACATTTGCAGCATCCAAGTCTTGTAGAGTTACATCATGCATAATCTCTTTCTTTTCATGAGCTTCCCCTTTCATCCAATTTGCAACCTCTTACAAGGTTCTCATAAAGATGTTTTGTTTCTTTCCTTGTCATGATAATGACCAATCTTTTGTCACCAAACTATGGACTGCCTGCCCTCCCATAACTAGAAACCTCATTTTACTTATCCCAAATGCAACCTTGATGATTGGGTGCTGGCCTCCATTTACAATTTCTTTACATTGTTTAATTCAAAAGGGGGCGTGAAGCATTTTGTAAAGCGACAAACCACATAATAGCAGCTGGATTAGAAAGCATTGCAATCACATAAGGAAAAACATGCTACAACCGAGATCATCATCAAAGGATTATGAAGAATGTAGAAATAACAGTATAGCTCCTCTTCTTGACTGTGTAAGTGTACCACTTCGAACACATGTACATAACAATGATGCAATTAACACCATTCCTTTGCACTTTGTGCCAGAATCCATTATGTCTAAGTGTACAAGAACTGAGTCCACATTTTTTCTGTCCCTACCACTGAAGTGATTGGATCTTTATTCTCTCTTCTCTTAGAAGATGAGTTCCTTTTAAATCATATTTCTATTAACATTTAACTGCAAAGAAACATAGTACTTCCTCATTTCATGACTGGATCTAATTTCCCGACTCTCATTTTTCTTCATAAGAGAAAATCCAACATAACCCATCTGAGCTTCTCCATTTATTTGTGTTTCATAATTTGGTTGCAACAAGTCTCTCTAGAGAGTACCAATATCACCAATCAACCCTGAATATGAACTTCCAACATTAATTTTTCAAATTGTTCATCCTTCTCAAAGCAACCTTTAAAAAAAAACTCTTGTCCATGATTTCACAATTTTGTATGCACACCATTCGTATCTTGCTCGAATCTTTCACGCCATCACAAGTTGACTCCAAAAATAATGAGGCAAGCCGGACCCCAAGCAGGTCTGGCCTAATTTTTTTTCAAACTTAAACACTTTAGCCTTGAAAACAATCTGAATAAAACACCTCCAAAACTCGTCTCAAAAACTCACCCACTAAAAATTTCACGAACCGAAAACTTAAGCATTGATTAGCCCTCATACAAGGAGTATGAAACCAGTATTAGCATCCTCAGAAAGTCGAAAAGCCAGTCATAATAAAATGCCAAAGTCAGCCCATTAGTAATATTCAAGATTCAAAACAGCAAAATATGCATAAATTGGGTTTAGAATTGGCTTCAAAAAGTGGTCAAATGGATTGGCACAGACCCCAAAATTCTTAGGAAAGTACACTTCCAGGTCTATAATATGAAAAAAAATTTAATTATGTTTGAGCTTGATCCAGGCGCAAATGGCAGGATCCCAAAGTGAGCCAATCAGAAAACTGAACTATGCACTGTTGTAGAAACTTAGAAATCTGCAAACTGAAATAGCTTTGGCAAATAGGTCAAACGGGCACATGGGGAGCTGAAAATCAGCGTGAACACTCTTTCTCATGCCTAAAACACAATGAAACAACTGGAACATCTTGATCAATCATAGGGCACTTAATGTATTCATTTGAATAGGGCCTCCGACTAAACTGTGCAACCGTTCCTCATTAAAATGTTAGAAACTGCAAAAGGAATCAGATTGACAAATTGCTCAAATAGATTCATCATGACTTGACAATTTTCATGGTAGCACTTTGTCATGATTAGAATATGGAGGAATATTCAATTATCCATCCCACTTAATCCAATGCAAGTTGCAAGGTTTCAAAGTAGGGCGTTTAGAATTCTGCACTTTCTCATTCTGGAAAACTTAATTAATTTCAAACAGAATGGCTTGGGAAAACCTATCAAATGAACTCATAAGAATCTGCAAATGGAAATGGAGATTCTCTCTCATGCCTACAACACATTAGACCAATCCTTATATCATGAAACATTATCAGGTCAAAGATGCAAGCATGCAAAGTAGGCCATTTACTACAACCAAACAATATGCAGAATGCAGATTTAAGGTGAACACCTTTAAACAACGATCTTCAAAACTCACCAAATCCGATAACTGAAAGTTGTAACCATTCCATTTACTCCATGATAGGCTTTTAACATGTTCCCCAATTGGTATGTCATGAAGATCATCAAGTCACACTTTTCTTTGCACTTCAAGTAGGCAACTTCAAAAAGTTTTCAAGGGTACTCACCTTGCCTTAGAGAAAATTTTGAATTGGTCATTCCAAATTTATGCCAAATTTGTGAGTACCAACAAGTCTGACTCCTTGAACTTGCTTCTTTAGATTTGTGACCTCTTTAATCAAGGTCTGCAACAAATTTGTCATTTCTTGCTGACTGCTTTGTTGACTACTCTTTATTTCTTGCAACTCTTGAGAGAAACTAGTTGTTAGCTCTTGACCACTGGTACTAGCCTGAGGTGCTAATATGGTGGGAATAGGGGTAAATGGGGGTACTTGTGCAGGTGTAGTGGATTGAAGGCTTGGAAAGATGGGCATTGGTGGCCTTCTAGCAATCATGCCTGCTTGTATTAAATAATTTTCAGCTCTAACAGCTATGTCAAAATCTTGGGGTAAAGAAGTACTGCCCATAGACTGGATCATGACAAAAATTTGACCATTCAAACTTTGCAAGTAGTATAGGAAAGCATGGTCAGCTGATGGTCTTACAGATACTAGAATTCTATTCCATGTTTTGAGGAATCTATTATTGTAATCTGTCATTTTCTCTTGAGGGTCTCTTTTAATGGTTGTTAACTGCTCAACTAGAGACAAGTTATCTGATTTATCCTCAAAATGCTTACTTAATGCATCCCCTAACTCATCCCATGAAGTAATAGAACCAACAATTAGAGTTCTAAACCATTCAAGAGCCTTACCTTTTAGAGAGGCTGCTAATAATTTTGTGGCCACATCCTCTTGAGTTATGTTGTGTATGCTGTAGATGGTGGTCACATCTCTTATGTGTTCAAAAGTAGTTGTCTACCCTTCACCTGTGAAATCAAGTATACTCTTTAGTGCCACCAAGGGCACATCATGATGTTGAGCAAAGGCTAATGGACTCCCTTGGTTGAAAGGTGCAAAGGCAAATTGTCTAGCCATTGTAGGAGCTGGGATCTGGAGATTAACAACTATGTGAGCTTTATTTACTGCTCGATTTGAATCTTCTTCTAGATCTCTGGCTATAGATCTACCTCTTCTTCTGGAATGAAAAGGAAAAGGTCTCCTTTCTGAGGTATCCGGTGGTGTTGATTGAACTCTCCTTGCAGGGGATGTTCTTTGAGTTGACCTGCCTTTATGACTTCCCTTTGAGGGAAACTCTAAAAATTTAGTGGGCTTTGAGATCCCAATCTCAATCTTTCTCATAAACCTTAAACAAGGTTGGACTAGATCTTTGAAATCAGTGGAGTTGCCAGATATACTTGACAGAACAACTTCTAAAAGCGTGTATCATGCAATCTGTATATCAGAGATAACATAATCTTCAAACAATGAACTTCTTGTGAAGTCCCACCAGGCATGCCAGAATTGTTATACACTAAGTTTGCACCCTTGTTTCAAGCTCTCGTAGTCTTGATAACCTAGTATAACATGGGAATCATCTCCAAGTTATGGGAACTATGCTAACTGAGATGAGACCTTCAGGTTCTAGGCTGGTTCCTCTTGGATAATCACCTTAATTTGCTTCTAGACATGAAAAGTAAACCTTTTGAGGGAAAGGGATAGAAGGAATTCTTGGAAAAGGAAATGACTTGAAAGAAAACTACCTACTAGGTGATGCACCAAAATTAGGGTTTGGATCTCAGTATAGAGGATGAGATTAATGAACAACTTAGGTCTAGGAGGTCACAACTTACTGAATAGGCTTGCATAAGTGTTTCATAGAAGGGTCTGCAATAGAAAGAGGCTACTCAAGGAAAAAGAGGATTTCACAAGCAATAGCATTATTGATGGATTTAGACATAATTTATGACCTACAAAAAAACATTCACCTCTGCAACTCGGTATAGGAATGAGATAGATAGTCATGGGGTTGAGGTATACCCACAAGAGCATTCAAACCAAATCACCCACAATAATACACAAAATTGTAGAAAGAGAGAGGGATCAGGAACCCTAAGATACCACCAAAAACATCATATACTTCAATTCAATAAGAGGTAATTCAAATAAGGAAGCATAGGGACATGAAGGATTGTCACAAAATACCTTTCCAATGTTTGAATTATCAATGAAAGATTTACAACTATATAAGCTAGAGGGTAGAAATGATACCACAAATGACCCTTAAGAAAAGTGAAATTCTTCTACAATTGTCCAACTCTAAGCTCAGAAGCTCTCAAAAAACAATATATACATCACCTCTAAACAAGCGGGAGCAAAACCTAACTAGGGTTAGAGATTTACAATAGAATAGAAAACCCTAAATCAATCAAGTCTGATCATAAATGTTATTTTTGCAAATATCTCAACCAATCAGATATTCATCTTTGCATTCCCATCCCTATACTATAATTGCATGCAGACAAGCAACCTGGATCCATCAATCTTCCTGTACAAAGTCTCGCCATGAATGCTCAAACTCATACTTTTCTGAGACAAGAATTGACCCATGATAGCCAGCCAGACTTCCTCATCATCCTCTTCAACTACAAATGTCCTACGGATATAAATTCTCTGAGCTACCTCACCGCTTGCGGCCTGCAAATCAAATACTGGCAAAAACCCTCTTAGAACTATTTGAATTTGAAATCTTAACGGCTAACCGATAATTTTAAAATGTGACCGTCGATATCCTTTTATTTCCTGGCAAATGAAAAGCCACAATACGCTGAGAAAACAACTTTAAAACCCTTCTGACATGTCAAAACCACCATGGAAGTCAGTGACCAATGAGAAACGAGCAAATCGACATGTCAGCATATTTGGACCCACCTCGAGCCCTTCTTCCTTTAAGTCATTCAGTGACCACGCGACTGAAAACTTGTCTCATTCATGAAATCCTTTCAAGCTTGGGCCCATTTATGCCACTTGGCATTCTTTTATTTTCTCTGGCCGCTCCGTCAACAAACACCTCGGCAATCTCTGACAACGGACCCACTCAAACTGAGATTCCAATCTAATAGCGGGCGCATGATCTCATGACCGCTGAATATTCCTTCAGATCATATGCCCACTGTAGATCTTCATAAAGTCATGACCCCACTAACACATCGGTCCACCTAGAAGTCTTCATCAGCACGCGGCAACTAATCACCTTTGAGCAAGTCAGCATACCTAGTAACACGGTCCCACAGATTTTCTCTTTACTTTGACCAATCAAAAGATGGCATGTCAACTTGACCTAGCATTGGACCCACTGATAGGACATGAACATTTGGTAGATCGAATGATGGGTGCAAGATCGCATGTGTCAAAAAACCTCTTTGCAAAGATACGCCAGCCGTTGATCTTCATCCTTATGACATCCCTACAGATACTCTGACATGACCCCATTGACAAATCTTAGTCATCGCTATGTGGACCAATAGAAAATGAACACATCAGCAAACAAGGACCCACCCATAAGGCTCTGACAACAAAGTGAAATCGATGGTCGGCACATAATCTCATGGCTGTGACACAACCCATGAGAACATGCGCCAGCCATAGGATTAAAAGGGACATAATCTGTCGGGCCCGCTCTAACATTCTTTACAAATCATCATCTCTCGACTAATTAGGAGCTTCCACATAGGAAGACGTGGCATCGAACCCACTGACACAGTGCAATGCTTCATTGAAAGGGAATCGACAGTCGGTGCATGATCTCATGATCTGACACAAACCCTTCAGATCATCAGACAGCCATTAGATCTTTTAATCGAGACCCCACATAAAAAGACCACTGGACCTCTTAGTGAACACGCGACTGAAGGGAAGTTAACCACTCACTGAGTTGCTAGCCATTTAGCGGTCACCATGAAACATTAAGCGACTGAGAGAATGACTGCAGTCATTGAGTCACTGAATAGAAAAGGTAACCGTCGGGGAAATAAGAAAATAGGCAACCGACCAATGAGAAATTAGCGCACATGGGTATTTGAAACTTAAGTGGCTGATAAAGTAACAAGTAATTAGAATTAAGGCTTAGGGTTTTCAGGGTTTTATGCCTCCAACGGCTAGTTTTATGAATTTTTTACCTGTAGACCAGGGAATGAAACAAATTGCAGAGACCAGAAGGAAGGACATAAACCCATGAAATTTTCAGGGATGCCTGGTAGGGTAAAAATAGAGATCTTGGGATAGGTTTTAGCCAAATTTGCATGCACATGAAAATTGGGGTAACATGTACATGACAACATAATCATTAATACCCCAACAAAAAATATTAGGTTGATGAACACCAAAGTTTGAAAAATAATCAACAACCTTATTCCCTTCTTGAAAAACATGGGAAATGATGAACTCATCACAAGCCTTAATAATTTCAAGGCTATTAGCTATAAGATTATTTATAGTCCAACTAAGTTTTTGCATCCCCTTAAGATTAATCCATGATGTTCAAAGAGTCTCTTTCCACCCAAATTTTCCTATAGTCATTTGAAATAGCCATTTTTATTCCAATGTAAGTTTCACTCACCTCAATATAGTGGTTTATCTAGTTTCCCAAAGGGAGGGCCACAATAAAGAAAAAACTATCATTATGATCACATGCCACTCCCCCACAACCAGTAGACCTAGGATACTCTTTATCCACCCCATTAGTATTTATCTTAATCCATCCAATGGGAGGATCCTTCTTAAAAAATCCTTACCTAGGTTGTGTAGACTTTTAGATAGGAGATCAAATGTCCCACTAGATGTGCCAATTTAGAGAAACTTGAATATCATTGTAAAAAATAGTTCAATATAAGGGCCCTTAACCAACTTCTTAGGTATAGTCACCATAACATTTTCTTTAATAGCTATGAAAATCTTGAAGGCTATCTTATAAGTAGGGAAAGCCTCATCTCTAAATATTATATTATTTCATTCCTTCCAAACACTCTAGGAAACATGGGGCAAAATTAGAAACCACAAGATGTGAAGAGAAGGATTAGAAGAGGGATGAAACCACTACAAATGACACTTTGTGAAGGAAGGAAGGAAGACCAAAGAAATAGACCAAACTTCCCTTGCATATTTATAGCCAAAGACTATATGAAAATAATTCCCAACATATTTCTTATATTAAAACCATCTATTAGAAATAGAAAACCTCATTTTACACATGTTATCAATCATGAGGGTTTTATGTTGAGCATGGTGTAATATTTTTTTAAAGTTTAGGAGTAAAAGTAGAATAAAAAAGAAGTACCCAATAGGGTTGAAGGGAGAAAAAATCAAGCTATAGTTTGAAAGAATAAAAGGAAGAGAATGAACATCAACCAATCCAACCCATACAATCGAGTCTTCACAATGCATGCTAGGAATATGAATCTTGGAAAGCTTTTCTTGGAGAAAGGAAAGTGTTGGATTAATTAAGGATAGATCCAACCATATATGACCCTGAATATAATTAGAAAACTAATAGAAAAACCTCCTTAAACAAATATATTGGAAAATGACTTCTCTTGGTAAGAAAGAAAGGTTGTCATCTCTAAACCACCAATTATCTCAAAAGAGGATTTTCCTGTCATTTCTCAGAGACAATTGCAAGCCCTTGGAAATAATAGACTTGAAAATGGAAATAAATTCCCATGAAGTAGAGCATGCCACAATAGCTCTATTATCCTTCAATAAATCCTAGAAGCTATTATATCCTACAATGTATTTATTAGAGACAATAGTTGTCCATTCACTTCTCACCATGATGTATCTCCAAAGTTGTTTGGAAAAAAAATCATTGTTAAATTTCTTGATCTTCCAAATAACCAAACCTCCAATTTATTTAGGAGGAAAACATGTTCGTAGATAAAAAGACACAATCTATTCTTCATGATGCAAGAGCATCCTAGGTTTCTTTGCTATCCTACTCATTTTGTTCATTATGTCAATAAGTGTTGAGTTGCAATCATTGCCAAGTTGCAGTCATTGCCGAGTTGTAGTCTTTGCCGAGTGTTTCTATGTGTTGAACTGTCCAATGTTAGCCGAGTGTTATTGTATGTGCTAAGTTGTCTAGTTTTGGTTGAGCGTTCCTTCTTGTGCCAATAGAACAGCTGCTATTTGTTGATGCTCGGTTCTTCTTTGACCGAGTTTGTCTGTGTTGGCTCTTAGTTGGATCTAACTTATGTATTTAATTTGGATCACAAAATTTAATGATTGGGATCTTATCTTAGGATGTGTGTAGACCATTTTGTGGCTGGCCTCTATTTGTAATAATCTAGAATCTTATGTAAGTCATTTTGGAAAGTATAAATAAGAATGTTTAGATATAGGGCGAGACAAGGAAGGAGAAAGTTAGAAAGAAGATAGAGATTAAGTCTAAATTTCATAAATCTTGTTGGCCGTAACCTAGAAGCCCTCACCATCAGGCATGTATGCAAAAATTTGGATGAATTAATAAAGTGTTTGTGTTCCTCCTCTCCTTGGTGTTGTTCTCAGTGTTGTGTGTTTTAGTTGTGTTTACTTTGTAAGATGGATAGATAGTCGGGTGTGTCATTTTCCCTATCTTTTCATGTCCCTCCTTGAATCACTTCATATTATACCTTTTTTGAAGAATGTTCCTTTGAATATGCTCAATTTCAGCTAAAAAATTCTTCATAACACAAAAGAGACTCATGGCATAAACTAGTAGGTTATAAAGAGATAATTTGATAAGATGAATTTTACCTACTTGGCTCAATAGAGGTCCCTTCAAACCTACAAGATTACATTTAAGTTTATCAAGAAGTCCCATCCAAAAAGAATCAAGGAAAAAAATAGTAAATAGGAAAACCAAGATAAGAGGTATGCAACCTCATAATAGGGAAACCCAAAATAGTAGTACTTATCAACTACAATCTATCAGGATTATTGAGAAAGAAGATATATATTTTTTCATGTCTTGTCTATTGACTAGAGGCCCCTCCATATTTTACCAAAATATTTCTCAATTTCTTGGCTTCAAATATGGATCCCTCCCCCATTAGAACTGTTTCATTAACAAATTGTTAGTGTGAAAAAAACTAAGGCGAGGAAAAGGGGAAAAGACCTTTCGAAAGAACCATCATAAAAAATTTATAGATGGCTCTATCCAAAGTATCTACAATTAAGAGGAAGAGGAAGAGAGAATTATGATCCTCCTACTTGATATTGTGAGAGCTACTGAAAATATTAATTACAATCAAATTAATAAGAACCAAGAATCTCAAAGTGAAAATGAACTAGTTGACAATATGGATCACCCTTCTATTAAAACCAAAACAAGATGGAACACTCATAAGGAATTACTAATTGATTTGATAAAAATAATTGTGGAGATCAAGCTTGAAAAGGAACCCAACCATCTTGTTAACCATCAAGGAAAAAATGTTATTGTGGACTATTAGAATAGAATCTAGAATTTAGTAGCTTAGAACAAACCCATTCTGGTGATTATAAATCAGATGAGGGAGCAAATGATTGAAATTGGAATCTAGGATATTTGAAAAAAATTATACATAGAATTATTAAAAATTATAGGATGAAAATCCCCAAAGGAATTAGTCCCCCACCTTCTTAGGGATAAGGAAAATAAATGTAGCATTAAAATCCTTTAGTAAAGATCTAGAGCCAAAGATCTCCTTTGCTTCCCAAATAATATCATTAGACACAATATTCCAATACACCTAGAATAAGAACATCGGGAAGCTATCTAGGCCTAACACTTTATTCCCTTCAAAATCAACCACCTTAAATTCAGATTGTGAACAACCAAGAACGCACATATCTTGTTTAGGGGATATATGAACTAGATACTTAATACCATGTTCATTAACACCAAGCCCTAAACCCTTATAACCTTGTTTAGCCATCATATTATATCTTGTAGTGTACATATCATGTAAAGCTTCTGTAGGAGTTGATTGTTTAGTTCACGAGTAAAGGTTGTATAAGTTGGAATAATAGGTTTAGAAGAAGTTTCTTTTCTGTTCCCTTTAATATCATCTTGGATCGAGTAAGAAGAGGAAGGTAAATCCAAGAATTCTTGCACATCTACATCATGAACCATAGTTTGAACCTCATCATAAGTATGGGAAGAACTAGGAGTAGTAGATGGAGAATTAGGCATATTAGGAATGTTAGGTATTGGATTAGGATTAGGAAGATTAGGAGATGGCGTATCATCTAAAAAATTCTTCACATAATCCAAAAGAGTAATAAGTTTGCCACATAAATCTTTAATGAAAGTTTTGAAAGTAGGAAGACTAGTATCAGTTAGTCTCACAATAGCATAGGCAAGTGAAACATGAAGAGTGACAAACATAATGAAGTGGATGATACTCTCATAAACATCATAAGTATGATAAAGAGATGCTAAGAGGAGAAAAATAAAGAAAATAACTACACACCAAAACATCTTAAAGATCTTCATAGTATATCAAATGCAAGAAATATTTTTGTATTTTGTAGAATATATAGATTTTATTGTTTTTTGAATTTTAAAATGCAAGAACATAAAAGAAATATAATATTAAGGAAATAAAGAAAAGCATCTAACACCAAAAAGAAAGATTTGTCTATCGCGGGTTCACCAAAATGTAAGATAAAAAAATATATATGTTGATATATTTTTATATCTATGTTTGTGTGCTGGGGTGTGTGAGGTGTGTGGAAAATTTTGTGGACATACAAAAATTAATAAAACATAAATACTTATCTTGACAAGTGGCAAAATCGTAAATCACTATTTTCTGGTGTCTATACTTAGTTTCAGGAAATTCTACAACCGAATCTGGCCTGGAACCACATAAATAGAGAAAATTCAAAAACCTTTTGTTGTTCTGAGAAAAGTCGACCTTGACCCAACACAGGGGTAAGATCTTACCCTAGGGAAAAATCTTACCCCTTTATGTCAACCTTGACCTGTACTATTCTAATAGAAATTCTATTCATGAATCCCAGAAGTTTTTTGAAAAGGGTACTCAGATCTTCCCTACGATTCACTGTTCCACACCTATAAAAAAAAAAGAAAAAGGGTTTTGTTTGTTGGATGAGGAGTTGACATTGGTCAAACCCTAGTTTGGAATCAACCTTAAAAATGGAATTGAAATAGAGAAAGCTAGCAAGTTGTAGAAGTAGATCTAACAACGAAGCTATGATATTCAATAGATATACAATTGTATTTGGAATGTAAACAAGTATGTTGATATGAAAGCTTGGACTCAACACTAATAAATTTAAATTGAAACCTCCATGATTGCATGCTTGGAATCCACCTTGAAGAGATAATGAATACATCTTGAAGATGAACAAAGGATCTTGAAGGAAGATCACACCATCATGATGGATAGATCTAGGGTTTGAATGATGAATCTTGAATACTTGAATCCAAATCCCTCCAAAGGCTTGAAGGCTTGAATCCTTGATCTTCAATGGAGAACTTGAATGTAGATGATTTCTTGAATTATTCCTTGATTGAGAATGCTTTCTTGGAAAATGGAGTGCTTGAGAGATTATGACAAAGGATGGAGATATCAAAAAGAGATGGTAGATGGATTGAAATGAGAGAGGAAGGCTTCCTTTTATACAAGTTTAAGGCACAAACTTCTAGAGATGCTTACATAGGATAATTAAATTCCCATTTAAACCTTAACCCTTATAAATGGACCTAAATTAAATATAATTTAAGAGTTTACTATTCTGAAATCCAAAACAGTTGACTCAAAAGCGAGAAATAAAACTTTCTGAAACCCGACATCCAGAAACTTATGGATTTTTAAAGAAGGTGTATGTTCAATTAATACACATTTACTTGTTGATTATGTGCATTTCAAGTTATATGTTAGAGAAAGAGCTGCTTTAGGAATTATATCCCACTCTCAGGCAATTTTACAATTCCTTCATAACTTTGATAAGGGGCATCCCCTTGACTCTTGCATAATGTATATCTTTAATCCTCTTGTCTGATGACTGGGGGGAAAGAGGTATTTCATCCAGTCTTCTAGGATCCATTAGACACTTAGCATATCTTTTGTCTTGAGCTTAATTGGTATTCTTTCTATCTTTCCTCCCTATGGTTTTTTATTATGTTTATAATCATCCATAGATTCTCTTTTATTTCAAGATATCTTTTCTAAATAATTTTTTTGCAAAGGTATCCCTTGCTTTCATCCCTGGGGGGCAAGGTTCTTCCTTCTTTCTCTTTGTTTAGGGATCTTCTTTCCTTAGCTTAGTGGCATTTGTTTATATTACAACATTATTTCATTATAATGACTAAGGTTTTGGCTATGAATATCCTTTTATGTGAGAGGTTGTTGTCCTATGTCATCACCTCTTCTTTATTCTACAAATTATTTTCTTTATAAAATATTTCCCTGGCTCTAGGGTTAGAGTTTGATTCCTTTTTTCAAAGATTCCTCTTCCTTTTGATTACAGGGAGCTAGATGATTGAATCTTTGTTTCCCTTTGAAAGATGAATATTATATCTAAAGAACTCCTCTATGGTGGGGGTCTTATTGATAATATCTCTTTCTTTGAGGATCTGTTTTCCATAAGTGACATATCCTTTTCATAGTTATCTATGCTCTTGGATGTAAGGGTCAATACCTTTCGCTAAAAATATAGTGTACATTGTTGTTAAACAAGATACCTCCTTACTTTGTGAAGTAGGTATCCTCCTTCTCTTCCTTATCATGTCTAGTAGAAAGCCATGATAATGAGGGTGGCATATATAGGGTCTCCCTTAAACTATAGTTTACATTTTGCAATATGCTAAATCCTTCGAAGGTAATGCACATAAGTTGCTAAAAACTGAAGAGACACACATTTTTCAAATTTCAATATGCTAAATCATCGGAAGGTAATGCACATAAGTTGCTAAATCCTGAAGAGACGCACATTTTTAAATTTTCAATATGCTAAATCCTTGGAAGAAAACACACATAAGTTGCTAAATCCTGAAGAGATGTGTATTTTTCAATTTTCAATATACTAAATCCTCAGAAGGTAATGCACATAAGTTGCTAAATCCTAAAGAGACACACATTTTATATTCATAGTGATACAAGAATGTGGATCTACGGGTATTTCAAATTTCGTCAGAAGACACATTACCATTAAAAAGCACAATTTTTTGGGTGAACTATTAGGTTTTTCTACCTATTGGTCTCTCCCTCCTTGGTGATTCACGATAACGTTGGAATCTTACTGGGCAAGGTAATCACTTTCTCTTTCCTCTCTTTTCGCTTTCATGCTAGTAGGATTAGATCATGAAGATATATTATTTATAGTGTTTCTCTTTTCTTTCTTATTTACTCATTTATGCTTCTATGATAGCTTTCCAAATATGATATTAGTATAGGAAGAATTTCTTAGTAGGGTTTCCTTTGCTAGTTGATTTGGGTTTGTTTTTGTACTAACCCTCTACTTTTTGTGTCTTTTAGCTTTGTCTTTATTTTTCTTTGTTTTTGCACCCTCATGCATGTATGTTGACTTAAAATCCTTAGCTTGGGGGCTCATTTCCTTAACTAAGTGTTATTCTATCTCATTGTGAATCCACTTGGATCTTTCTTCTCCTTTACCAAGAGTTTGTATTGAATCCATACTCTTTCTAAAGTGGGGGCTAAATGTATCATCGAAAAATGTAAGTACTTCCATTTAGGACTGGTTTAGCTCTCCGAGTAGGTGGTTTGGAGTCATGTCAGATGCTTTTGTGGGATCTCTAGCTTGGATCTTTCTTTTCCCCTTGTTCTACCCCTGTTTCCACCTTTTTCTAGCCTATTTCTGGCATCTTGGCCTGAAACCCTGAGATTCTTGACCTCAAGATCAAGGTCGACCTTTCTAGATGTCGGGTTTCAGAAATTTTTATTTCCTACTTTTAGGTTGGCTATTTAGAATTTCAGAACGGTAAACTCTTAAATTATATTTAATTTAGGTCCATTTATAGGGGTTAAGGTTTAATTGGGAATTTAATTCTCCTATATAGGCCTCTCTAGAAGTTTTTTCCCTAGACTTGTATAAAAGGAAGCCTTCCTCTCTCATTTCAATCCATCTACCATCTCTTTTGCATATCTCCATCCTTTTTCATAATCTCTCAAGCACTCCATCTTTCAAGAAATCATTCTCAATCAAGGAAGAATTCAAGCAATCATATACATTCAATTTCTCCATTGAAGATCAAGGATTCAAGAATTCAATCCTTTGGAGGGATTTGGATTCAAGCATTCAAGATTCATCATTCAAACCCTAGATCTATCCATCATGGTGGTATGATCTTCCTTCAAGATCCTTTTTTCATCTTCAATATCTATTCATTCTCTCTTCAAGGTGGATTCCAAGCATGCAATCATGGAGGTTTTGATTTACATTTGTTAGTGTTGAGTCCAAGCTTTCATATCAACATACTTGTTTACATTCTAATATTACAATTGCATGTCTATTAAATATCATAGCTTCATTGTTAGATCTACTTATACTACTTGCTAGCATTCTCTATTTCAATTTCATTTTTAAGGTTGATTCCAAACCATGGTTTGACCAAGTCAAACCCCTCATCCAACAAACAAAACCCTTTTTCTTGCAGGTACAGGTGTGTGACAGCGAATCGCAGGGAGGATCTAAGTACCCTTTTCAGAAAACTTTTAGGATCCACAAACAAAATTTATGTTGGAATAGTACAGGTCAAGGTCGACATAAAGGGGTAAGATTGTGCCCCAAGATAAGATCTTACCCAGGCTGTGTTGGGTCAAGGTTGACCTTTCTCAGAACAACATAAGGTTTATGGGTTTTCTCTATTTATGTGTTAACAGGCCACATCCGGTTGTAGAATTTCCCCAAACTGAGTACAGATACTAGAAAACCATGATTTATGAATTTGCTACTTTTCAATATAAGTATGTATGTTTTATTAGGTTTTGAATCTCCACAAGATTTTCCACATACCTCACACACCCCAAGACACAAACATAGATATAAAAATATATCAACATATATATTTTTATACCTTAGAAAACCATTGTGAGAAATATCTTCAATTCTATTGGTAGCTTGATGCTCAAGTGTTGATATATAAAAATAATTGGCATTATGATCACCAATTTGGAGTTGAATGGCTCTAGAACTCTATTTAAAAAAATCTTCTTAAGAAATAGTATCATGGATCTTGGAAAGAATAAAGATTTATTGATCAAGAGATTAGGGGTGGCTCCCCAAAGTAGCATTTGGAGTTGGATGTTATCAAGTTCATATTTAAGCCAATTCACAAACTAGAAGATATGACCAAATGTAGACTTGTTCCTTTTGAACAAATTAGATTTCACATAGGCCAATTTATTAACCACTTAGTACATAGCTATACCACTAACATAAATACTCCTCATTTCTTCAATTCTATTTTTTAAGTTTGAGTGGATGGTCCACATCTTTTTAAATCTAAAAGGAATTTTTTTCTCATGGAACTCAATGTCAATATAGAGGAGAGTAGGAAAATGAGCAGATCTTATATGGATGAGGGTTAAAATTTTACAAAAATAACACAACAACCAATCTAGAGAGATTAGAGCTTAATCTAACTTAACTTGAATAACAACATCTCTATTAAGCTTGTTTGACTAGGTATAAGAGGACCTCTACAAATCAAGGTCCAAAATCTCTTAAGAATTAAGAAAATGAAACAAATCCAATATATTATCATCATCTATCTAGGATCCACCTTTCTTTTCATTTTTTCATAGAGGGGTATTAAAATGCCTCATAATCAACCATCTCTCATCTTTAAAATTTGATCTGAATCCAACAAGAGTATTTTAGATATTTTGTCTAGCTCGTTTATTGTTTAGAGCATAAATATTAGTTAGAATCCAAGAGGTCTCGTCCTTAATGTTACCAAACCAAGTTGCAATATGATTAGAGTAAGAGAAAATTATGGTCCTCTTTACAAATTTCATATTCCAAAAGGTAGTTAAGTCCCCAAAAGAAACATAGCATCACAACAATGGACTACCTAGTCCTTAAATAAAGCCAATTTAATCTTTAGACAATATTCACTCTACATTTTATTCCCTTGAACTAGAAAGATATTAGGTCTATGATCTATGATCTGAACAAAAAAGGGAACATTTTTTGGGAGGTTATCAAGCCCCCTTATGCTCCATGATACATGATTTTCATTTAAAATTTAGAGGAGATCTAGTAAAGTCCATATCAAGTAGATCCTTTTAATTCCCCTCAACTATCTCAAACTTATCCCAATTCTAAATCCTAGCAGGTCTACATAGGGATTTAGCATATGAACCATAATATACCTTTTGGCAATTCTTGGTTTTAACTCCAGATGAGTTGGACTAAGAAGAATTCATCTTCCTATTTTTAGAATTTACCTAAATGAAAGGCCCCTCAACTAAAACATCAGATTCATATTCTAGTAGCATCACAATATATTTCAACATATGATCAATTGTAAGATCCTAACCTTGTGGACAAAAAACCTCATCCACATCTTGATAAATGTCCACCACTATTTCAAAAAATTTGTAACATCTATTCAAGGGATACATTAGTATGTGGGAAAACTACAAGAGAATCCATCTTGACTTTATCGTGAAATATCTTAGGGGAAGTAGAAACTTCAACTGGAGCATCTTGATGGATTTGGAAAGGGAAACACCAGAACTATATGTGGCTTTCTTTCTCTAAATCTTCTTAAAATATTTCAAGGCTTTGAAATGGAAATTCATAGCCTAGTAGCCCACCATCTTACAATAGAAGCAATAAAAATGAATAGATATGAATTCCATAGATTGTGAATAGATACCAAGCTTAGAGTTAATAATTCTTTCCAAGGAAAGATTAATAGATCATAAACAAATATTTTCCTCATGGAAATCATGGGACCAACAAATAGAAGCTCCACAAAAAAAATAACTCATCCTATTAAGACCTCCTCATCAAAAAATGCCATAGGAAGGCCTTGAAACCTTGACCCAAACTAAGGCGATATCAAAAGACCAATCCTTAGGATTTAACCTCGGTTCCCATCTCTTATGGGTATCATTAAACAAACCAATAATCGAGGACCACCTGAAAGAAGAGCTAATAAATCCTTCTCACATGTAAAGGTGAAATAGAAGAATCCTATTGACATAGAAACTGCATCCACCTAGCCTTTAGTTTTCAATTTTATTGCTACCAAGCATGAAATGATTCAATATTTGGGGCCAAACCAATAAATTTAACAATCAAAGACCAACCCATCACAAAACTATGCTTCTCCACAATAGAGTATGGCATATAAATAGAAAAGGAACTAGAAATATGGTTAACAAAATGAAAGATGAGAGAGACACTCCTACCTTTGAGGCATAAATGGAAAATCTATATTCATTTTTTATTCTATATAGTCAACACTTGTAGCTTTAACATGAGCCTCCATCGAAGAATCCAAATAGTTGGGGCTTTCTCACACATTATCTAACACCAAATGGGAAGAGGATTGAGGAAAATTAGTATGTTTAGAATTAACTTAACATAAAAATGGGGCACCCAAATCCTTACCCGAGTCAGTATCAGATCCAAAAGGACAAGAAGATTCACATGTACTCTCAATGTCATTAGATGACTCCCCATCCTCAATACTACAATAGAAATGAATTTCCACCCTAGGAGAATTCAAATTCAAACTTAACACACCACCCTAGATTATTTGTTGTTATAATTTTGTAGTGATTTTTTATCCACCATAGGTGTGTGACCCTTGGGGAGATTTTTACTATTCAATATCAAGTTCCATCTAGAATTAGGTCATTCATGATTCTCCTTCATTAACTAGTATGTCGAAGAGACTGAGAAATAACCAAATGTCTTAGGGGCCCAAATTGCTTCATCTTATTTTATTATATTTAAGAAACAAAAATCTCCTACATTCTTCATAATTTAGTTTTTAGCTAAATTATTCATAAAGGATTAAGGTGGAAAAACTTTCTATTTTTTCTTTCTTCCACCCAATAACTATACTCAAATACATTTGTACCATTCTATCTATTAAGAGGCCTTTTAGAGAAATAATTTCTAATATACAATTAGAAGTGACATTATTAAAACATATGTCTTCCCAAAAATTCATCTTTCTATTTCCTACGTGTCATCAAAGTCCTTGGTTTAAAAATTTCTTTGAATTCAAGATGTTATTCTAGGTCACAAAGCTCTTAGGTAGAGATATGTAGATTAAATCATCTTGAATAAGTATCTAGCACAAGGTATCATAGTCTATTTATTCCTCAAATACAATATATTCCAACCATATATGGATAGGAAGGATTTATTGAAAGTTTGTAGCTTCTAAAGCCCTAGAACCCTAAACATTTTTTGTCTACAAACTATATCCCAGGATTTTTCTCCTCTTTGAAGATGGTTATGAGAGTAAATAATTTTGAGAATGAGGCGTTTCTCCAATTTGAAGAGGATTTTTCTGGGGATATTTGGATTCAAAAATTTATCAAGGAAGAAGAGAAGGATGATAGTTAAGATGAACATGAAGAAGGAGATGATGGATGTGCTGTTGAGAAGGAAGGTCAAGGAAATGGGGATAAGTAGGAAGACCACGACGATGGCGATGATGACGACGACGATGATGATGACGACGATGACGATGATGATGATGATGATGATTTTATCTTATTAGAGATTATTAAGATGGAGTAAAGGAAATTGATATTTCTCTTGGTGAAAAAATTGAATATCATTGATAGGATAATTAAGAAATATTTTATAGGCATTTTTGTCGCAGGGTAATAAAAACTCAAGAAGTAGAGGAAGTAGGTTAGTTTGAAGGATATTCAGGACTCTAGAAAAAATAATTCAAAGAATTCCCAAGAGAAGGAAACATGGTAGGAGCCTGTAGACTCTATAACTGAATATTGGAAAATAATTGTCGAGTTAGGTTTTCTTCTTTTGTATTTATGTTTCCTGCATACAAGTTCATTTCTTGTTAGGGTGCTAGTCTTCCTTTTTCTAAGTTTCTCTATTTTTCCTTGTTAAACTATATTTAATAGGCCTACGTCCCTTCCCATCATATCTAACAAAATAACATATACTAGTATTATTTTTAATCTATTAACTTAGAAACCAATAACTAAATTTATATAACTAAATATTTTTATGTTACAACATATAGTTGAGAAGGATATCCTATAAGAATAAATATACGATGAGATACTATTGATTATGTATCACATGTTGATATGATCAGTATATATAATGGCTTATAACATATTCTCTATGGATGAGATAAAGATGTACATGCTTATATTTTAATTTAATAAATATATACTCAATCAAATTAATCTATAATTCAATACATTAATTTTAATATTTTTCCATCCTTTACACTGGGGTATAAATACAAATCTAGATAATATAAGTTCAGAATTCCTAATCGTGCTTCCCCTTTACCAACAAGAGTTATACTGACTTAATTTAATCCTATGTGAGTTCCAAGGAGATGCAATTCATGTTTAGCAACTACAAATTTCTCATCTCTAACTTTCCAATTAATTGAAAAACTTGATTTAATTAATAATTTACAATGTCAAATCGGTAAAAAAAAAGGGGGTAATTTGAGTCCTTGTGATACACCCATAGAAAGTGAAAAGATTGGGAAATGTGGGATTTAAATATAAAATGAAGATTTTGGAATAAAAGAAGTTAATGGTGATGGAATTTATTAACTTTAAAAATTGTTGCACCTTTTCACTCTAGAATCTATAAAGTTATTTGGTTAGATAAGAAAGCTTTTGATAGGACGAGGCCTTGTCACTCAAAGAGATGATGCAACCAATACATAGAAGTGTACCCACATCTCAATAATATCTTTATAGAAAATAATTTTAATGACCTTGGTGAAGAGCAACCAACATATTTTGCATATTAACTTTAGAAGATATATGTTAAAAGTATATAACGATGAAAGTGAATAGTATTTCACTAAATAATTGTAATTTATTCATAGAATTTAAATAAATATTATATTTAATAAAATATTACTTAAATTAAATTAAAAGTGGATCATTATTGATAACAAAAAAATTATATAACTGATACTAGTAGCATGGTTTGATGGTTAAGTTGTGGTGTTCTTATTATTGCCCTAGAGGTTCAAATCTTATGATCTCATATTCATACATTTTTTTAAAACCAAAAACAAAATCTTTAAAACATAACATATTACTTCTATATATAACCAAAAATTTTAAAAATTAATTAATATTTCTCATTAAAATATTATAAAAGCTATAACTCATTCCTCCTCATGGGTAAGAACGTGAGACCATTTATATATAGAAATAGTTTATTTTCTATTTTCTCAAATCTAAAGCTCATTGATTCCTAGTAAAGAAGATTCCCATAAACTGGTATTTTAATTTTGAATTTATATTTTGTTTCAATAAGGCCATGTTAATTTATTCTCAAGGGAAGGTCCAAATTTTTTGGACATTCATTTTTGCATGGGATTTTGTATTATTATTATCACGGGAAAGTCAGGGCAAGAAGAATGACCTTTCCTCAAGAGGATATCATCAAGAGGCCACAAATATTTTAAGTTAATTTTCTTGTTTTAATGAACTCTACATTTTCAGTCACATCACCAATGTATTTTGTTCTTGTCCACTAGTTGTTGAAAGATGGTGAGGGAATGAGAAGTACTTTTGTCTCTTGTTCATTCAATCCGTCAAGCCATCACATTTCTAGCATATTTAATGCTATACTGCCAGCTTACAGATTTTCACCATGGTTCTCTGTCATTGGGCGTTATCTGATACAGGAATATTTATCGAAAGCTATAAACACATGAAGACACCACTCCTTAGCTGTGAAGCATACTGAGTAATAAAGCAAGTGGGGAAAAGATGGGATAGAAAGAGGTGGTGTGAAGGCCGTCATCTCTAGTATATCTGAAGGCTGACATATACACCGAATGTCTCTCACAACACTGTTAGGGATTGCAACAAAAGCTACAAGCCAGACACAACTTTTCACCTTTGCCCTCACCTTTTCTCTCTAAGTGATCATCTTATCTACAAACGTCACCCTGGTTGTTTTTAGTCCTACAGTGGTAGGGCTTATCTTCTTTAGGGCTACCTCTTGTCCCTCTCTTTCTGCAGTAACGCCCACCTCCCTCTGCCACTGTTCAGTTCAGTGGTCGGGTCACTTAATTGGGCCGGGGCCCGGGTACTTCACTCACGAATCTTTATTATCATGCCTTTTATGGTGGTTATCGTTTTCCCTCAGATGAAGATTATTTATGTATGTATGTACTTTATTGAAGCTCTTTTACCATGTATGAAGAAATTTGAAGTATCCAATATATGAGTATCCAAATTCTGTGGTTTTCAAGTCAAACTAATTGACCTATGTTTTATGAATCTTGTTGAACTACTAATTGTAAATATGGGTCACTAGAAAACTATACAAATTATGATAGTAATATTGTAATTTGACTTGCTATGAATTAAATTAAGACCTTTCCGATTAAGAGTCAAATATTGAAGAGTACTCATTCTAAGATATTACTATTAGGAGTCATTTATGTACTTTTTCAATCAAAATCATTGACCCATGTTTAATGACTAGTGCTTCAAAAATCTCATCTCTCATTAAAATATCTATACAGTTGAAATACATTCGAAAACTACACGATAAAATATGAGTAGCAATATCATAATTTTACTGCTATTGATTAGTTTGAAACCTCTTTGATTATGAGTCAAGGACTAAAGACTATTCACTCTATGATATTTCTATCAAGATTCAATTTTATAGTTTCCTAGAAAAACTCATTTGTCCATATTTCTTGAGTAGTACTTCACAAGAACTTTTCTCTCATTCAAATATCAATAAAGTAAAATTACATGAGATGGACCCTTCTAAATCACTACTCATGAAACATGGGTCAACGAGTTTGACCTAAAAACTATATAGTTCATTCTTGATACAATTATTGTGATTTGACATTTTTATGGATTAGATTGGAACCTCTGATTAGGAGTCAAGGAATGAAGAACATTCATTCTATGATATTTCTATCAGCACTCAACTGTGTAGTTTTTGACTCAAACTCATTGACACATGATTCATGAGTAGTGCTTCACAAGAACCCATCTCTCATGAAAATATCTACACAGTTGAATTCCATATGATGGATTCTTGTGAGCCACAACTCATGAATCATGGGTCAATGACTTTGACTCAAAAAACTACTAAACTGAATTTTCATAGCAATATCATAGTTTAACTTGTTGTGGATTAGATTGTAACATCTTTGATTAAGAGTCAAGGACTAAAGATTATTCATTCTATGATATTGCTATCAAGATTCAACTGTGTACAGTTTTCATCTCAAACTCATTTACCCATGTTTCATGAGGCTAGTGGTTCATAGGAACCCATCTCTCACGAAAATAATATTTACACAATTGAATTCCATGAGATGGGGTTCTTGTGAACCACAACTCATGAAACATGGATAAATGTCTTAGGCTCAAAAACTACACAATTGAATCCTAGTAGAAATATAACAATCAAGTAATAAAAGTATTCATTTTGGGATATTACTATCACGATTTAAGTATGTCGCTTTTAGGTCAACCTCTTTGACCCATGTTTCATTAGTAATGGTTCAGAAGAACCCATCTCTCATGAAAATATCTATACATTAAAGATATGAGATTCCCACAATCTATTATTAGTTCAGATATAGATTGTTGGAGTAGATTGTGTATGATTTTTTTATCTTTTTTTTGCATCAAAGTTTCGGATCACACTTTGTGAACCATCATAAGGAAAAGAAAGCTACAAAACATGAGATCACAAAGTGTGATGTGAAACGTTGATGCAAAAATAATAAATAAAAAATCATACGTAGTCTACTCCAGAAATCTATCTGAATATCTATACAATTACATTCCATGAGATGGGTCCTTGTGAAGCACTAATCATGAGACACAGATCAATGAGTTTGATTCAAAAATAATAAAGCTAAATTTTGATAACAATATTGTAATTTGACTACTAATGGAGCAAATTGAATCCTCTTTGATTAAGAGTCAAGGACTAAAGAGTATTCATTCTATGATATTGCTATTAGGATTCAATTGTGTAGGTTTCAACTCAGACTCATTTTTCCATGATTCATGAGAAGTGCTTCACAAGAACCCATCTCTTATGAACATATCTAGATATTTGAATTCTATGAGATGGGTTCTTGTGAACCACTACTCATGAAACATGGGATTAATGAATTTGGATCAAAAGTTACAAATTTGAACCATGACAGTAATATCATAATTCGATTTGCTGTGAAAAACATCTCATACTTATTATGATCTAGTTTGCCAAATTTCTCATGGATACAATACTTACTTTATATCTTATGATGAGATCTTGCATTCAACAAGATTTAATCTTTGATGAATTCATAAACAATCATTCAACTTCACAAGATTAAATTTAAATATTGATCTGACGAAAGTTTCATCAATTTATCAAGCAGGATTAGAATAAAGTATAAACATATCAAGCGGGATTGGAATAAAGTATAAACATTTTTTTTGTTATTAAATAACCAGAGAATGGGTGTAGCATGTGGAATCTATCGACCGGGTATGTGGTATTTAATTTTTAAATGTTCAAGTCAACGTAGATGAGCTGGATACAGAGTTTTAAAGGCTGAGGATTGGTTGATATTCCTTTTCGTATTAAGATGGAGTGCTAAAAGAAGGGTCATTATTTGTCTCACTGGTAATGGGCATGAGGAAGTTTCTTAAAGCGTTAATTATATGGATTCCTAGAAAGATACAGCTTTGTTAGGTGCATTGATGATTAACTGTTGATGGCGATCTTTACTTGGCATCTTCTCTCCAATAGAAGTGGTCGAAAGAAAGCAAAAATGATGCCATGATACATGCAATCGTATCATTACAATCAAATCGTATTTCTCAGGTGCACGTGGGTGTTTGGGGAGGCCCTATAATATTATGTTCATTCCTATACTGAAATTAGGTGCCAAGAAAGGACGCTGCGAAAATAATGCCTGAAAGAAACAAATGATACGAATAGAGGATTTAGCTAGTGAGAGCATCATTGAAATACGACCATGGGAGGGCCCTGCAAATGGCCACCCACTAAGCTTGGGACCTCTATTCACTTTCCTTTCAAATATTATTAGATCTTATAGCTGCCAATTCGCTATTCCTATCTTGCTCTTGCACATGTGGTTATTATCTTCCTTTCTCTAAGGACTATTATTTAAAATTTTAGCATGAAATATAAGATATAAGGGAGATTCTTCTTTGTTAATCATGATGAGTATAATAGTAGGGTTAGTAAAGAACTTGAGAAGAATGAAAAGGATTATTGATTTGGAAACTTAAATAAGTTATAAAAATCAATATGTATTTTTTTAAAAAGATTTCTAATATTTTTATTATTGCATAATATAATTCTAATTTTTGTTTGAATATTCAAAGCGAAACAGAAGCACATATTACATTAAATCTCAAATTTTCTAGCTCCAACTTTCTCAAACTACCCCCACTTCTATCATTTGTCTTGGACTTTTAAGTCATTTGAAAAGGACCTTTGAACAAAAAGATAAAGTTCTTCCATCACACAACAAGAATAATGACCATGTGTGGAAGGAGCAGTCCTATGTCCTTTTAATATTTCTTATTTCTATTATTTAGTGCAATAGATTTCCAATTCCTCCTACATAGACCAAAACAATGTGAATTTATTGTGTAAAAATTATCTCTCATAATAATTCTATTACAAAATAAGTATTGTTTTAAAATTTATAAAAAATCATGCAATTATCTCAAACATCTCTAATATTTTCCACCCTCCCTTCTCAAATGTCAATTCAATACTCTATAGTCTAGGCTTTTCTCTTCTAAAGACTATATTTACAGGCATCCTAACGAACATTAATAATACTAATTCATATATTTAATTCTCACATGTCTATTATGATCTTCAAAGAATTTGAGATGAGAAAAAAATATAGATTTTACTTCTATTCAAATAAAAATAAAGAAATTGAATTGAAAGAGATTTCCTATCCAACTACATCAACTCATAAATTAATCCCAACACATCTCAATAATTCTATACTTTAAACCTGATCACTCTAATTCTATACTTTGAAAGTGATCGCTTACCCTAATAGAGCTGTTATACAATTAAAAAAACCACTTCCACCTCAAATCTTCCATTATATAGTTTTCCCCACAACTACTATATTTAATCTCTCTTACTTTGTAAAAGACTTACCCCCCTGACATACTCTTGTACCTTCGGCACCTCAAATATGGAAAGTGAGTGGGAAGTATGTGAAACTATAATTTCCTAAACTGCAAGTTCATTTGGCAGGAGCATTTTCCTCTCAATAGAAAAGCATTTCGAAATGGTAAACCGCCATCGAAACAAACTTGGATATTTATTTAACCACTAGCAAATAGTATTGGTTTTATAGCAGGGCGTTGTAAAGCAGAATCACATGACGAGATGGGTATTATCATTACGAGGCTGAATATGTCATCAGTAGTCTTTATAAAGATACAAATATATAACTAAAAGCTGACGTCCTTATGGAATGGAAGGCAGAGCATTAGCTTATCAATTATTGAGGGCCGTACGATTCAGCAAAAATAAAAAAGACCCCTACGCGGCCCTACAATCAAACAACAAGACACTCCATAAAAGGCTTTCATCACAGCTCACATACATATGGTGGATTCCCTGCTTCTCAGCAGTATTTCAATGATTCATTTGTGCAAATTTAATCTCTTAAATCTTATTATAGTCTTGCTATTAGAATACTTGAGTAGAATTTATTAACTTTGTGTTTCATGAATAAAAATGTTTACTAGGATTAGAGGTGCTTAACTCTTTAAAAATGTTTACTACGAAAAACATCCGAGGTAACCCACAAACAGCCTCTAATTCTGTAATTGTGATACTCATGAGGACTAATACTGGGCCTTGAAAAATGGCCGTGTAATGAATGCCCAAGTCATATCTTACGCACAAGTTCATGCAAGGAATCGATCGAAAACGGTCCACGTAGGAATTTTGTTTGTATTAGGGGAAGAGTAGATGGGGAAAGGATCTACTCTCTGTGAAGGCCGGCAATGGCAGAGCCCATCCATAAGTATAAAGACAAAAGCATAGGCGCATCATACGTCTGTGTGCTTCATAATAAATTTGTCTGACCACCCTGATGTGAAACACACCACAGAATGCCAACGTAAGCAATATGGACTTTGACCTTCAACCCCTGACATTCATTCATTCATATGCACAAGAAACCATGCCAAGGGCATTTTAGTCATTATCTCTCCAACGGCAGATGTTTTTCTAAAGTTAGACAGTCTACACTAGTAATTTGAAGAAGTAAGATAGATAGTATTGTGATTAAAATGTATAATAAAAAATTCTGATTTATCAATAATGTGTTTGTTTTTGGTTGGTGAGAATTTTTTTATATTAGGTATAAATTTACAGTTTTAGTCTCTTTTTTGTTAATGTGATATTAGAGGGCATGTCATGCTAGTATATTCGTACAAATAAAAAGTTTACTTGACACACTACAGTATAAAGGCATCTATACGATTCCTGCAATCTAAAATAAATAAATTTATATTAAGCTAGAAACTGGAATAACTACATAAAGATTTTCAAACAGTAATAGTTGTCATTCAAATAGTCTACACTAGTAATTTGAAGAAGTAAGATAGATAGTATTGTGATTAAAATGTATAATAAAAAATTCTGATTTCATCAATAATGTGTTTGTTTTTGGTTGGTGAGAGTTTTTTTATGTTAGGTATAAATTTACAGTTCTAGTCTCTTTTTTGTTAATGTGATATTAGAGGGCATGTCATGCTAGTATAATTCGTACAAATAAAAAGTTTACTTGACACACTACAGTATAAAGGCAGTTATACAATTCCTCCAATCTAAAATAAATAAATTTATATTAAGCTAGAAACTAGAATAACTACATAAAGATTTTCAAACAGTAATAGTTGTCATCCAAACCCCAAAAAATAAAGATTCAAAGAGGCCTATAACAGAACTACCTAAGAAAAATTCAATAGAAACTAAGAAAACAAAAGAGTAGTAACAAAAAGATAGATAACTATAACGATAGCAAGAAAAAGACAATAAACTATTTAACTCGACAGTGTGAAAGACAAATTAGGAGCTACAAACAATAGATTAGACATCTCCAATCCATAATTGTCATTAAAACCCAAAGAGTAAAGATCTAGGGAGGTTTGTTATAGAACTACCACAAGAAAGCTTCAAAATAGGACAAGAAAACAAAAGGATAGCAAGAAAAGTATAGGAAACTATCAGCTCAAATGTTTGAAAGGAGATGTGAGCTAGAGTTGAATAAAGAGAGTTCCCCAATTCATAACTTTCTGGTTATGTAATCAATATCAGAAGACCATTTAGCCAAAAAATCATCAACAACATTCTACTCACAAGGAATATGAATAAAAAAGACACGATCAAATTTTGAATTTGGTAAAGAATTTGACCTACATAAAGAACCAACTTCCAAGAAGAATAAGGAGTTTTCCCATTATTCAAAAGGGAAATCAAAATTATTGAATTCGTCTCACAATAGAAAAACCAAGGGATTAGTAGCATAAGCTAGGTATGTTACAAAAGCATGCATATGAACTTTCAAAGGAGAACAAGAAAATAAAATTACAGTAAGAAAAAGTCATAAAACTATCAGCTCAAAAGAGTGAAAGAAGTTGTGAACTATGAGCTGGAAAAGGAGATCCCCAATCTATAACACTTCAACTATGGCCAATATCTAAAGTTCATTTAGGCAAATAATCAGCAACAACATTCCATTCATGAGAAATATGAATTAAATAGATGAAATAAAAATTTCAAGCAAGGCAAAGAATTTGACCCACATAAAGAATTGACATTAGAAGGCCATTTGTTTGTTTAATTTTTTTATTTTTATTTTTGTCTTGTGGGTCTTATCTTTCTTGATTTGTGGTCTCTTTTCTTACCCCTTTTCTCATCTTATTAGGTTCGTGATCTGCAATCAATTACTCTTCTTCTTCCTATGTTCTCTTGCATCTGGATGATAGATCACGATCCGAAACATTGATGATAAAAAACTTTTACATAATCAAATCTAGAAACTATAACAGCATTCCCACATAAAGAACCAACTTCAACGAATACAAAACTCTTTCCCCGAAAATCAATACTATTGTATCCATCTCACAGATAATCTCTCATCAAACCTAACTCAGAAGCTTTCCCCAAATGTGATAGTGAAATTTAGGATAGCTTAAAATTGCTTAGACGTCATTAGAATCTTTATTCCCGGACTACAAGTCTGTATCCAAGCTATGGTTTTCTGTTAACGACGGAAACGGTCAAGTCGTCGACGACAAGGGTTTTTTTCAATATCATAATGACCTCCGCACGTGCACGGACTCGGAACGGTTTTCGTTAGAAAGGAGTCTTCGTGCGGGTGAATTTGTTCCTCGTCGAAAGAGCTTTTGTTCTCTGGACGGGTTATTATCTCCTTCTAATACGTGCTTTTGTCTGCGTAGGGCATCCCTTAGTACGACAAATAAATTGCATGAGAGCATAAAATTATGTAAAGGGCCCGCCAATCCAAGCATTCTGTTTACGGGCTCACTCGAAAAAAACCAAATACAAGCATTACAAACCCTAATTAGACCGGCCATCTAAACTCCTGGTGAGCTTAGCAAAGCATATGTAGATGTATATAATAATGTTGGTCCTTTCTACTTTTAGAGAACAGACATTTGGCTTTTTGGTTTATTCATTAGCATTATAATCCAAACCATAAAGCCATTTTGGGTATTTATCTTTGTTCCTTGAGGGGCTAATTATGATAAGAGTAGCAAAGCCTGCAGGCTATGAATAGGGCCACTAATTCTGGTGGCGAGTGCTAATACAGTTGGCTAGCGTGGGGTTCTGTTCAGTCCATGCCTGGAAGCTCACCTCATTCCTTTATATAATCTCTTCCCACTATTGTTTTATATAATCTCTTGCTACTATTGTTTTATATGTGTATATATACATGGTTGGGATTAGATGAGTGATGGGCATCACTTGGTTGTATGTTTGGGTAGCATAGGCAATCAGAGATTGAGAGAATAAGGAGCCATGATTCAATAGAAACACTCTTTCTTTTTCTGTGGGTATGTATGTGATTGCCTTTGCTCGCTGGTAAAGCCCTCTTTGGAGGTGGGTCTTGGGTTGTCAAATATGATGGCTTTGCCCTCCCCAGGCACTGCTGCCTCAGGCACTTCTGGGTCTCATCATATCAATTCCATTCCTGGATTCAATTGTTCATCTCCTCTTCAGCTTTCATCCTCTGCCGCCACCAATAACAACAACAACAAACGGAAACGCCGTCCTGCTGGAACGCCTGGTATGGTTTTATTTTTCATATGTAAAAATTGTTCACACAATCAAATTTAGAAAACCATTACATAATACATATGAATTGTGGAAGTCTAACAGCTTTCATCTTCAATCCTTACTGAAAACTGTGTGTTTACATGTATTTATTTGTAAAATGATTGTTGTTGTTGTTACTACTGTTGTGATGAGCAGATCCCGATGCGGAGGTGGTGGCGTTATCTCCCAAGACATTAATGGAATCCGATAGATATGTGTGCGAGATATGCAACCAGGGTTTCCAGAGGGATCAGAATCTGCAGATGCACAGGCGCAGGCACAAAGTCCCTTGGAAACTCTTGAAAAGACCTACGCCTGAGATTAGGAAACGGGTATATGTGTGCCCGGACCCGACCTGCCTTCACAATGATCCCTGCCATGCTCTTGGAGACCTGGTTGGCATCAAGAAACACTTCAGGCGAAAACACAGCATTGAGAAGCAATGGAAGTGTGAGAAATGCTCGAAAGGCTATGCTGTTCAATCTGATTACAAAGCCCACCTCAAGACCTGTGGCACCAGAGGCCATTCCTGTGACTGTGGCAGAGTTTTCTCCAGGTATTTATTTATAATTATGAACCAGTCATCGGAGAGTTTTCTCCACATATTTGCTTATATGTATTTATATATATACATGTATTCCATATAGGTACTAGGCCAATCTTACGGAGCCGGTTTAGGGCTTTTAAGTTGTCTAGAGAAACGAAATTGAGTGCATGGCTTCTCTGCAATTATGTTCATTTTCATCTGTAGCTCTTAATTGCGCTGATTATGAACACGCATGTGTGACACTGAAAACCGTTGGCTTTTCTTCCTGTAGAGTGGAAAGCTTCATAGAACACCAAGACAATTGCAGCGCTGCGAAGGAGAGAGCAACTTTCGGATACAGTGATCCGCCAAGCCTGCCATCCTTAACGGGAAGAACGAGCAGCTCCAACGACACTTTCAGCGCCAACAGGTCCGGGATTTCATCAGCCGGAAGGCCATTTGAATCCATGAAGTTTCAGGAGAAAGCCGCCTGGTTGAAAATGGAGCAAAGAGAGCGTCAATTCCTCCTTGCAAACAGCAACCCTAATACATCGGAAACAACACTCCAAGGGATCAACAATGCAGGCGCCGCAGTACTGTTCAGAGAACATATAAAAATTCCAACCCATTCTCCTACAGTAGCCATAGAACCCATTTCTTCCTCAGAAGAAGACATGTCTGAACATGCTCCGGGTCTGCAGCTCTCCATAGGCCTGAAACCTAACTACGACAACAAATCACCAGTCAAAACAGACCGCAGGCCTAAACGGCTTGCGCTGCCAGAAGATATCAGTTCATGGAAGCCGGTAGAGCATGAAGAAATAGCCGCCAGAGATACATCAGGCCTTGAAGCCGCCAGTTTTGCAGGTCATCCGCGGGGAAGAAATAACAGCGAGAGAAACCAGTCACCATCTGAAATTCCCTGGGCATCTACTCAAATGATTGCAAGACTGGAGGCAAGGGGAAATCTCATCTATGTTCCATGGAACTCGGGGCAGCAAAACACAGTTGTGGGCAGCAGAACGGAGATTTCCTTGCCCTCTGCTGAAAGCGACATTGCCGGAGCGGAGGTTTTGAAAAGGCAAGCGAGAGAGCAGCTGAGGCAGGCGTCTCAGGAGAAGGCTTACGCTGAACAAGCAAGAGATTTAGCGAAGAGACAGATCGAATTGGCCGAAGCAGAGTTCGCCGCCGCAAAACGATTACAAGAACAGGCTCGGGCTGAATTGGCTCGTGCTCAGCAGCTCAAAGAACAAGCCACGCGCCGCATTGATGAAACTAGACTGGAAATTACATGCCAAGCTTGCCGCCAGCAGTTCATGTGTCATGTTAGTAGTTCTAATGGGCTTCAGCTGGATTTGCAGTCTGATTTTCAAGGATGCGCAAATGGTGCGAAGATGGAAGTGTGAGGAAGGGAAAGTCATGTATCGGCGCCTGTAATTAAGTTCTGGCTCGACTGTTCAGGAGAAGCAATTGTGAAATTCGGTAAGCGGATCGCGTCCCTGGATGATTTGTTGAATGCATATATTCTTTTGCTAGAGTTGGATCAATAAGATGTCTGGTTATCCGTGTTATAATCACAGAACTTGCATCATGTTGCCTACTGTTCATTCTGAATGTATAATGTATATGATGTTCAGATTATGGGAAATTGGAATTCACAAATATGGCCAGTGGAAAACCAGTTTGGAACCCTAATAAAAACAAGCATCATATGTTATTTTCTTTGTTATGCCTTTGCTATGTAAATTTACCTCTTGGGTCAGCTACTCAACTAGCAAAATATGTTTTATCTTCTTAATAATCATGTTATTCTACTTCCCCGCCTCATCATTCTATCAATATTGATGTATTCTCTCCAAAAAATTCAGAACAAGAGACAGTGTATGTGTATTGTGTTTGTTATTGATTTACTCACCATTGTTTCATAAAATCGTAAGGGAGGACAGATGTATTTCTTTCCAGTTTCCATAAACTATGTTGAATGATTCGATGCCAATTAAGTACTTTGGAATGTAGAAGTTTTTTCTTGTACCGGCGCATGATAGAAATTTGCTTTTCTAAACTATACAGAATTCCAACATCAGCTTCGGCTCTTCAATTTTAGTTTACACTCGATATCAAATTTCAACTTGAATCTTCTAAAATCATTCTTGTACAATTGTTTTCTTTCTTAAGACTATAATACTTCCATTCGAGATTTTAGTGTTTTCTCTTTGACAATTCATAGATATACATGAATGGTAAGGCGTCAATTGTTATTGATGCCTATTGCACAACCTTGTAAGAGCAGTGCACTATGTTGTATCAATAAAGATATGCTTTTCACAGAAGTATTTGAGTGTTTCATCTATTTTGTAATGTGAAGTTTTGTTAGTAGTTTGATTTTGAGAAATTTTAATTAAAACGTAAATGTAAAAATTAATTGATTACACAGGAAACATTTTTATTCTTTATATTTATTTATTAATTTATTAAAAGATGTTAACAATTGTGATGTCTATTTGTCTATTTATTTATGTAAAATTTTGTAGAATTGTTTGATTTGTTATTTTTTATTGAATTCACACAATTTATCTTATATCAATTAGGATAACTACATACAACAAAATCAAAAGTAAATCTAAAAAAGAGTGTAAATAGACAAACAAGACACACTTATCCCTCATATTTTCTATTAAGATGATGTCAAAAGTTACTGTGTATGTCTATCCAAACAGCTATTTATAAAAGTTTTATCAATTAACTTGATTTTTCATCCATTCATTAGGTTCACATACTCTGCCTTGTATTATTTAGAACTTACAAACAACAAAATTAAAATGTAAGTCAAAGAATAAGCAAATGAAGAAGACACTTTTTATCCAATATAATCATTTATCAAGAGAATTCAAAAGATGGTAATTTCTTTTGTGTTTATTTGTCTATAAAATTTAATTAGCTTTTTAAAAAAAATTTCCTTCTTTAATTGGGTTTACATTATGAGTGAAAAAATTGATATATAGCAAAAAAATAAGTAAATGTGAAAGAAAGAACAAGCAAAAAAAGAGACAATTTTATCCTTCACAATTATCTTTTAAATGCTATTATTAATTATGTTTTTTATTTGTCTATATTTCTATCTATAAGAAATGTTATCAAGTTACTTGGTCTATCACCACTCCATTCAATTTAAATACTTCATCTAATAGAATTTAGATACTTATGTATAACAAATTTGAGAGTAAATGTTAAACAAAGAGTAAATGACACTTATATATTGTATGATATCTATTTAAGTATGAGATGTTTTCAAATCATTGTGTTTATCTATCTAATAAAAATATACTATTGTATTTTTATCTTAATGAAACACATTTATATTCAATGGGCATGACATAAAATATTTTATACCATTAGTTTTTTCTTATGATCATTCTTTTGTCATTCAATTATTATTAGTTCAAAACTATCATGATCGTGTCATTTTTTGTTGTTTAAATTAAAAAAAAATTCATTACTTACAACAATGTTAATATTTTTTTGTTAACTCTCATTTACATTGCAATAGAAGGAAAGGGAACATGTATAGCACACAACCACTCAAAATGCACAAGTAATCCACCATTTAGTTGTAAGGAGGAGAAAATAAAATTTATTTAGTTATTGTTTATTTTTAATCATATTATTTTACATTTCAAGGAAGAAAATGTAAGAGCAATAAGGTCAATCCATTATTTCTTATTCAATAAAATTAACTAGATCAACTCAAGCTAAATTGAGGTCTAATTTTATTTTAAGTATTTCTTGTATACATCTCTACAATACTAGTTTTATAGAAGATGAATTTTCAGATGCTATGCATTTATTTGTATATTTTTTAAAAACAAAAGGAGAAGAATTTATCTATGTCAAAGTCACCCTACTAATATTAATTGAGAGAAAGATTAAAATTTGATTTCTTCTTAGAAATACATTAAATTTCATCAAAAATAAATCTTATTTCTAGTATATAATGTCTCATTTCCTCTCATTCTACTATCATATTTATTGCTTACTCTTTCTACCATCTTCTAAGTCTGTTTTCTTTAGTTCTCACTTTTTCCTAAATGTGCCAACATCCTTTTTCTTCATCACTACTTTTCCTCGTCCCCTTCTCATCTTTGAGTCTTTTGAACCTTTCCCATTTGCCAACTTTCAAACTTGAACTTACATTTTTTAGTTAACCTCATCTTATCCCCACTTCCTCCAATTTAAGTATTTATTCTAGTATGTATTGTTCTACATTTCTCTCTATTGTTTCTTCTTTATCATCCTTTCTCTACAACCTAGACTCTTTTTTTTTTTTTTTGGCCTATCCCCTTATTTTTTTATCCTTTTTGTCTTTATATAATCTATTATATTTATTTTTAATGATTTTTTTTCTTCCTCTTAGTTTCAACCCTCGTCCTTGGTTATTTAATGATTTTATTTTATTACTTTGTTTAGTGATATCTTCATCCTTCTTAATTAATATTCTACTAATTATAACTCTAAATTTTGTATAGTTTTAACTCTTCTAATTTTACTCCATCAATAATATGATTTTGTTTTATTACTTTGTTTAGTGATATCTTCATCCTTCTTAATTAATATTCTACTAATTATAACTCTAAATTTTGTATAGTTTTAACTCTTCTAATTTTACTCCACCAATAATAAGATTTCGAGTCATTGAATCTTATTTTTATCATATTTTTCAATAACCTTCCATTTTATATTCTTGCAATATTAAGTACCCTTTTATAATATTTTTTCTTTTATTTTATAATATACTTTGTTTGTCTTAACTTATTATAGTTTTTAAATAAAAGAATATTTTCTTTATCTTTTAACTTAATTTACAGAGAAATTATAATATTATTTTCAAATCTTGTATCTCACATTAAAATATTTTTTTCTATTCTATTTTTTTATTCCACTTTCTTATTTATAATCTTTTCTAATAATTCTAGTGGTTTGATTTATTTTACTTTTAAAACCACATATAATGTATTCCTAATTTTTTATATATTTCTTTTTTAAATCTTTTATTTATAGTATAATATGAAATTGTTGGATTTTCCAAAAATTAAGATATTTTAATATTTATTGAATTCTTTTTTCAATGTTAAAGGCAAAATGCCTAAATTTTGCATTACAAATAGAGAAGCATACATAGATTTTACAAATATAAGGAACAAAGTATTGTAATCACCTAAAAATGGGCTAGTGTTATCAAAGGGGCTAAATTAACCAAATTTTCCCTAAACCCTAATTAGAGCATCAAATCAAATCAATCACCTAATTGAGTTAGTGAATTTCATCAATTTATTTGCATAATTAATCAAAAATTAATAATTCATAGTCAAACTTCAAAGGTTATCAATCCCAAATCAATTAATTAATTAATTCTTATAGCCTAATTAATTAAATCAAAGAGTAAAATCCCATGGCTAGAATAATTAATTAAAAGGATTTAATAAAGGTCCTAATCAAACACTCACCTCACAAAGGGAAAGATGACCTAACTCCCTCGAATGAAGCTTGATCACATGGATCAATTGATAATCGGTATCAACTGTCCCTTAAGGATTCATCTCCACCATTCAAATTAATCACAAATCTATAAAAGGAACTCAATCAAAGCTAAAATAATATAGCATTCATTCATCTTAAGGTAATAATTCCAAATTGCATCTAGGGCTCAATTCATCATTTTGAGAGCTTCTTTGAGTTAATTTGTGCATCTTAGACTTAATTCTTAGTGTAAAATAGAATGTAGAAGCTAAATTCATAGCATTCAAGTGTTAATCTTGCACAATTGCATTCAAATTCATAGCTAGAATCATGTTTATCAGAAAAAAAATATATTGTAATAGTTTAGAATCTTATATTTTTGAATTGCATTGTCACTGATCTAAGCTAATAATCTTAGAGTAACACTCAATCCGATCATACTTTTTCTAACTAGGAAGTAATAGGTCAAATTTCATTGGTTTTATATACTTTTAATTGATATATTCTTTGACTAACCAATGGTATAATGATATATTGAAGTGTGTGTGCTTGCATGACACTAGACAATATTTCAGAAACACATTTTTGGCTCCCATCATAGGGCCCAAGCCCCATTTTCACATCATTTTTCTAACAAGTATGCACACTTTCATGTCCTTAGTCAGCAGAGAATCATACAAGAGTGATCTAGGATCATACCTAGTTTGGAATATTGTACCTAGTATATAGACTTGCATAGACATATCTCATTTATTATACTTGGTTATTGATCATATGGACTGTCTTAATTGATCATATTTGGCACTATTGATTGTATAGGGTCATTCCTTAGCTCATGTCTAGGAAAGGGAAAATGGAGTCCATCAAAGAATCATACAATTCTGGGTTTATGACATAGAGCATTTTGGTTTAATTTTGAAATTTCATTTTGGTACTAACCTTGACATTTAATGCTGAGTTATCTATTTTGATTACTTTAAATAGCCTAACTATTTTATGTAGGATGTCCTTGATGAAGACTTGAAAAATTTAAACTACCAATGCTTGCAAGTTGCCAAGGAAATATGAATAAAAAGCTATTTTTTTAGGCATATTAACAAGATGGACATTAACCCCACCCTGCATGAAGGATTAATCCTTCTGTTATATGAATTATTTAAAACCCAAATCTTGGGTAAAGAAATTAGGGATAGCAAGGCTATAAGTGAGAACTTTGGCTCGAATTATGTTCCTTCTGGCTTGTTTGTGGGCATCCCCTCAGATGATAGTGAGGAGGTTGAATTCAAGAAATAGAGCAAGGGCTCTCCTTCCAAGAAATGGCCTCTGAAAGCTATCAAGAGTGAATTTCCCTCCAAAAACCAAGAAAGGAAGGAGGCTAACTCTGAGGAAGAGTATAACTAAAAAGAGGAAGAAATGGTTTCGGAAGAAGAAGTGGTCAGCCCTATTGAGGATCCAATGAATTTGTAGGAACAGGACAAGGAGGACACCCCCAAACAAACGCAGGACTTCTCTAGCCACATGTCAGTTGATATCACTATCTGTGAGGAAAAATCCCCTCTTCCCCACTCCCCAAGAACTAAAACAAAAATCCAAGCCCCTGAGACTGAAGAGAAAGATGACCAGGGAACCAATCAATCACCCATAAGGATTGATGAGACTGAAGATACCTCAGGGGGGAGTATCATAGTTAGGATACTAGTAGGGGAAAAAAGTTCTCGAGAAATTTTAATATTAACACCATGCATATGGGAATTATTAGGGAAGCAGTCTTTCCTTAGATTTTGGAGGACAAAGAAGGAAAAATCCATAAGGAAGAATTGATAGACCCAAATTTGGTTGTTCTTAGTGACAAAGCCAAGGAGATGGATATGGAATTTCTCAACAATACCAAAAACAACATGTTGGACCAGTTTCGGTCTTTTAAATGGCTATACCACGAGATCAAGGACATCAAGGTTAAAATTTTGCACATGGGCAACAAGGAAAAGACCATAAAGAACATGCCAAGCCTAGAAATCAGTGTCATGAACATGGAATCCAAAATGATTAGTTTGGAAAATACCCTTAAGGGCGTGGCAGTGAAAATTTTTAACATCCTTAAAACGTCCAATAAAAATATGAAGATGTTGATTAAAAAGATGAAAGAAAAAATAGACCCCAAGATAGAAAAGAGGACTAAGAAGGAAGACAAGGAGCAGATAGAAGGTCCAGGGAAAAGAACCAGGGAAAGAATCAGGAAGAACAGGGAGAAAACTAACCCACAAGGCTCCCAAGTGTAGAACGTTAAAGATATTGTTCAACTGATGGAGGCCCTTGAAAACAACGTGGTCATCATGCTCAGGAGCATAGCATAACTATTTTTTGGTGTTCTTCCTTTAGGCCAGGCTTTATATTCTCTATTTATTTCATGTTTGGCCCAGTGGTGGCTTGTCCTTGCTACTCTATTTTATTTTTCTTTGGTTGGTTTTTTTGAGTTTCTCAAGACTTTAATTTTGATGTGGGTTTCAGGACCGTTGTAAAAATTGTTTTACTTAATCAAAAACAAGATGGACATTAACAACCTAGAGAGAGAGAGAGAGAGAGAGAGAGAGAGAGAGCATTAATCATCACAGGACACACTTTAGGGTACTAAGTGAATCTAATATATCCTAAGGAGTCATAATGGGTCCTAGGACCCTGTAGGACCCATTATGACACCTAAGTCCACACATTAGGACCCATTAGAATATATTAATCATTGTAGGACACACTAATTGGTTCTGACATGTCCTAATATTTTCTAAGGTGTTTTAATGGATCTTAACTTGTCCTAGGAACCATTAGGATACATTTTGACCCCTTAGGACCCATTAAGACCCATCAGGACACATTAGGACCCCTTCTCACACATTAATAGTCGTAGGAAACACTTTAGGGTCTTAATATTTAATGGGTCCTATTGTCATGCCCCTATCTGCTTCTGGCTTGGTTTTTGATTCTACACCTTCTTATAGTTCTTTAGTGTGAATTTATGTCTTGGTTCGCATTTGTTTATGTTCAGAATTTTTTGGTTGTGATTTGGATTATAGCTTTGTTTAAACTTTGATTTATATCTTTGACAGAATATGGATATTTAACTTGACAGTTAGTTAATCTTTTGTTAGATTATGGCATTGGATTTATTTGATTTAATAAAATAGTTGCAGATACTGTACTTTTTGAACTATTAGTTTTCTCTGATTATTTAAGGTATTTGGGAGATGATTGTCTATAAGTTTAAACAAACTCATTTCTTAAATAGGAAAAGAAATTCCTATGCTACTATTAAGATTTCATAATGTGATGTTCGATGTTATGTTAGTCTGTATTTGTTAAGGAAAATATTTGTAATTATATGGTTAATGATTAGTTGTTGAAATAAATTTTATTATGTTAATGTTAATTGTTAAATGGAAATTGAAATTTAACAGAAAATAAATTAGTAAAATGTTAGAATGAATTAGTAGTAAGTTATGTGTAAGTTAGAAGGGATGTTACTAATATCCTAACATTCTATGTATTATGGTAAAATAGGCTAAGGTTAGTAATTTTTTTAACCTAGGCTTTGGGGCTTTGAAATACTTCCTATGGTTTTCGTGACCTATGATCTAATGTGGCTATGACATATCAATCTCACTTTGCTAAGATATTTGTTTTGCTTAGTTTCGATTGTGCATTGGGATTTGATTGTTATATTCTTATGCGATTTAATTCTAACCATGTGTAATTGGGAGTTCCTGGTAAGTACGTGTACTGCTGTGACAATTGTCGCATTGTTTAGTGAAAGTGGCAGTAAAAGATAAGTTTGAAATTAATGTAGCTACGGCATGCATATTGGAATTGAATGACTTTAGTTTACTGTCGGTCATTTGCATTGGCAAGGTTTTCTCTATTATGAGGAAGTGTGTTTGATTCTTGGAATGGTTGCGATAATGGGGTTGTTCTGTTCAGCTTGGAGGGGAAAATGGTTGTATACCTGTGCATTATTAATGGGATTCTCCATTATGCATATCATGGTTCTGTTTCTGTTCTTTGAGCTTGTTATTTGGAAACACTATTCGGTTTATGTGTTTGTGAACCGAGCTCTGTCATGGTGTGCTCTATTTCATTAATTGGTGCTTTGACATTTTCGGTGGGTTTAGCTTTGCTGCTGAGCAAAGGGCTTGGATTTGGTGTAGCTCGCCAGTTGGGAGTGAGGTCTTTGGTTTCAACTTACGGGTTTCAAAACACCCCCACTCTGTAATAAAGGCAGGGGCATTTTCTAACTCAACTCTTGTCTTATTTATGAATTTGGTTTATAAAAGGTCATTAAATATTGTATCTATTCATATCATGCATTGTGTTAGGAATGTTTGATGTGTTACTATGGAAATATCTTTTGAAATGTATGGGTTTTGAGCATTAGAGTGTTTATGTTCACTATTAGAAATTGGGGAATTCGGGAGTGTGTTTTCTGTTCAGTTTGTTAGTAGTATTGTTTTAGGGTTTGTCGAATTCGGTGATACTGTTAAGATAAGATTATAAAGATGTACGGTTTTTCTGAGTCTTGGAAGAAAAATATTTTTCACTGTTTGGTGTAAGTTATGGTGATCTCAGTCAAGGGAAACTGAAATGTGGCGCTTATCAGAGTAGCATGTTGGGAGTTAGGACTGTGAAGTTTTCGCCTCTCTGTTACCTATACTACCGAGTCACTGGAATGTTAATTTGTGTTTCGGGATTAGACTGTTATAGTGTTGGTATTTGAACTTATCGCTAGGCATTTGGGTGTCGAGACTTCTAGTTATAGTGTGTTCTCTATTTTGTATGGATATCAGTTCTGTGGATTCCTTGGTTTGGATTAGTGAGTATCCATAGTGGGAAGGTTCTTTTCAATCTTGGAACATTATGCGATGTTGTAACTTGTACCCGACTTCATATTTCTATTTTATTACTATTCCTGTGAGTAATAACAGTTAATGTTACCTAGATGCCCTCTGTTGAGTCAGGATATGGGAATGCAGTTTATCATGTACTTTGGTACTATCGGTTAATATAGAAGGATGTGGTGAAATCGCTGTGGTCACTATGTTCTTTTGAAGACTTGGGTTTTGGTTGTGGTCGGTAGACTATTCAACAGTTACTGTAGTAGTAGATTTTCTATCCGCGAAATATTTGGTGTGACAACAGTAAATGACAATTCATGTTTCAAATGAGTTATCTGATTTTATGTTTTTCTGATAGAATTATAATTATGATGTAGTGTTCTGTACTCTGTATAATTACAAGGGTACATAAATATATATATATACTTATAGGAATGTGTGTGTGTGTGTGTGTGTATATATATATATATATATATATATATATATATATATATATATATATATATATATATATATATATATATATATATATATATATATATATATATATATAGACACACACACACACACACATACCGTGAGTTTATATACATATGTATATATATGTGTGTACACCTATAAGTATGTACATATATATATATATTTGGAGGAACGTATATGTATATATGTATATACACATACCGTGAGTGTATATACATATGTATATATATGTGTGTATGCCTATAAGTATGTATATATGTGACTTTGTAACAGAGATGACAGAATTGATACAAGTGCATTTTTATATGGGTGTTAAATATGTAGATAATGTGTAATTCTGCATTAAACATTAGTATATGAATTTGATTGTTAACCTTCCATGGATTTACAAATAACTCTATTAGTTAGAATGTGATAGCTTAATGGAATTGATTTTTAAGTGTTAATGGTATCGGTCAGTTGATAATAAAATTGTATATTTCAATTATCAGTTATAATATTGCAATAGGATGTTAGGAATTGGATATTATTATTACTTGAGTTTACTAAGGATAGTATTGGAAATTTTGGTTAAGTTATTCTTTCAATTGATGAAAAGAAGATGCTTTGCTGAGGTTATTTTGAAAAGAGGTTTCATGGATGTATGTGGATATTTTCAATTGTTGATTCAGTATTAAGGATTTTAGTTATTAAGTAAATATTAATAGTTGTATTTGCTAATTCAGGTTTTACTATGATTTAGCTATTTTTGGTAGTATGAAGTGTTTTGAGATAATGCAAGTGTGATCCTTAGTATGGGAAACTATCTTTTGTCTGGAGCCTTAAGGTGAAAGAATATCTATCAGTTATTTTACTAAGTGATAATTTAATAATTCATGGGCTATGGGTTTCATTTAAAAAGATAAAATATGATGCCCTGATTACTTGCACATGTTGGTGAACTAAGGGTATGGATTTACCTTATTGCTTGTAAAGAATAAGGCTGGCATAATGAATTCTTTGAGTTTCCTATATGGTTACTAATCGTTGATTCTTATGTAGATACCCAAAGCTAGTGGATCATCACCTTGTCATTTTCTTTGCGAGTTTATTTCTGTTGAGAATGAAATGAAGTACTTGTTATTTTTGTATAATAGAAATGAAATGCTTCCTGTCAATAATGAAATATGTCTATTTTTATATGTATGGTTTAGTTTATTTTGTTAAGATTCTAACCTGTATGATGCAGATGCTTTGGAGGTATTCCATTATCTTAGTCTTTTTTTACTAAGCCCTATTTGTTTGTGGTTGTTTACTATTTTGGTGTTTTCAGGATTCTAGATGAGGAAAATAATGTTATTGGGGGAATGGTTAGCTACTGTAAAGATTTACAGGAAACAAATTATTACCTAGTTACTTGTTATCAGAGTAGTGATTAGGATAGATAAGGGCAATTAGAAACAATTTGGAATTCTTAGAATATATGTATTAACTGTTGAGTATATTGTTATACTCTCATGTATTTAATTACCCTTGGATATTAAATAACTGATTAAGTCAATTGAGTTGTAATTCGGTGCTAATTTCTATCTTGTTAAATAAAATAAAAATTGTGCTTTTTTGGTTATTTCATTGGATTTACTTTTGGTTGTCATTTATTTAGATTTTCACATATGGGGTGTTACACCTATGGGGTTGTAATGGGTCCTAAGTGGTCGTAGGACCGCTTAGGACCCATTCCAACCCCTTAGGATACATTAGTCCCATGTTAGGACACATTAGGACCCTAAAGTGTGTCCTACGACTATTAATGTGTTCTAAGGGATCCTAATGTATCCTTATGGGTCTTAATGGGTCCTAAGGGGTTGTAACTGGCCCTAATAGTTCCTAGGACTAGTTGGGATGAATTAAAACCCCATAGGACATAATAGGACCCATTAGAACATTTTAGAAACCATTAGTGTGCCCTACACCCCTTAATGTGTTCTAAGGGGTATTAATAGGATCTAATCTACCCTAATGGGTCCTAATGCATCCTAAGGGTTGTAATGGGTTGTAATGGGTACTAGAACCACTTATGACCCTTTATGATACATTATAATGACTTAGAACCCATTAGTGTGTCCTATGATGGTTTATATTTTCTAAGGAGTCCTAATGTGTCCTAAGGTATCCTAGGACTACTTAGGACCCATTTTAACACCTTATTGTACATTATTACAAATTAAAACCCAATAGGACACATTAGGACCCATTACAACCCCTTCAGACACATTAGTGTGTCCTATGATGATTAATGTGTTGTAAGGAGTCCTAATAAGTTATAATGTGCCCTAATGGATCCTAATGTGTTTTAAAGGGTCCTAATGGGTTCTAAGGGGTTTTAGGACAACTTAGGATAGATTAGAACCCTTTATCAAACATTAGGACCCATTAGGACACATTAGAACCCATTAGTGTCCCTATGCTCCTTATTGTGTTCTAAGAGGTATTAATGGGTTCTAATGTGTCCTAATGGGTATTAATGCATCCTATAGGGTTGTAATTGGTCCTAAAGGGTCCTAGGTGTGTGCTATAATTGTGTCACACTTCTATGGATCATTACATGCAAGGAAACTCAAGAATGAGCCCTCACAAATCGATCCATAGCTCCCTAGGCATGGAGTGCAAGGGCTTTTAAGAATGCTCTCAGCTAGAGCTATTTAGCCTATAACCTTGCTAGTAAACCATGCAATGGGAGATTCAAGGAAGACAAGGGAAAGAATGACAATATCCTCAAGAATCAAGAATGAAAATGCAATGCAATGCTATGCTAGAAATGGAAATGCAAGCTAAGCTATGAAAGGAAATATGCAAGTGTTACAACCCAAGCTAATTAATCTATGTGAGCTAATCTAGAGCATAGAAATGAAGCTAATCTAAGAAAGCATAAATATGAAGCTAAGCTAAAAATGCAAGAATGAGATGTAGATGCTAAGAATGAGATGTAGATGCTAAGAATGCTCCAAATCTTCAAAAGCTTCAAAGTGTACCTAGAAAACCTGCAGCATAATATTAGCATAAAAAGTTGGGGATCTAGAATGAAGAAGAGAGATCTTCTTTTAGAGGAAATGAGGAGAAATGGACCATGGAGATTAAGAGGAAAAAGATTTAATCAATGGTGGAGCTTGAAAAAGGAGCAATCCATGTGCACAAGTATCCTCCAATAGGAAAATAAGAGTTGACTTTTGTGTCCATATGAGACAAAAAGTGCTTTTTCCCTTTTTATAAAATAAGAATAATGCTTTATTTGTGCAACTTAGGATAAGAGGAAAAGTGAGGGCTTTTATTTATTTAAAAGGGGAGGAAATATTCCTTTTAAATAAATAAAGACTTAGGATAAAATGGTTAGCCCATAGAAAATAATCGAATAAATGATAGAGCTAGGATTTGATCAAGAATAAGCAATTGTTGATTTAGCAAAAGGGGCTAATAGTCTAGATGACCATTTTTAGGTGTATACATTTGCCCCTCTTTGACTAATGTGTGATCGATCTGGGAACACATGTAGTCAAAGAATGAAGTTGAAATGTGAGATTGATTTGGGATCACAAAGCAACTCAGATCAGCCAAGAAGGCAAGCAAATAACGATCTGAATCCAAAGAATGAAGTGCAGAGAGATAGCAAATCCTGCATGATCAGCCTGGTAGTGACAGTACTGAACACTTAGGAAAGAGATAGCCAATAAGTTATGATGTGTCTGCCCCCTCGGGATCGAAAGCGAAATCTAGGTAGAGGGAAAGTAGAAGCAAGAGTAGCATGATCAAATCACTAGAAATCATAATCGAAGAAAGAGAATAGGATAACCATCAAGCAGTGAAGATATGCCCCACACATGGGACCTGGGGCACGAACCAAGCGGTCCCTCAACCCGAAAACACCATGGAGGGGAAGAATTTGAACTTGGGATTTGAAAGTGAATGAAAGACTAGAAGTTTGAAAGAGATGGGGATGAAGAGGTGAAGAATGCCCTAGTGAAGATCGAAGGATCAGGCCTCAAAAAGGTTAGCCAACTGCACGAAAGAGGGGGAAAAGGTGATTTGGAATAATCAAGGTGAACTCAGATTTCGGTTTCGATCCCGAAATGAAAGGAAAATGATGTGATATGAAAGACAAGAAGCGAAAGACATGATCAGGAAGAAGTGAAAGGTGAGCGCAGTTGATTAACAAGTCCACGTAAGATGAAAAGGAGAGCTCTCTCCATATGCAAGATGCAAAACTAAACTAACATGAACTTAAGAATGCAAGCTACATGAAAAGTGGTTTACTTGCAAGGTTACGAAGCCAATAGACATCTAATTATCATCATTGAGCATTATTGGTAGCATCGCAAGATCATACAATACACACTAGCATAACTATGTGGATCTGAATATGATCTATATCAGATAGAAATGTGGAAATCCCACCTAGGCATCAAAGACATGTAGGTCAAGATGACTAGTGCAGTGAGATTACCTAAGTTTGATATGGCAAGATTATGCTAGCATCAAGACACATGAAAAGTTGGGATAGCTATAAGCATGCACTTGTGAAACAGTCAAGGATAATACCTTGTAGGTCCAAAGTGTCAAGTAAGACCAGCATAAATGCTCATGACAGTTAGGACCAACAAAATATACCCACAAGTAGAAAAAGCAATAAAACATGTTCTCATTCCCTCAGTCTTCTAACTATGCATCATTGAAAATGATCATAGGGGGAGAACACTCAGTAAAGAAATCATCATAGACAGCACGCAAAGAAATAAAGTCAAACAAATCTCAGTGATTCAAGTGCGTGTGTGTAGGTCATAGAGTCAAACTTTGAGTATCGCATCTGCCAGTGAGAAATATTGCATCATCTAGACTATGGGTAGGACATCTGATAAGTGTTGATAAACACTCGACGCGAGGGTAGTGTTGAAAAACACAGTTGGGGTGGTGTTGAAAAACACCATTTGTGAGGTGCCTAAGAAACCCAGATGCACAAAGAGACCCAAGATAAGCTTAAAACAACGTATGCCCCTTAGACTAAGACAAGAGTCAATTCCAGGCTAGGAGAGGCAAAGCGAGAAGTGGAGCGAATGAGCACTACGCAAGACTGATAGACATAGGTGCAGAGGGTCTCAAGCAGTGCCTATTTCTAGGTTTTCACCACTTGATAGATTTATTGCAATTTTTTCAGGACTTTTTATAAATTTTTTGTATTTTTGCTACCAAGGCACCTATTTCCAGGTTTTCACCAAGGCACTTTTTCAATTTTTTTTGAATTTTTGAATTTTTTGATTTTTTTGTATTTTTTCAGGACTTTATATGCTTTTTAGGATTTTTTCAGCATCATATATGAATTTTTTTGGAATTTTTTCAAGATCATAAAGTATGTACAAAGAATGCCCCAGACAGAAATGGGCATCAAGAATCTGCTTCCTCTGATGTAGAGAACTGATAGGCCCTAGGCCCAAATGCTACAACTGTGACAATAGGAGGTCTCAACCAGTTCGACCAATAATAACCAACCCTAAGCAATGTCTGAGCTAGCGAATGATCGTTAGAATGTGATCCACATATGCCATCATGGATTTCAGCTAGCACTTTTTCTAACTCCTCTATTTCTAGACACTTAAGGAGAGTTCCGTCTAGACCCTTCCTATACAAGTCACCAGAGAGAAAGGCAAAGTGTAAGGGATGGTGGAAGGAATGGCGTGGTGGATTTGCAATGGGAATATGAGGTGGAAGATATGAAAAGATGGTAGGATTGTAAGATTTGTAAGCATGATAGCGTAATTCGTCCACCAGGAACTTGAAGCGAAGTTTATGCTTTTTCATTTGTAAGATGGATGTCGAAGCAACCAAGGCATTAGCAACTTTGTTCTCAGCTCTAGGAATGGGCTGAAGTATAACAGATATGAGATCATGCTTGAAGTAGTGCACCATTTTTCTGTAGAGAATTAGCTTGTCATCTTTTATTTGAGACTCATTATTTTTTAGCAGATTTTTATTTTTACTTTTCTTAGGTGCGGATACTGCCACAATGTGGTTTTTTCCATCCGACCATTGCTCTTTTCTTTTGACGTGATGACTGTGATACTTGATTGCTGATTCAATCTTTTTTGTGGCTAGTTCGCTGGTGGAAGAAGTAACAGGTGTTGATGGGAGATGAAATGAAGTGACTGGTTCAATAGTATTTATGTGAAGGATGTCATCTCTAGTAACAAGAGAGGTTGAGCCTATAGGGTAAGCTCCAAAAGTAGCTAGATCTAGACTTGTCATAGAAGAACCAGCGTGGTCCACTAAGGCAATACGAGGAACAGACTCATCAGACCCCACACAAGACCCATCAACCATGTCAAGTGGGTTACGAGAGGTATGAACCACATCAACATCCATATCTGTCATGGGAGGATCTTCTGGAAGAGGCTTAAGATGCCGAGAAGTAGAGATACTCATGTCATTATGTGAGAGATCACCTCTTTGTAGCAGTCGTGCAATGTTGCGACGTTGTCTATCATAGTGCAATGATTCTTTAGGCACATAGGTTCTAGACATAGAGGCCTCAGTCATATCATTAGTAGATATACATTTTTCTCCCCAAAGAAGTGAAGTAGAGGGAAGATCATCTCCCATTTGAACCATAGTGTGTAGTGGTGACTCATCTGTATCTATGTCTGAATTACTGAGCATGGGAGTATTTCTCGAATCATCTCTATAGATCCACTCTTGGACAGCTCGTTCTTCTTGTTCCGCCTCTAAAGGAATGGATGGAGGAACAAAAGTATCAAAGATCACCATAGCAGAAGTGGAAGGCTTCATCGGATCAGAAGGTTTCCCATATGACCTAGGAGAAATAGGTATAGAAGCAAAGGAACCCAGTTTATATTCACCCATACCAAGGCTCATCATCTTAAATGATTTCTTAGCAGCAACTAGAGACGTACTAGGATCATCAGTAGGTTCATTGTGAGGAACAAATTTTTCAGTAGCAGCAAGAGCATTGATAGCAATAGTATGGTCTCCAGGAATCACAACCTCAGTGCCATTGTACGGAAATTTGACGCACTGATGATAAGTGGAAGGAATAGCCTGCATGTCATGGATCCAAGGATGACCCAAAAGAATGTTATATGCGAGTGGGATGTCCAATACTTGGAAGCTAATATCTTTCGTGATAGGGCCTACTCGGACAGGCAGTGTGACAAGACCTTTGGAAGATCTTTCCACTTCATCATAAGCTTTTATAGTAATCTTCTTTTTAGAATCCATAGTGAATTTTGACAAACCCAATTGTTGTATGACATTGAAAGAAATAATATTTAACCCTACACCATTGTCTATCAGGACTCGGCGGACTCGGGTATTGTAGACTAGAACTTCAATGTGTAAAGCTAGATTATGTGGGTGAGCAATAGATATGTCATCTTCTATAGAAAAGGAGAGAGATAGCGGAGATGAAATGTGGTTGACCATAGCCTGAAATTGATTCGGATCAATTTCATTGGGAACACGTGTTGTACGTAGAGCCTCATCAAGAATCTCTCTATGCGAAGAGGATAACCGAAGCAACTCAAGGATAGATATCTGTGCTGGTGTCTTTTGCAAATGTTGGACAAGATCATAGCTAGGGGTGGCTGAAGGAGCCACTTGTTTGGAAGGCAAAGCTTGCTTGGGATCTTGTGTAGTTTTAAGGACAATCTTGGCTTGCCCCCTAGTAACAGCATTCAGTGTCTCACTTTGGGAAGATGAACTACCATGTGTTTGCAAGACTAACTTTGGCTTACCATGATTGGTGTTATTATCATCTTGAGACCTCATCATTAGAATGCTCTCAACGGGCTCTACCATGTTGATCACAGGTGTATTAGAAGGATACGTGTAATTGATCTTAGCATCATGATTCTTCTTATGTGTTTGAGAGGTTTCCCCCTTATCATGCTTAGGTAGAGGATCTTTGAAAGCTATGTGATCATAATTTTTAGTTAAGCCATCAGTGGAGATTGTGCCATTCTCAATAAGATCCTGAATATCATCCTTAAGCCTAAAACAATTGTCTGTTGGATGTCCCTTGTTTCTGTGATAATGGCAGTAATGATCCTCTCTCCACCAATCAGGCTTATTTATCGGATCCCAGTTACCAGGTTTATCAAGAAGCGTAAGATATCCATTGTCAACCAAAGTCTTAAGGATCACATCGTAAGGTTCTGCCAACTTGGTATAGACTCGCTTTCGAAATGATTTCTTAGGCTTATCTGCATATTGAGGTTTAGGAGCACTGTGAGCATTGGCAGCTTCTTGTTGTTTTGTTGCATAGATAGCATTGGAAAGATTGAAAGCAGGCTCTTTAACTTTAGGAGCGTCAACAACCCCATCATTAACAACATACTTGTTCTTATTCCAAGGTTTGTTCTTTTCTTTACCATTGCCTTTAGCATCTTTATTAATAACAATATCCCCTTTTCTTATAGCTACATCCTCAATCTGATATGCACTTTCAACCATGTCATGGAAGGAGGAGAACAATTGCTTCCTTAGATCATAAAATAGCTCAGGCACAAGTGTGTTGATGAAAATGTCAATCTTTTCTCTTTCAGGTAGCTGACGAGGATATCGAGAATACAATGACCTCCAACATTGTAAGTAAGTTGCAAATGGCTCACCTTGATGTTGTCTTAGATTACCGAGATCTATCACAGTGACAGGTTGTTGGATGTTGTAAGAGTACTGTTGGGTAAATCACTGAGCTAACTCATCAAAAGTCTTAAGTGGTGGTGTCGATTTCGCAAACCATTCCAAAGCTTGGCCTCTTAAGCTTCGAGGGAATAAGCATAGGAGATATGTGTCTTCATGAAGAAAGTCCATACTAAGAGCATAAAAATGACGCACATGGTCATGAGGGTCACCATTTCCATCATACTTGTCATATTTAGGAACCTCAATATCCTTAGGAAATGAGACCATGTATAGATCTTTATCAAAAGGAAGAGCACAAATTGATTCTACAAAAGAGACCTTTGGAGGCTCTCTTTCTAATGCCATTTGGGTAAGGCGTTGATTTGTCCGACGTAATTCTTCTTGAAGGACTTCCAATTCAGTTGGTACTCTTTGTTGGACAATTTGTCTGACATCATAGCCGGGAGGAAGCTTGTATCCTCTAGAAGTCATATATTGAAAATATTGATCGCCATTACGCTCTAAAAGCTTATGCATCATTCATTGGAAATCCACATCTTGTTCACATCTCATAAGATCCTCACTAGAAATCTCATCATTAGCCTCTGCCTCATGTTGAGAGGGAGGAGGTCTAGGAGGTGAAGAAGGCATACCAAAAGTGGTTCTTGGAGGAGATCTTGGTGGCGTGTTGTTGCCATTGTTGCCATTGTTAAAAAGAGGTCTATGCTCATGATTACTAGTCGCAGGTTGCTCATGAAATGTCCCTCTATAAGCCATGCGCCTAGTAGCATCCATCCTTTGTTGATTGTGTTCTTTGTCTAAGCGCGCTTGATTATCCTTACGCTCAAAGTGTTCTTGCAAGAGGTGAAACTTTTCTTGTTCAGTCAAAGTGAGTGAGACACTATCTGTGTTTTTGGGGGTCTTGAATGCGGAAAAGAGGAAACCTCCTTTATACCACGGTGTAGCCTTAGAATTCTCAGATTGGTCAGAACTAGAACTATTGTTGCTAATGGGTGCTTTTGAACGTCTAGTTGGAGAAGGTAACTGTGTATAATTGAACGGAGGATGACTCTCCTGCTCAAATTGAGACCGAGTTGTAACCGGCATGAAAAGAGATGTTGGTTGACTAATAGGATGAGACAAAGTTTCTTAGATTTGAGATAAGAAAAGCTAATAAAGATCACTTGTCAAAGTATAACAATAGAGAGATGGCTCGTCAAAAGTGCTCAAGCACTTACAGCAATCAATTGACTAAAGCCGAGCAATGAGCAAGAAGCTCAATAAGCAAGTAGCTAGAGAGGTAACCATGATGCGACAAGTAATCAAGAGTAGCATTTGTTAAGCTCAAATCCAATAGTTTTAGCTCATTTGTTTTAGTCTAGAACAAATCTAAACATGTAAGTAACAAACCAGTTTCAAGTAAGAACAAAAAAGGACACTCTACAGCAGGTTAAAGTGCAAGTTTAGCAACTCCAGATTGCAACAGTAATAGGACAGCAGAATAACTCAGGATTCTTGGTTGAGGGTATGCAAGGATACTTCAATATCATATGACTCTTGACTAGTGAATGTGAAAAACTCAGTTTTGAAGCGCTTGGACCAAATTTGTAGATTGAACAGTGCAATTTATCAGTTTGACAAGCAGTAGCAATAGATAAAAGATAGATTTGCAAACAGTATGGGATCAAACATGTCATAGAACACTTGAAACAAGGGCAAAAGAAACCTTGCCAAGACAAGCACTTGTGATATCAAAATAGGGAACCTTATGAATGCTACCGTTTGTTTGAATGTTGAGAACGTTTACATTGGTATAGCACAATCGAAGACAATTCAAGCAATTACTACCTAGAAGGACAAGGCTCATTACTTAACAACTTGGCCCACAACTTGATGCTCCCTTGCCTCACACCAAGTGGTTTCCCACAAGAGATATTGGCATTGTCATGGAAGTGTCAAAAACACAACCAAAGGAACACATATGGTGAGTGTCTTGGGGTGATCCGGGTAAGTCCACTTGGATCAATCCTTGCACCAAGAAGCTAAGCGGCTAAAATAAGGTGGCCTCTATCTAATGGTTCATAGTAAGGGTTTCCATTCATAGCACCCCTCTTTCTCCTCATAAAGGACTAGGACCTCACGGCCTCAAGAGTACCTTAAGAATTCTTGCTTAATGCTTTCCTCATGGTCACAATCCCACAAGTTACTCACATCAAGCGAAGATAAGTACTATGTCTACCAAGGTTTTGTGTCCTCGATAGCCTTGAGATTATAGTGAGTTGGAATCACTCGCCACCAAGGAAAATGATGACAAGGTTGTCCCCACTTGGGTCGTTCCTCTTGATTGCTCAAGAGCAGTCCCGCTAAAGGATCCTAAGCTAAATAAAGAGTGGATTAATTCTTGAGGTTCAAGGTTTTTGGTTCACCACAAGGGTGAAGAGCATACTCCCCTATCTCAAGAATCTCTCCCAAACACACCAAGCAAAGATTCAATTACCCCCTTTGCTTCCAAAACCTCAAGATGGGTCAAGATTTTTTGATTCACCTAAAGGTGAAGAGCATACTTCTCCTACCACCCCAAGATTCCTTTCACAAAGTATTAAGTGCCTAATGAAACAACTAGTATATGCCGCACTGAATAAAGAAAAAAATTAAACAAGCACTTGATTTGGTTTTTATGCTTAGGGCAGCCCTACAAAAACCATTAGTAGCCCTCTTTGACATGTGATTTTAGCAAATTTCAAGCAAGAAGCACCTACAACCACAACTTGTTAGACCAACAAGAGTTAGGAGAATCAAAATCCAAAATCTAACAATGATTAGTACATGAAAAAAATTAGATAATCTACAAAAATAACTGATCAAATGATAAAATCAAAAAATGAAACCATCATGGTTGGATTAGGCTCGGAAAGACCTTTCCAATGATATATCACACTTAAACTTTTGATACCATTTGCAAAATTTCAAAAAAAAAATGGGCACCCATTTTCCACAGTGGCATGGATTTGAAAACGCTAGAAATTTCAAAAAATTTCAAAAAGATAGCTAACAACCCAAAACTTGCAAGATAGATAAAATAGCCTGAAAATAGCTCGCTGCCAGGTACAGACACAGTATCGCGCCATACTTCACCCGACACCAGTGATACTTTTAGTCTGCGTGATATTTCACCTTATACCAGGCGATACTTCGCCTGACACCAGGCGATATTCTCCACTATAGCCAGGCGATACTTCTGACAGGTGAAGTATCGCATGCACATACAGAGGTATATCACGCGATACTTCTGGAAAGTATCGCACGACAATCTGAGACAAAAAAAATAGAGATGAAAAATTAAGCTGAAAACTTGCCGAAAAATAGACGGAAATTGACAAAAATGCAGAATTTAAAGGACAAAGTCTATCTACTCTGCCCCACGGTGGGCGCCAAAAAATGTGTGCTATAATTGTGTCACACTTCTATGGATCATTACATGCAAGGAAACTCAAGAATGAGCCCTCACAAATCGATCCATAGCTCCCTAGGCATGGAGTGCAAGGGCTTTTAAGAATGCTCTCAGCTAGAGCTATTTAACCTATGACCTTGCTAGTAAACCATGCAATGGGAGATTCAAGGAAGACAAGGGCAAGAATACCAATATCCTCAAGAATCAAGAATGAAAATGCAATGCAATGCTATGCTAGAAATGGAAATGCAAGCTAAGCTATGAAAGGAAATATGCAAGTGTTACAACCCAAGCTAATTAATCTATGTGAGCTAATCTAGAGCATAGAAATGAAGCTAATCTAAGAAAGCATAAATATGAAGCTAAGCTAAAAATGCAAGAATGAGATGTAGATGCTAAGAATGAGATGTAGATGCTAAGAATGCTCCAAATCTTCAAAAGCTTCAAAGTGTACCTAGAAAACCTCCAGCATAATATTAGCATAAAAAGTTGGGGATCTAAAATGAAGAAGAGAGCTCTTCTTTTATAGGAAATGAGGAGAAATGGACCATGGAGATTAAGAGGCAAAAGATTTAATCAATGGTGGAGCTTGAAAAAGGAGCAATCCATGTGCACAAGTATCCTCCAATAGGAAAATAAGAGTTGACTTTTGTGTCCATATGAGACAAAAAGTGCTTTTTCCCTTTTTATAAAATAAGAATAATGTTTTATTTGTGAAACTTAGGATAAGAGGAAAAGTGAGGGCTTTTATTTATTTAAAAGGGGAGGAAATATTCTTTTTAAATAAATAAAGACTTAGGATAAAATGGTTAGCCCATAGAAAATAATCGAATAAATGATAGAGCTAGGATTTGATCAAGAATAAGCAATTGTTGATTTAGCAAAAAGGGCTAATAGTCTAGATGACCATTTTTAGGTGTATACACTAGGATCACTTATGACCCATTATGACCCGTTATGATATATTAGGACCCCTTACGACACATTAGTGTGTCCTATGCCGGATAATTTATTCTAAAGGGTCATAATGGGTTCTATTATTTCCTAATGAGTGGAATAATGTGTCCTAATAATTCCTAACAGATCCTAAGGGGTTTTAGTACCACTTAGGACCCATTACAACCCCTTAGGATACATTAGGACCCATTAGGACACATTAGAACCCTAAAGTATGTCCTTTGACAATTAATAAGGGATCCTAATGCACCCTAATGTGTTCTAATGGGTCTTAATGGGTACTAAGGGGTCACAATTGGTCCTAAGGATTCCTAGGACCACTTAGGATCCATTAAAACCCTTTAGGAAATATTAAGACACATTAGGACACATTAGAACCCATTGGTGTTCCCTACGATGATTAATGTATTCTATGGGGTCCTAAGAGGTCCTAATGTGTTAGAATGGATCCTAATGGTTCCTAATGTGTCCTAATGGGTCCTAAGGGATCCTAGGACCACTTAGGACCCATTATGACCCCTTATGATACATTAGAACCAATTAGAACAATAAAGTATGTCCTCTCTCTCTCTCTCTCTCTCTCTCTCTCTCTCTCTCTCTCCTAACATGGTTAAACATATACTTCAATTAAAAAAATAAAATTAGCATAAAAAATACAATGAGAAATGATCCCTAAATGATCATGCACAAGTGAAGCACTTAAGGTTACAATCAATAGTCCACTGAGAATCCTGGTGATGACAATGTGTTAATTCCATAAATTTGGCTAAGTATGAAATTTCCTAAAAACCCTCAAAATATAGAATCTTTGTCTTAACTCTTATCAAGATAAAATCACTCTCAAACATCCTAAAAGTGTATACATAAAATGTAACTTAAGTATAAGAAAAATTATACTAAAATGTTAAATTTTATGTATAGACCCGATGTTGAAATTGACCTATCAAGGCTTGTTTGATTTTTATTGCCTCTCTCTATCTCCCCCCTTGTCACTCTCTCTCTCTCTCTCTCTCTAACCCTCCTTCAATCCATTTAAAATTATCACTATACGGCATACTCACTATAGTGTGTACATTCTATTGGGCGGATGCACTATAGGGTCTACGGCCTAGGTAAAACATTGAAATTTTGATATTGTAGAAAATGTAAAATTTTCAACATTTTGATCTACATAGAATGTACACCCTACAAAGAGCATGCACTATATAGCACACACACTATAGATTGGATTCCCCAAGCCTTAGGCTCAACAATCCAAGCCATAGGGTGTGCACCCTATAGCACGTGCGTGCTATAAGGTGTATGCTCTACTGAATTTGGGGGACCAAAATAATAATTTGAACCATTTTGGTCCCCTATCTTCATCCATATACCCATCATAAAAGAAAAATAAAACTAAGATCACTCAATTAATAATGTTTCTCAAAACCACTAAATGGTCAAACATCTATCCACAAACAACTTGAGCTATGTCGGTCATATTTTTTGACCATTTTGATGATGTCTATGGACTAGAGGAATGAAGAGGAAGATTTAACGTTTCTTTGTCTACTCTCTATTATCATTAATCTTTTCTTATTATGACTTCTGAGAAACTCGAGGATGTCTATTGACTAGAGAAGAAACGCCAAGGGGCATGATGTTTTCTTTGATTTCTGTTCATGGCTAATTGTTTCGATGATCCTAAAATATCAATATTTGTGATAAGATTCTCCATTTCATGCAGTACGTTGCACATACCTGGAATATTTTTATTTGAATGCTAAGGTGATGTTGGAGCTACCTCCTTATTTATTTTAAGGAGTGATTTATTAGTAAGGTGCAAGTGGTAATGTATTCCCAAAGATATGAATGATAAAGGGTCATTGTGGGCATAAAATAATTCATTGTGCATGAATGGAAAGATCTCTTGTTTGTTTGGGTCATGCAAGAAACACTCATGTCATCTTTGCTCTACTTGCCCCAATGCTTGTGTCATCTTAAAACATCAAAATTAAGTAATACTGAGATCCTCTTGGCTCTATATGACTCAATGCTTATGTTATTGCTTGACATTACATCCAATTAAGGTTGTATTCATATTCTCACAATTGCAACTTCAAACATTGAGGGTTGTACTAGCCTCAATTTTCCAAAAAACACTCAATGATGAAAAATAAAACATCTAAATTATTAGTTATTGTCTTAGTGGTCATATTTAATTGCATTCATTTTAGCATTGCATTCATAATATTGATTTGCATGAAACATTCTTAATGAGATTATTCTTTTGAGGGAAAAAATTGATGTCAAGTTGAGATCAAATTTGGGGCACTGAGTCCTATCTCATAATATCATCCTTAAAGTGTGCAAAAATAGAGGATGAGGACATACTTTTTTGGAAAAAACTTGAAATTTTCTACATGCGATTCAAAAACAAATCTACAATGGTCCTAGATGATACTTCCCAATTTAGTTTGAATTCGTGAACCCTATAACAACCATTGATAGGAAACATGGAAATGTGGTCATTCCCTAAGAAACTCATCTTGAACACACTTAGGAATGTCCAATCAGGTATTTCTAAAAATTCCTAGCTTACCATGTCCCATATTTGTCATGCTCATGTAAGAATATAAGGAGATTTATTTCAAGGCTCGTATTTCATTTTTTTTTATGTTTAGAGGATTGTCCTGAAATGTACATGTATATGTAGTTTTATTTGATGTATCACATAAAAATAGAAATATACCCCAAAATGTTTCTCAATTTTGTCAAAATCTTATTGAAATGTTTTTTAAATGTAGAAAGCTAGGTTGTAGCGCTAGTTCAAAAAAAATTATTTTCTTTGAATGGATATTTATAGTTCATTTTGTAGTTAGCTAGTGTAGGTAGGTAGGTTTTAATTCCAAATTTTCTACCACGCATGAGCCACCTATTAAGTGAACCCATTTATAATCATTTTTTAAGTGTGTACCACATGACTATCATATTTGTAAGGTTAACATATACAAGTGGTTATTACAAAAAAATTGTCATCACAAATATTTAAAAGTTAATCTAACATGATGAAATATTGAAAGCCTATATAATTTGATTTTTTCTTTTTTAAAAGAAACATGCCAGTGCTCGGGTCAAGGTTCATTTCATGCACATTTTTCCAAAGATATATATTTCCTAACTTACTACTACTTTTGTATGCAGTGGTAGGTTCCCAGCTATGATACATATTATGACTTTTCCCATCTTAAAACATATTTCATAATTCATTTAAAAGACCTCAGTAAAGAGAAGAAAAATGGAATAGGGTAAATGGATTTGAATATAAATATATCTATTTTTTTAACTAAGTATCTATTTATGATATATGAGGATGAGAATTCTTGTAGGTTTCATATTTCTTTCTCTTTTCATAGAAAAATTACAAAAGATACATTTATTTTTATAATGTAGGTCATATATTTCTAGAACTAGGACCCTCCCTAGCAGAATCATCCCCTCTATTCTGAGTGTTCCCCAAATTTGAGGCCTTCTTGAAACTTATTATTTGATTTATCCTAGTCCTACTCAAACAAAACCCAAAGTCAAACTTCATATATGTACTTCTACTAAATGTCCTCATCTACACTTGTATGTTAACTTAGGATATTAGAACCATGTCAGGCAGAAAACTAGTGTATCTCCAAAGATGTAGAATAAAAATTAGAAATAAAGGACACTTGTGGCACCTCAATTCTTATCTCAAGGAGGGATTATAGCTTTGTAAATAATGCAAACATCACCCCATACCATGTATCTCCTATAACATCCTCCAAAATTTCATTGTAATATCTACCAAATAACCCAAGGGAAAGGTGTTTAATAACATCCCTAGGTTCACTCAAGTATAGTAAAGATCCCAAAAACCTAGAGGAAATATCAATATTCACCTTGCATTGTTCCTTTCTACTCAATAAATCCTCTCTTAGCACCCATTTTATAGATGCAATAACTAGCTCAGCATTAGTACCTATCAAATGCATCACTTTTATATCTATAATGTGACTAAGAAACAACTTTGATACCTAGGGGTAGTGAGTCTGAAAGATGTATCCATAATTCACTAAACTTATACTACTAATTAATCACACTTATGGACTTATAGAACTTACTATTTTAGGATGCCAACTTATGATAAGGATGTATCTTTTTATAGAGGAGAAAATCATTCGACATGCATGAACCATTACTTTTATTTTATAAAGTTGTCTTTTCTTACTAACCCTGAAGTACTAGAATCATTTTCAAAAGATTTAATTTACATTTTTAATGGTTGGAATGTTCATTTTGGCTATTGATATTAAAGTTGAAGGAGGTTTCATAATCTTCAATTTTTTAGGACAAGTAAATGCATTTATTTGGTACCTTAAAATGTAATATTATTTTTTATATCCTCAACATACTAGCTCTATTTTTAAAGAATATATAAAATTAATATGGGTGATTTAATATTAAATTTTATCATTTGATAAGATCTTATCACAAACTCATTAACTACTTGGAACAAGTTGACAGGATGTATTTCAAATTTCTCACTATATCAAAATTCAAGGATTCCAAGTCCACTACCATTTCGGTTCCAAGTCCACTACCACACATCTTCAGTTCTAGCCATCAAACAAGAAGTTTCAACATTGTCAAGATAGAATAGATTACCTTTTGATTGTTCACCAGTACCGACCAACTTTCCAATCTCATCATATATTTTCACCTTTCTATTTTCAAATGCAACTCGATGACCTAAGTTATTCAGTTCTGCTACACTCAAAAAGTTATAATGAAGTCCCTTCACCCAATATAAATTCTCACATCTAATCTTATTGTTCAACAATATAGATCCTTTTCCTTTTACTAGACAACGTGTATCATTTCCCATTTTAACAGATCCTCCATTATAATGTTCAAGGTATTTAAATTTGTCTTCATCATTAGTCATATGATGGGTACATCCACTATCAATAATCGATGTATCATTTTTGCTAACTTTACAAATAAGTGTTGCTACCTTTCTTCTTCTTCTTCTTCTTCTTCTTCTTCTTCTTCTTCTTCTTCTTCTTCTTCTTCTTCTTCTTCTTCTTAATCCTCTTTTGAATCTTCTTTCAAAGCTACGAATACCACCTCAATGTCTTCATCAATGTCGGTGTTGGTGTCATCATCATCTTAAACAAGGTAACATGCATTGTTTCCTTTATCTTTGTAGTCTCGATTACTTCTTCTGCATATTGTTGGTTGCCTTTGTGATCTCAGTTATTTCTTCTATCAAATTTTCTTTCATTGGATGGTTCATTATCTTTGTTGAATAAGATTTTCTGTTAGGACTCCTATATGCAATATGATTGATCACTTTATAGTTAAAACATACCAAAGGTAATTTCCCCTTATATCTTCCTTTACATTTTTTGCTATCTCCAAGCCATTAGTGCTTCAAGTTCATCAAGTTCATCCTCATCACTATCACTGTCACTTTCATTTTTTATCATATGTTTACTGCTTGATTTTCCAATTTTTAAAGATGACATAAATGTAGACTCAACACTCGGTACAATACTATTATCATAGTTATTCAACTCAAAAGTAGTCAATTTACAGACCAGGCTATCAAGTGTAAGAAAATTACCTAGTGTAGATCTCATTTCATGAATTACATAAATTCTAATAGTATAGACAGGCAACAAGGTTCTAAGAATTTTACTCACAACAATGTCTTCATCAATAACACCTCCTGCTCCTCGGATAGCATTGACAATCTCCTTGATTTAGTTACTCTACTGAGAAATTTTTTATCCTTCTTTCATCTTCATATCATCAAAATTTCCTCTGAGACTTTCAGCTCTTTCTCTCATCACATTAACATCTCCTTCGTAAACTAGTGTAAGTTTTTCCCACATTGCTTTGGCTGAAGTATATGTCTTGATATCTTCAAATGTTGCATTTGTTAAAGCAGCAACAATCTCAATCATTGTCATGTTATGTTCATGTCTATCTCTCAACTAATCAATAGTCAAAGGTCCAATTAACGGTTGAATGCAAGCATTATCTACGTAAAATAATGTAGATTATCCAATTTCAAATATATACAACCTCATTTTGCTTTTCCATATTGAGAAGTTATCTTTGTTCAGCTTTGGCAACTCACTCTTATAAATCTTGTGATCTTTAGCTTAAGTCCTTTAAAATTTCCTTCTAAGAAACCAAATTGCTCTGATACCAATTGTTAGATAATTGAGAGGGGGGGGTGAATTAGTTAGTTCCAATTATCCTATAGTACCAAAAATCCTAGATGTATATATTCAAACTTTTCAAATAAATTATCAACTCTGTAAGCTATCAACAATATTTTTTCCCTTCATCTACCGATTGATAGTAATTCAATATTGTGTTTAATGATCAGACTTAATATGCAATGTGTAAAGTAAGATAACAATCCAATCACATCAAATGCACATAACACATAGATTTTTAACTTGTAAACCCTGTTAGGGGAAAAATCACTTGGGATCGGTAACCCAAAATAATTCCCTCTTCTGAAGTGAGCTTGTTTAGGAGCCAACCTTGTCAAAGGTTACAATACACAATGTGAGGTGTGATAGGTGGTTAAAGGATTTATCACTAACAGTTAACTCTTGACCAGCATTCACTATGGGGTCAACAAGAAAACTAACAACATTCCTTGAATGTCATATTGAAATAAAAAAAGACCGTTAAGTCCACTTGGTTAAGAGATTTTGCTATAACAATGTATAAACTGATACAATAATGATCAAATTCAAATACAACTAAGATTATAGATTTTTAGATCTATGCTAAGCTCAAAATACCTCCTTTGATCAATATTCAGTTCAATCCTTCACATCCTTTAACATATTCAGCTTGGTGAATAATACTCTAATGCTCGATAATGCCTGCAGTCCAGCTCGATTCTGTTTGTAACCAATTTGATCAGTGGTGCATGAAAATAGTCCTTTCATGAGAATTCTCCTATAGTGTCAATAAGCTCCATACTCAATAATGAATCTAATGTCTCTTTAAATAGACTTCATAAACTATTTTCATATCATCTATTATATTTTGCCTCTTAATCTCCATCGTTCCTTTTTCCACTTCAAGATTCCTTGGTAGATGTGTCTATAACACATTTTATTCTTCTCAATTCGATCAATCTTGAATTTTTTCAGCCATTAGATCATCACAACAAACTTTATCTTTTACCTCAAAATCATAAGCAATCATCCAACTCATCAATTCAGTCGGTTGTTATAAACTTTATTTGTTTCTCTTGCTTGATTAATACAACATGTGTCAATGATAACTAACTCGGTTATTACTGTTACTCAGTATACACAACACTAGCTCGGTGTATACAAAAATCTTCAATTACTAACCACATTAACTTGTCCATTTTTGATCTTCAATACATAAAAAATTCATGTAATACAATCAAGTCAACAATATGATGCCATAGAATCATCAATAAGTTACCCAATATATACTTCAGTCATATCTTCCATATCCATCTCATCTTCATGTAGATATCTCATTCCTTTACCATTTTCTTCTTAAGATATTTGTAACTATCATGACAAGTACAGTCAAACCTAGTTGACATCAATGACAATACATTGACTGATTTAATTGCCTTACATGACACTTTAGTAACTCGATGATCTCTAATCATTGTCTTTTACTTTCCCATCCATCTCATCAAGATATTCGATCAGTTGTAGGTTAACAATTGTTCCTTTTTTGCCTCTCTCTTTTTGTTAATTAATATCCTATGCTAATTTCCAAATTACATTTGATATAGTTTTCTTTTTTTGCTACAATTATTTTATATTTAATTGGATGTATCTTTGATCATGAATTTTTCTTTCTCTTCATGATGCATCTAGAATAGTAGATGAATTGTACCATTCATAGCCTGCTCCGTAAGAAGATTTACTTTTAGGGTTGGTTTCTTTCACTTGACCCTTATAGGAGCTATTTTTTTTCTAGAAGAATGAGCCTATTCTTGGTATCTCTTATTTTTCCTCTATATAGGAGTATTGTCATTGTATTATGTTAATGGGTGTAAGAATTTACACATCTCTTGAAGGATTTGAGTCTTTATTTAAACCCTTGTAGGTGCTTCCCAAGGTTGAGATATGAATATTAAATTCTATAGTACATCACATCTACTAAATGAAGATATAAATTTATAATAGGAAAGGGTCAAATATCTATGGATGTCATCTTACAAATTCCTAATTATATCATGAAAGATTTTTTATGGAAAATCACCTTCCTTATATAAGGTCTTTTTTGTGAAAGGTTTTGTTGAGCTCCTTTCCTCCAAACCCTCGTATGAAGAGTCATCTCCTAAAACATGTTAAAGGTTGTTTTATAGGGTGCATCTTGTCCCACTCTTGTGAAGATTCCCAAATGCCCTTATTTGGGCATGAGCCTCTTAGGGATCAATAATATCTATTGGCACATTATAGGCTTTTAGTTTTTTAAGATAAATTTGTGAATGGTTGTCACCAATGATAGTTTTTCACTTTTATAACACCTATTTAAAGTTAGTGTCTTGAATTAATAAAATAACATGTTATTCTTTATCCTTTTAATATTTGGTATTAGAGCATACTAAAAATCTGATGCTTGTGAGAGGTGTATAGTCAAGTGATATTTCAACTACCTATCAAGTTGATGGTCCTTTTATGTCTCTGTGATCAATATTGAATATCAGTATTTATTAGAATTGAATTTGGGCATGTTGTGAGGAGTCCAAGTGTCAACCTCTCCATAAGAATAAATGATATACATGTAAAACTATAAAATGGTATAGATTTTTCTTATCCTATGAGTTCTCTGGAAAATCATGATATCATTACTTAACGTTATGGGATAAATTTATATCCTTCTATTATGAATCCATAGGTCATCAAGTTGGGTTATCCTCATGTTCTATTGCATTAATATGCATCACTTCTTTCTTCTTCATCCTCTACTAAAGAGAAACAACTTCATCTATATTCTATTTACTATTGTGTAAGAAAAAGGAATATATTTCTTGGTGGTGAGAATGGCATGAATCTATTTCAAGGTATTACCCTAAAATTTATTGTTTCTTCTATCTATTTTATTCTTTAATTGTTTATTTGAGAGATCTTGTTAGTGCCATTTGATTAACAACATACCACATTTCATGGAGAAGATTAAAATATTGCATATGAGAAGAACAAGACTTATACATGAGTATAGCATGGTTAGAAGAAAATATTTGGCAATATTTTGGGTTCTTGTTAGATTGTGAATGGGTTATAGGACATAATAACCCGGCCAAAATAACCTTGGACAAAATAACCCAGCCATAATAACCCGAGGACAAAATAACCCAGGGTTAGAATAACCCAATCCAAAATAACCCGGAGTCAAAATAACCCATGGAAAAAATAACCCCATAAGATTATAGAGAAAGGAAAACAAAATTTATAAATTACAAGTATATTTCTAAAAAAAAAATTATTCAAATTTTCAATTAAAGTGTCAAATTATGAGCAATGCCTCTTCATGCCTCTTAATACCTCTTCATAATGCCTTTTGACTTACATCTTTTCATAATAACTCTTATTTAGCTTATTCCCATGAATTTGTCTTTATTTCTATAATTATTTACCATTTTATAAGTTATTTAAGCATATTAAAGATGTTTTAAGGCTATTTTAGGGGTATATAATGGATATATGATCTATAAATGACCTAAATATTCTCTATGGTGCCTCACAATCCCTTTTTAAGCACACTAACTTGATCTAGAATGACTATGGGTTATTTTTTCCATGGGTTATTTTGACCATGGGTTATTTTGACCATGGGTTATTGTGACCCTGGGTTATTGTGTCCTTGGGTTATTATGGCGGGGTTATTGTGTCCAGGGTTATTTTGGTTGGGTTATTATGTCCAGTTACCTTGTGAATGAGATGAAGAAATTAATTACGCATGGATGTGCGAGTATGTTTGATTATGGTGGCATGAGAAATTGGATAATTCCAAATGATGAAAGAATAATGAAGGTATCTTTGAATTTGGTTTGCATAAAATATTAATTATATATGCTTTAACAAAGTATATGGATGCAAAATTTAAAGTTATTTAGTTTCTTTCTTCGAATAATAAGGTTGTATTAGAAATGGATAAGTTAATTATTAATTTTCAAATTTGAAGGGTATAAATTTCACACATGGATGATTAAAATACAATAACTTTTGATTGAGAAATATTTTTGAAACATTGTGAATGGAATTTATGAAAACCCACAAGATGCAAATGAAGCAATGTAATGGATGACTGGTGATTGGAAGGCCATGAAATTAACTAGTCTTGGTTTATCAAATGAATAATTTTAACACATTGATCTCTATAATAAAATTAAGGAATTATGAGATGGGATTAACACTTTATTTGGTTCATAAGCTTAAAGTTCTTAAATATCCATAAAGAATATTTTTTTTGGTTTGAAGATGAGAAAGGGATACAATATTGTTCAACATATAAGCACATTTCATTCTCTACTCAATCAACTTGTTGTTGTAAACTCCAAATTCTATGATGATGATGTCAAGGAAGTATTACTAAGTATTGTGCCTTCAAGTTTATATCATATATTATTTTTCTATTGAGCAAAATGAATCCTAGTTTAGAAATTGTAAATTATTCTGTAATTGATGAAGGAAGTAGAGTTGATAATAGTCACCTCATTGTTGAAGAAAGCTCTTTTTTTTTTTTCTAAAAGAATGGTTTCAAATTTTAGCAAGGGTACAATTTAAATTTTATTATTGTTAGAAAATTAGACATGTACAGAAGAAATGAATTCAATGAGCCAAAGATCTTATAAATGGAAAGTTAAAGAAAAATACAAATTTCATGGTGACCTAAGGAAAAAAAAACAAACACTTTTTCATGGTGACTCATCTAATGATGATAATACACCTTGGAATGAGGAAATTAATGAAACATTTATTCTTTAAAGAATAAAAAGATAATATATCAAAGTTTGGAGGCAACATAGGCAAGAGGATATCTATCACCCCAAGCTAGCTTCTTTCTTAGGGATGATTTATCATATGAGAAGCACCCTATTTATGTCCCTAAAGAAAAGTGGGAGCTTGGAATTATTTTTTTCCCATGAAAGAGAAAGTGGGAAAAATTAAATTGTTGGTTCACTCTATTTTGTATTCATGTTTGGTTGATGATTTATTGAGCACTTGAGGATACGTTATTCACACTCGGATGAGATGTCTAATTTCCAAGGAAAGGTTTCCTCATGCATAGACATTTTATTGTTGTATTTTTAGAAGAGGATAAATTGTTTCCATAATACTTGAGGAGGCATTAGAAATTCTTGAAGGAGATGTGTAATTTTGAAGGAAAGGCATCTCATGTGTAGTAGTAGAGGAGACATTAGATGCACTTGGTCATTTTGCATGGGGGATAGGAAAACTTTAATGTTCTCTCATTTTTTATAGGTGGTTATAGGTTTTAAAATTAGGAGATCCACTCGTGTAGTTAGTTAATATTTCCTAGGTGAGGAAAAAAAAATTGGTGAACTACTTTATCAAAATCTCTAGAAGATTTGGGTTAAAAACCCTTGAAATGTTCCACTCCTTGAATTAATGTAATAGGGTGGGAAGAAGGGGAATGTTGGTGTATTACAATATTTTAGTTTCTAAAACTACATTTGTGAATTTCTATCTCCACTTTCATTTTTTTTCCTTCAATAGTGCCTATTTAAATGCATTGTCTTGAATCAATAAAATATCATATTCTTCTCTCTTCCTTTAGTAACACGTCCTTAAAGGAACCTTTTTTCCTTTAGCACTTGATTATAATAATTATCTTTTAAGAAGGGGTAAATGATCTATACATTTTTATCAAAGTGTATGTGCTATTATAAATATATGTACCATAATGTCTATCCTACACAAAAGTCTTAAATTGTACAAGAAATAACTATGTAATTATCATTTAAGTCAATATTGAGCTCATTATAGCCTTTATATTTATGCTTAATTCATGTAACAGTAAGAATTGTTTTGGGAAACAATATTTATAATCTTATTTGTATGCTATATACTACACTTGCATTTTCACATTATCACGCTAAATATGTGTAATAAAGACTTTTATATAAAATTTTATAAAAAAATTCAATGAATTTTACAAAAATATTGTATACCTTATAAACTTGCTTCATGATAGCACACTTCAGAGTACAAGACATGAATATAATACATTATTTAGAACTTAGAGAATCATTCATGGAAGACCAATCAATTGAAATTCTTTAGTAGCCTTTTTCTTCATGACCATTTCAATTACAAATTCACATTTACAACAAGATAAAAATAGATATTACCTACAATGTGGGACTAAATGAAAAATGATGAATCTTCTTGAGAATATGCCATGTATAAATTACATAAGTTTATAAAATATTCTTTTTTTGTTCTCATGTTCTTCTTTATCTGGACATATTATCTCTATATTACTTCTATGCACATATTATTTAAGTATAGTTCCTTATTTAGAGAATTGCTTCCCACACCCTTTAAGATCCATAACATCCAAAAACTTCTTAAATTATTTTCAAAAAATTTCATATTATAGCTTGCGCAAATCCTATATTAATGTATTCTTTAGTAAGAAATAATTATTGATAAATTTAAGAAAATGATAATTTTTTTTATAAATGCATGGTAACTATTGGTTAACTTTAATAATTTTACAATTAAATTCATCCTTTTAAAATATATTTTTCATGTGAATTTATGTACATCACTAGAAAATTATAAAAAATTTGGGTGAATCTTGACAAATATTGTATAGATGCATAAATTACCTTGGAAAATCCTTCTTTCTGATGAAATTTATTCATAGTAAAAATAACTTATTAAATTAGGATAACCATAAAATTAAATGCTACCTAAATTGTGGGTTAGTTAATATCCACATTGTTTGTCAAGGTAGCATTCCATATATAACCTTATATTCTATTATGTAAAAATTGGGGACCTAAGAGTGATAACAACCATTAGGGTAAATATGATGGTGCCAAAAAAAGGTCTAAGGATAGTTATACACTCTACAAAATCAAGGGGGTCAAGGGGACAATGTCTCTTTATAGGTCTATGGATAGAAATCTCAATGTGATCTTATCATGATATAAGAAGGGTTGAGCAGTAGACACCCCCTTTCAGCAAGCATAAATGTACTAGTCAAGAAGGTAACTAAGCATGAAAAACTATTTTGAGAAAAAATCTTATGTTTGTAAAGAAGTGAATTTTTAATTCATCTACACATTATAGTACCTATTGACCATTGGGCTCTAATTTTATTTTGTGATGTTGTGAACATGTTTCATTGAAAATACATATGTAAGAAAATATTTGTATGAAAACTTTGATTACTTGTTGACAAATTATTCATATTAGAATCTTTTGGGTCATCTGATCTTAATGCCCACCATTGATATATAAATAATTAGATGGTCCAAATAAATTTATGGTTGGATGAAGACTTTAAATAATTCAAATTATAAGTTTAACGAAATCATGATTTATTCATTGCAACAAAACTATGCTAAAATTTGGTGAAAGTATAATAGTTTAGTGTCCCTTGTAGCTTAACATATTCATAAAAGATTCAAGCCCTAGTTTAAATTATTAACTAATTAAAAAATATTAGCCACTAAACATACTATATCTAAAATATTGAATTAAAAAATAGTATAAATTACTACATTCTCATATTAAAAGTTATATAACAAAATATTCTACATTGTAACACTCCAATAGAGGATTCACTAGTTGAGTGTATTCCAATAGTTGTTATAGCTCTTCATGATTTAAAGCCCAACATTTTCAACAATATTGTACCAATAGTTGAGACATTAAACTTGTTAATGACTACCTATAATTTAATGAAATGTACTCCTTAGACCTAAAAGGTAACAAATCATGTGACGCCACATTAGTGTACTAATAAAACACATAACTTAATGCAAAGGTATCATTTTTCGGGGCCTTTTAGAACACTTTGGTAAAAAGATTGCGGAATGGTAAAAAATTAGGAGCAATTTAAAATTTCCACGTAAGATTTTGAAAAGTGTAAAATTATGAACTGCTTAAACAACACACTAAGAGCTGATTCCTAAGTTAAAAGTATTAAATAGTCAATGGACTAACTTTTCCCAGTCTTAATTTATTTCTTAATATGTATGATTTAAGAACAGCCATAAAATTAGGATGATGAATTACTAGATCTCATCAAATTAGTGCAATCCATTTAATTTATATCAGTAACATAGAAGTGTGTGATTTTGAGTTTGTGGAGGCTTACGATAGAGGGATCAAATCACCTATGAGGATATAGTTACTCATATGCCCACGTAGGTTCCCGATCTTTCCTGAAAGTCTATATTTCCATGTCTAGCTTATGTAGAACATACTCTCGACGAACTGGTGGAAATAGTTATCTAGCCTACTAAAACATAATCCATACAAAGAAGAACACTTTAACCCCCGTGTTTTTTTTTTCCTTTCTTTTTATGAAAAGCCACTTGCCAAACTGGCAGATGCTGATCTCTTTACACCTACCTGCAAACGAGGTGAGCTTTGTACATGATCAATAAGTGGCTCTAGGGGCCTAACAATGCACGAGGGAGTTCTGATCTGACTTAAAACCAATTAACCATTCATAATACAAATCTGTGAAAGAAAAGACTCATTAGGGTACGCAAATCTATTCATTGCCAACTTTAGTGCATATTTATCATCCATCGTTCCCAACCAAGTAATTGGGATTGGAGCGTTGAAATTGGTAAGTCTTTTGTCTTATCGTTTATAGTTCTGCTGTTGTGCCCACATGGACTATTTCCTTGGAATGGTCGGCCGTCAACAAAATAACCCTAATCAAGAACGGAATCCTCGCCTACACAAAAACATTTTGCTTTTAGTCTCCAATCCCGTTCTGCAGAGATGCAGGCATTAGCGACATAAAACATTGAAATTGATATTCTTGGCAAAACGACATTGGTAGAACGGGATAATCTGTCATGGCGTGTATAAATAAATAAATAATCCCGACCGTTTGTACATTGGGTGGATGGTAGCGGGATACCCACTGAGACGAAACACCCCCCTAACCCCCCGAGGCTATTTCTTTAGTACGTGATTGTCAGGCGTGCAGGGGAAAATTACGATTGCTTACGTGAGTCTTCTCTGTTAGTGTTCCACAGCAGGGTGACCAGAGAAATTAATTAGCATGCATAGATCCTCATGCACCTCTTCATTTGTCTTTATGGATACCTCTGCGGTCTGCCATTGTTGTTTCTCATAAAGTCTCCATCATTTCAACTTTCACCCATCTACTCTTCTTCCTATTCCCTCCTAATACAAACAAAATTCTCATTCATTTCACCTCCTTTTCATGGACACCATGCAGCTTACTATTTTGGCAGCCCTCTCACATGTCATTCTCATGCCATTTTCTTAGAAAGAACAAGGCTATGTTGATATATGTTTAGTGTCTTTTTTTCGGATTGATGGTCTATGAGATTTTTTAAGGAGGATCGTAGTGGTTTTCTTAATGAATGAATGAATGAAGGGATTTTAATAAAGTTCAGAAGATCAAGCGTTTTAAGAGAGCAAGAGTTCGAAAGATGACACTATTTTAGATTTCTCTCAATGTCTAACTCTTTTGTTATGAATCTTGACTAAGAATGTTGCAATTTCGTAAAGCCTTGCTTCCTCAAACAACTTATTTAGATTGTCCATCTTCAAATTATTTTCAAACTATTAATGGGTATCCTCATAAGCCACACACTCACTAATAAAATATCTTTCAATTTCAACTACCTCTTTATTATAACATATGCATTTTCTTTCTTCTCAATCTTTCTTGGGAGTTATCCATCTACCTGTTTCACGACTAAGATGATGGAATCTAGTCCTTAGTTGTACTATTAAGATTTTAGCCTTTCCTTTGATTTCTGCCAACAAGTGCATCTTTTGAGAAAAATGATGAACTTGACCTCCTAGGAATGGTATTATGGGAGGGTCATAGGTTTCAAATCCTATCACTTAATGTTGAGGGGAAGATTGTTGGAAAGTGTCCAATGTATACCCCTGGGACTGGTGTAATGGTTTAATAGCCTCCTATGAGATCCTTAATTGGGATGGTAGTGGTTATGGTATTAGTTTTCTAAACAAGTGCATCTTTTGGGAAAAAAAATAACCCACTCAACTGCGAACAAGTGATATTAGAGTAGGATCATAGGTTCGAATCCTCTTATGTAACATTGAGGAGGAATTGTTGGAACGTATCCAACTTATCCTTTTAGGATTCATGACATGATTTAACAACCTTCTATGATATCCTTAACTGTTATGCTAGTGGTTTTCTAAAGAGGTGCATCTTTTTAGAAGAATGGTCAGCTCAACTCCGTATGAGTGGTATTAGAATGGGATTAAGTAACATTGAGGGAGAGATTGTTTGACTCTATCCATCATATCCTCTTCGAATTCATGGCATGATTTAATAGGCTTCTTTGAAATCCTTATCTAGAAAGGTAGTGGTTTTCTAAACAAGCACATTTTTTAGAAAATTGACCAACACAACTCCCTACATAAGTGATATTAGAGTGAAATGATAGGTTTGAATTCCTTCAGATAATACTCAATAAAAGAACCCTAGAATTTATCGCATGATTTAAAAGTTTCAATATGAGATTCTTAATTCAAATGATAAAAGTTTCCTGAATAGATGCATCTTTTGTATAAACCAACCAGTTCAACTTCCTAGAAATTTTGTTTGACGGAGCTCGTTAATAATGATAATAGTGACCTAATTTTTGGAGGTTCCATCTAGGTTTTGTCTTTGACTCGTTGGTGCTATTAGAATGTTATTAGATTGGTCTGTTTTGGCTTGAGGACTAAAAAGTATGGGTGGATTATTGGTGAAAAAGCAGTGACCCGCTATTAGCAGATGAGTTGTCTTGATCGAAGTGTTGTATGGTGGGAAAAACGGTGGGGTTCGGTCGGGCTTTTGATTCCTGATCGCTTGTACGATGTTCAGTGATGCCCAATAATTCTTACTTTAATGCTCTGTATAACGTCGCCAGCTTTGGCATTTCATCCTTGGTATCTTGTAAACATGTGGTAGAAATAAGATCATGTGATTCTTGATTTGTCAATCTCCAGGAGAGAGTGGGAAAAAGTAAATATTTTTATTTTGGCATGGACGACTGAATTGTGGTCTTTAATGCTCGCTTTTCTCTATGGATATCATCTTTTAGCGGCCACGAAATGTCACAATCGCGTGGCCTGTGGGAATTCGAATCGTGCAGAAAAGTCTTTACAAAAATATATTCCTGTTTCGAATTGGTAAGCACAAATATATCAATTTTCTCGCCGCAAATCCTTTGAACTCGGTCCGAGAAAGCATATGAAGTTGAAACAAAGTTTTCTCCTTGTGAATTGACGTGCTTATTGAATCTACAAGTACTGAAGACTGTGTAGAGCTCCATACCACAAAATTCAATATACCTTTTAAGATTTCATTTATTCAAAAATTAAGCTGAATGGGCATTCGGTACCGGATATGGAATTGTAAATGTATGTTTCACATATTTTCTTTTTATCTTCTTTCAAACTAACATTCTATTTTGTAAGAGGAGATTCATTATTATTTACTTCATATCATGCATCCTCTTCGAAGCCCACTTTGCTCTTCCTTTATATCTCTTGATTCTATTATTTACATATCATGAACGATAGTACCTACACTTTTGTCCTCTCAAACATGTGTGCATGGTATTCTTCTACGTATTTAAATTTCACTTGTTTAGCTTCAATTGTCCTTCAAATAATAAACCCTAATATTAATTTGTTGTCAATAATTAGAAACAATTAGAAATCCTCCTATATGTTTTATAAAAGGTGATTGTATAAGGAAAACATAAGGTTCTTCTAGGTCTTAGGAAGGATTATTTTTGTATCTTTCTATACACTCCAAAAAAATTTCTTTGAACAATTAAAGCCTATAAAGATTTCTATTAGAATTCCACTCTTCCACTTTTGAAACTATTCTTGTATGTACTGTTGAAAGTTTTAAAAACTAATTTTTAAATTAGCAAACCATGGGGATGCATTCCACCTAACATCCCGTGTTTCCACAATGAGGACATCTCCAAGATAGGGGGATGCCACTAGAATGTCCCCTTATTTATCTACTACCACCACTGAGACTTGGTATATGACCTAGGGATGGTGTGGACATCAAGACATCTAAGCCCATGCTCGAACATCCCTCAGACATTTCAGGGACACTAAGGAATCTTGTATCTTGGGTGTCCCAAAAAATATTTTTACTATTTTATTTTGTATTTTTTAAATTCAATTATGTTGCCATGGGGATTTCATTGGTCATAATCTAGATTCTTTCTTTTCTATTTTTTCTAAGAAATTTTTTTGGCTCGTAAGGAAACAAAACGTTTTGCTAATGTCTTCTATCTTTGGGTTTTTACTTTTAAATTCAATGTTCAATGTTCATTTTTTTAATTTTTTAAGGTTGACATTTGTGTAGAAACTGCAAAGAGAATCGAGCACCACAATGGGATGTAGAACTAGAGGAACTATCATAGATTGATGAGAATAATACAACTTCAAATGTAGGGTCAGTTGGTATTAGTTTGATGGAGCTTGACCATGATAAGTCTAGTAACTCTGACGACGAGGAGGACATTAGGGATCATTAGAGGTCTCTCTTAACTATATTTTAATAATTTTTACTTATTTCCATCTCATATTACTCACTGTAATAATCTTTATGACATTTTCAATATATGGATATCTCCTAATAGACATTTTCATTTGTCAAATTCTATCTAGTATTCAAGTATTCAAAATTTTAGTGTTTAGCTTTTTCAACCTTTCAACTTTACTGACTTACCAAAGTTTTAATTGAAATGTAATTTCCATACTTATTTTTATAACTAGTTGCCTATCAATGCCTTTCCCCACCATTCTCCCCCTACAATCCTCAAACTTAGACCCTTGGCCCACCCATCCCTGAAACCATCCCTTTATCTCGAAGCTCAGTACAACACCATTTTAAAATAAACATAGGATATAACTAAGGTTGGACTTTAGGTGTAATATTTTACAAAAGGTATTATTAACTGAATGTGATAAGACCATGTCATTTGAGATATGATCACACGCCATGAAATACTATCAATAATTACTGAATGAAAAAATTTCTAGAATGCATTTCTAACAATAGATAACCTCCTCTAGTCAACTATCTCCACTAGAGCTCCACTATTTATTGAATAGAACACTCTTCAACATTACAACTAATCTTTCACATACTTTAGAAACTTGTAAAATAAAGAAATTGGTCTAGAATCATGATCTTATTGTGGAAGGTCCCAAAGACATCCCTTCAACACCCCCTTTATTAAACAATTTAAACCTAAAGTAAGATGGAGTTTGGATATAACATTTTGGAAAAGACACAACAACTTGAGTATAGGAGAAGAGAATGCCCTTTTAGACATGATAACACATCCCAATAAATTAGAATTCCTTGATCTAAAAATTTTAGACTATATTTCAAACAATACATAACCTCTTCCAATTAACTAGTTGTTTCACTCTCTACTAATCACAACTCATCCACATTTAGACCTAGTCTCTGAAATACTTTGAAAACTTCTAAGATTGAACTTTTAAAGATCAACATTATGATCTAATTAAAGTAAACCCTTGAAATGTCCTCTAATATGTTTACAACAATTTTTTCAAAAATCAAAATGAAGTTTTGATGCAAAATTTCTTAAAATGCATAATAGACACAATCCCACACCTCAAAATACTATTAAAAATTAATTAGTAGAAAACTTTCTAACAATACATAACCTTCTCCATTCAATTCTCAATTATCTTCAACCTTTACTATATTCAAATCAAACACTCTCTAATTTTTTTTCATTTCTCATACAAATGTCAATACTCTCAACTACAAATGAATATCTTAATAAAAACCAATTCTAACAAATATGTAGATACAGTTTAATAATAAGTCTTAAATACTTGTTATAACTACGCCAACTTGACTTGATATGAAAACAATTTAAGAAGAAAAAATCAATGGTATTATATAACCATGGAAAGGTATACATTGAATCTCTTGCCTAGGGTTCAAACTGGACTGAAACGGAAAGATGGTAGGCAATTCCCTTATGCAGGGATGCGAGGCCGTGGAAGGATATGGCGGACCCCCCACACCACGCTGCTGCTTATGCTTTTAGAAAGTCGAAATTTTCAGCTTTGTATGCCATTATGTAATCTTTTGGTTCCACTTAAGTTGTGCCGGTCCCAATTTATAGTTAAAAAGAAGTTTATCTTATTGAGAATGTCAATCCATAACCGGATTCCAAGCAATGGACTGGTTATTATAGATATAGTTAAGGTCCATCCTTCCAAAGTAATTGTACTTTTGCTCCCATTGTAGATTCCAACTAAAGAAGCTCATCGTTGTACTTGAAGAGCTGAATGCCCTAGCAACCATTTTTCTAGTGTGGGACGTTGAGATATATGTTAGAGATTTTAAATATAAAATATTATTGATCAAATTTTGTTTAGTACAAGTTTCTTATATTATAAGAAGTGAGGTAGGGATGTGTTTTGATGATATTAGTTGGATGAATAACTTTCAGTTGTTGAATCTTAGTGGAAGAAGTTTTAGTCTAAAGACTCACATGTTTATATCAGATCTATACAATTTTTTTCAGTGATATAAAACCCTTCATCAAAATGTCTACCATTGATGTGTTCTTAATGATTTTGATGGGATAGATATCCCTCAATCTTTTAGTCCTAACCAAAGTGGCTTCAGCCTAAAGACTCATGGTGCCATATTAGCTAGCTATAATTGTTTTTTTGAATGATATGACATCCTCCATCAAAATACCCATGACTGTTGGATTGTGGCTATCCTCCTTAGACCATCTTGGACCACTCCAACAATCATTCATTGACGACGATCTTTAGCTCGCAATCATTGAGCCTTAATTGAAAAAGTTTCATGCTCTCATATGAAATAACTTATTATCTAAATTTTCTATTTTTTTAATTTTAAATTCTCCAACAAAATATCGAGACTGTTAGGGTGCAGCTATCCTGTTTAGACCCTACTGGATGGTACAACTCATGATGACGACCTTATGATATCTGGTACTTTTTCTTCATGACATGGACTGTAGCTGAGCCAGTTTTGATGGAAGACAATTGAATACCCTTTGCCCAGTTCTATTGACAAAGACAATTCCATTCCTATTTATTGGCATCATATTGTGCCGTTCTCTCATAATCGGCAGTAGAAGCCAAGAATGTGAGAATCACCTCTATCTGGGTCACTATCAACATTTAACAGTGTAAATAATACAAACCAGGGATCTATAATTAAAGCCCATTAAACTTTTGCTCTCCTTGCAATCGCCTGTGAGACAAATAATCAGCTTGGGCATTCTTTTGATGTCATGAAAAGACCAAGACAATCAATGAGGAATGCATGAGCAACAATTCGGATCCACCTCGCGTATGTTTTGTTGCAAAAAGAAAAACATAAGTAAGAGATCATTGGCTGGAATGTCAATTTATCTTAAAAGGTTATCCTCTAAGAAGACATTAAAGGGAAAATATTTACTGCTCATAGTCTTATCTTATAGATTGGACCCGCCCCACCCCACCCCACGCCTGCAATAATTTATCCTCTTTCGCCATTGACAGCCTTAAAATTAAGTATTTGTCTAATCTGTTTGAAAAATCAATCAATCTGACCTGCTCAGAACAATCAGATGATATTAAGGAAAATGAAAATCATAAATGAAACATCATAATGAAGATTCCTCAGATGGCCCACTTTTCAATTTATGAGGGCCGACCAAAGTAGTCAGCAATGGCAGAGAGAGCCGGGTTTTAACTGTAGCCGGAGAGGGACTCGAAACTGGGTCGCCAGCAAAAATGGCATTTCAAAACAAAGCAGTCCATCCAACTTTTAGCCCGTGAATCTCTTTGGATGTACACAAAACAGACATGGTTCATCGCATTTCTGAGAATTGTTCTTAAGGATTGTCATTTCAAAATTAAATGAAGATGCTGATTTGAAAGTTCATTGGTGTTTCTGAATTCATTATGAATTAAGGACAAATCTGTTTGGCGTGGAGCTGTTGACAAGACTTAATTTGTGTGTCGTAAAAAACACCAGATCCAAATTTGTGTCTGTGAATTATGGTTTCACTTCAATTTCTATGCAGAAAAATCTCAACCGATAATACCCCAGAACAAAACAGAAGTTCAAAAACGGCAATGTAGACCCAACTACTGGTGAAGATAATAAAATATGTTATTATCAGTTCTTATAGCGAAAGCTAAACCTAAAAAAATGATAGGTTTTGATGAAGTCCAATTGAAAAGTGCCATTGTCTTTCCAGTCTGTACAGAAGAATATTAATGGACTCAATTGGTTCCAGGAAGAAAAGTACACGAATACAATACAAATTTAAATAAAAAATGACAACAGAAAGAATTATCATGGGTCCATACTAACTGGCAATGTTAGATCCTTATGACAATTGCAAAAGGAGGACGAATTGTTTTTTGATTTTTCCTTTTCAATAACGATAACTAAAAAAGTTGAGAAAGCATCTAAGAAATTGTTCTTAGGGCGATGACTTATTAATTGCAGTTCATCATCAATACAATACCATCACTGAGATCCATCCTTTCGACAATCTTGATTATATTTAAATTTGGATCCATTATTTTGGCTCATAAGCATTGGAGGGATCATTTAAAAATATGAATCGCATTTAAGTTTTATCTGTGATACCTATTTTTAAAATAGGGTAAGGCAAATTTTAGTGATACAAACAAATAGGCAATGGGTTTAATATATTTTGACATATATAAATTAAATTATGTGGTTGTTTATTCTTTCTTATATTGTTTTAAAATTTATATGAATTAATGTAAATAAATTTTAATTTAATGAATCGTCAAACAATAATATGGTTGGTGTCATCATTCAAGAAGTCTATATTTTTTCAATAAGGATTGTCAGTTTTGAAATTTAAATTTAAAAACTAAGCTAATCATAATGAGATGTAATGAAGGGTTTTATCTTTTATTTTTATATGTCAACAACATATTTGATGATGTATAATTTTATTAAATAGTTGATACAAATTAACAACTCAAATTTTAGTAGATATGAAAATATGCACATACAATATTCATTTGTTTAACTTGGCTTGAAAACAATTAGATTTAGAAAAAAACTAGTTGATAGTAGCTAAATATCATGCCTACCTAATTGTTTAAATAAAGTAATTTGATGAGAGGCTATAAATATTTTGTTTCTCTTACCCACCTCCAAGATTCTTCTTGGGCTAAAAGAGGCTTAAAAATCTATTCAACACAAAGAGAGATACAAAGGTAGAAGCACCATTGTCTAGAATAGAAAAAAGTACTACACAATCTTATTTTTATCCATAAACCAATCCAACATGTGAGACAATTCCAAAGATAATTGTCCCCTATGAACAATATTCCAACCCTATATTTAATCAAAAGCCCATTTGGTCAGACAAACTGCTACTCCATTCCACTCCCTAAGAATGTGAATAAAAGTAATAGTTCTATACTAGGGAAAGTATCTTCATAGGATTAAGGTTGAACAATAAATGAAATAGTAACTAAATAAACCACAATAGAGCAACTATTTAGCAAATTAATGATCAATTGAGCATCCTATGGCTCTCTAACTAAGAATGTTAATGCAAAGCTCTCAGCAAGCTCCCATTAATGACAATCCTAGAATGAGAATGATAAGATAAACAAGTTAAAGCTAACAATTATATCAAAGTAAATGCTAATTAAGCTCTCAAATGCCTTTCTAAACTCAAATTGCAAGAGGTTCAATGCAATTCTCAAATGTGTGGTTGATAATTATGAAGGATTTTTGTCTTCCTTTTATAGATTTTCCAATGGTAGGGGGTGTATTTGTGTTTGATCATGATTAAACCTTGGTTGAGTCCTTGGTTCCACCCTTTGAAGAAAATGCAAAGTTTGTGTCCTCAAAGCTTGGGACAAGTAGATAAGATCAATGGTCAAGATTCTCTTTCACTTTCAGTGATTGAGATTTAATTTGGCTTGATCCATGTGAATGCCTTTCCTCAAATCTCATTGGTTGCCCAGATTTCCTCCCTTTGTGGTTGTTGAGAGTAATTGAGATTTATTAATTGATTTAATTAATTAATTTTAGCCATGTACCCCTTGAATGGGTTGAATTTGATTTAATCCAAAACAATACAATTAATTGATTTAATTGTATTTTGATTTGATTGCACTTGATTAAAATGCTCTCAATTTTGATTGATCTTAAATTAGGACTTGATTTTAATTTTGATTGGCTAATTATGCATTGTGATTCAATTGATTCAATTTTGTCCTTGATTTGCTTTGATTTGACTTGATTTATCATTTAAGTGTCTTTGTCCATTTTTAGGTGATTACAAATGCCCCTCTTTGAGTTGACGTGCGAAGAATGTCGATTCAAAGAATAATCTGATCTTGCTTGATGATAGGTCCTAATTCAATGATGGTCAATCTCTGATATTCATTTGATGTCTTTCAATGGTCGATCCTTAATTTCTGATATGAGATTGATGTAGATATGATCGATATGAAGCTCTCAATTAATGTGGTTTTGATAATCATTCTGATATGATGGTTGTTCTAATGATGGTTCTCGATATGATGTTTGATTCAATGATTGATCCTGATATGATACCTATTTTGATGATTGATTCGATGCAGTGCCCCATTCGTTTGATTACAAAAAATTTCCTGATAAAAGCTTTCGCTTTGATTTGATGATCGGTCTTTTGATTTTCAATGATGATACTGCTGATTATCCAATGGTATGCCCCCTCAAGAAATGAATGGAAATGATTGTGGCTGATTTTGTTGAGATTGGGAAATTTTGATTTGTTTCCCAATATAAAAATTTGAAAATGCCCCGATCATGAGAGGATTTGATGAGAAAATATTTGATTAATAAGATGTTGTTGATGCTCCAGATAAGTTGATGATGGCTTGGTATCATTTGATGTCAGTCAGAATCACTTGGTTGATGTTGATGTCAATCTAATAGGATAAGTTGATGGGTTGATATTTTTCTCTCAAGATCTAGAGAGACAAAACAATGATTTTCCTTCCTCAAGATCTAGAGTTAGGAGATTTGCTGCGCTCAAGATGAGAAAATGGATGATAGGATAACTTGATTGACATTAGATGATTAATTGGATGATTTGACTGATTGATATTTGATACATGATATGATTAGTTAGATGTTTTGATGATATGGAGTTGATTGGATTTTCTCATGATGCAAAATAGGGATTGATAAAAGAGAAGGTGATGAACATGATTAGGTTGCCCCTAGTTGATTAGCATGATTGCTTATTGATGATTTCCTTGATGTAGCATGAATCATTTGATGGATCATGATTTACATGTACTTGTATCTTGATGATGTTGATGTACCTTTGATGATTGGGTTGAGAAGGATTTTTTTGATGGACATTTCAAGCATTGATGATGTTGATTAGGACTTTGATTATATTGATGGAAATTTGATGATGTTGATCAAGACTTTGATTATATTGATGGAAATTTGATGATGTAGATTTCAAGACATTTGATGATGGACCATTGATGATATCATTGATCACTTGATGTATCTTGATTTGGTCTTTTGATGCTGATAACTCCACCCCCTTTAGCTTTCCTCTTGCAAATTAGTTTTTGAGCTAAGAAAGACAAATACATTAAATGCATTTAATCTAAGATGTATGCAGCTAACTGTCATTATTCAAAATTTGGAAGCTTATTTTCATCATCGAGCTTTTTTTTTTTGGATCCTATTTTAGTACAACCATCACTAGTTCAACTATGATGATATGAATACTTTTTGCACCTCTTTCTTTGCTTTCCCTTCTCTCTTTGGTATAACTATCACTGATTGAAGCCAATCATGAGAGTGTGAATACTGATTTTGTCAGATTCTATGTTGCAAGTGGATTTTGGTATTATGATATTGAAGATCAAAATAGCCAAGGTATCTGTTTGCGTAAACAAGCAAAAATCTCAGTTTTATCCTATGTACCGGTCCTCGATGATTCTTTGATGATCACGTCCTTAGAAAAATAATACATGATTTAAAACTTTGATTTTAAGACAGTCATTTAGAAATCAAGAAAAATATCATCCTTTCATCATAGCTTGTCTAGTCTAAAACTTTCATCGATTCGCTAGAAAGGCATGATTTCATCAATTGAGTTAACACTTAGAAAAAATTTTGCAATGTTTTTCAAATCTATATGTCAAGTGTAGTTCCATCCATTTCATACTTTTAATCCTGATAAAGGTAAGGTCATTTCAGTTCTTGGATCAAATTTTGCGTTTTAGGCTCAAATTGGATTAGGATGTAGATTTGAATAAGTGTTCCTCTTTCGAGTGTGATGAATTGATTCTCTGATTGAATAATGCTTGCTTTGATGAATCCTTTCTCCTCTTGAGTAGATTTACCCCAGTTTGATATTGATTTCATTTGTGGAACTTAGGACAATTTTTCGATTAGGTGACCAAAATCTTGAGGTACTCGCAAATGTAACTGTGGGGTTTTATTTTGCAATATATACAAATGCGGGCGAATGCAATATTTACAAGATGACCTTCTAGGTATACGAATGACTTGGACTTTCAATGTTGCCTATTTACCAGGTTTTCACCGATTGAATGGATATAGCTCTTTTTTCTATTTTTAAAGCTTTTTCTCTTTTTTTTTGCTACCAAGGTGCCTATTTGCTAGGTTTTCACCAAGGCACTTTTCTTCTTTTTTAATTTTTTTTTGTATTTTTTTTTTTTTTTCACATCATCGAGGCACCTATTTGCTAGGTTTTCACCAAGAAAATATCTTTTTGAGGATCATATATGAATGTTTTTACTTTCTTCATGCTCAATTTTCCACTATTTTTGATCTTTTATGGTTTTCAAATGTTTTTGGTTTTTTCAACTTTTCAAATATTTTTGGTTTTTTCAGGATCTCATTTCACTATGTACAATAAATATGATGCTCCTCCATCTGATAATCTTTATACTCTTTCATCTACCTCATTTATAGAACCTCTTTAGATGTATGCTATTGATTGGTTCTGTAGTTCTTTGCCATCATAATCTGCTAGTTTGTAGGTGTTGGTCCCAAAATTTTCAACAATGAGAAATGGTCCTAACCAGTTTGCTTCACATTTTCCTTTCTTTTCTCTTTCTGCTTGGTTCTTTGGATTCTCTTGCCAAACTAAGTCACCTATTTGAAATGTTCTTGGCTTGATGTGCTTATTGTAAGCCCTTGACATCCTATTTTGGTACACCTTGAAATGATCAAATGCTTACTTTTGTTTCTTATCTAAGAGTTGTAGTTCTTGCAACCTCGCAACCCTATAGTCTTCCTCATTTATCAAACCATGGATAGATATCCTCAAGGATGTAAGTTCTACCTCTAAAGGAAAAACTTCTTCTATTCCAAAGACTAAGGAAAAAGGTGTAGCCCCTGTTGGCATTCTTATGCTTGTTCTATAAGCCCATAAGGTCGGGTTTATTTTAATGTCCCAATCTCTCCCCAAGTTGTCTACTGTTCTCTTCAAAATCTTCAAGATGTTTTTATTTGTTGCTTTGGCTTGTCCATTACCTTGAGGGTAATATATTGAAGAAGAATGATGAATCATGTGAAACTTGGTGCATAATTCCTTTAAGTCTTTGTTCTTAAAATGCTTTCCATTATCTGTTATGATAGCATGAGGTATGCCATATCTACAAATAATATGATTGAGGATAAACAAAGAAATCTACTTTCCTATTTTAGTTGATAGGGGTACAACTTCCACCCACTTAGTAAAGTACTCAGTTGTCATGATGATGAATTTGTGACCATTTGAGGATGGTGGATAAATCATGCCTATTAGGTCTAGACCCCACTGATAGAACAACCAAGGTGTTGTCATCGGATGAAACTCTTGTGTGGGTACATGTATCAAGTTTCCATGGAATTGACACTTTCTACAACTTTTGGCAAAGTTACAAGCGTCTTTCTCCATCGCAGGCCAAAAATATCCTATCCTAAGAAGTTTCTTGGCCAAGGTTAATCCATTCCAGTGTGACCCACAAATTCCTTCGTGGATTTATCGTAAGGCTAAGTTTGATTCCTCTTGTGCTAAAAATCTAAGGATCATTCCGTCTAGACTTTTTCGATACAATATTTCAAAAATTATGGTGTATTAGGTGGCTTGGCAAATGAAGCTTTTCTTTTGATTCTTGGTTTGGTCTATGGGAAGGATTTGATCTTTCAAGTAAGTGTAAATAGGTCCATACCAAGGTGATTCATTTGTAGTTAACAATCAAATGGTGTAAAGGTGGGTAGGGTCAAACGCGAGTTGATCCACTTCTTCTACCAAGAACTCATATCTGGCACTTTGATCAAGCATTTGTAAAAGTGAGGCTAAAGTTGCCATTACATCCACTGCTTTGTTTTTTTCCCTCGACACTTGTTCAAATGTAATAAATACAAAATAATTCTTAAGAATTTCCACCATGTTTTTGTAGGGCACCAATTTGTCATCTTTTTTTTTTTTATATTCCTTATTGACTTGATTTATGACTAATTGTGAATCTCCATAAACCTTGAATTTTGTCACTTTCCACTCTAATGCTAGCTTGATTCCAATAACCATGGCTTCATATTTTTCTATATTATTGGTGCATGGGAATAGAAATTTATAAGACTTAGGGATAGTATCGCCTTGAGGAGTGATTAGAAGTATGCTTGCCCCTGATCCATGATGAGTGTAGGAACCATCAAAATATAATTGCCATGTTTTTGCCTCCACATTCACAATTTCTAAATTCGGGAATTCCACTTGGATGGGATGATCATCTTGAAGTGGTTCTTCTGCTAATTGGTTTGCAATGACTTGCCCTTTGATTGATTTTATATCAATATATTCTATGTCAAACTCGCTTAGCACCATCACCCACTTTGCTAGCCTTCCATTCAATGCTGTTTTACTAAGTAGATACTTCAATGAGTCAATTTTGGCAATGAGCCTTATCTTGTGGGCTAGCATATAATGGCGTAATTTTTGGGAAGAAAAAATCACATCCAAGCATGCCCTTTCCATAAATGTATAATTCAGCTCGTATTTGACTAATGTTCTACTTATGTAGTAAATTGCCTTTTCTTTTCATGTTTCATCCTCTTGTGCTAAAAGTGCCCCCAATAAATTCTCTGTTGCCGAAATGTATAGGATCAAGGGCTTGCCTCTGATAGGTGGCATCAAGATTGATGAGTTCATGAGATATTTCTTCAATAGATTAAAGGCTTCTTCACATTTTTCATCCCATTTGAAAATTGTATCTATATGCAAAAGTTGGGTGAAATTATGACATTTTTTCGCTAATTGGGAGATAAATCTCCTAATGGATTGGATCCTTCCTTGTAAAGATATCATTTGACTAATGTTTTTAGGTGCTTCCATTTCCATGATAGCCTTCACTTTAGCTGGATCCACCTCTATCACTTTTGCAGATACAATATAGCCTAATAGTTTTCCGGATTGGACTCCAAATGCACATTTCTTTGGGTTAAGTCTCACTTTAAATTCTTCTAACATTTCAAAAAATTTCACCAAAATTGGAAGGTGTTCTTTTCTTAGTGTGATTTAGCTAATATGTCATCCACATAATCCTCCATGAACTTATGCATCATATCATGAAATATTGTGGTCATTGCTCTTTGATAGGTCACTCCTGCATTTTTCAAGCCAAAAGGCATGACATTCCAGCAAAAGGTACCCCATTCACATGTAAAAGCGGCCTTATCTTGGTCTTCTAGTGCTATCTTTATCTGGTTATATTCACTAAATCCATCCATGAGAGAAAACATAGAGTGTCTTGTTGTTAAGTCCACAATGGCATCAATACTTGGAAGTGGGAAATCGTCCTTAGGACATGCCAAGTTTAAGTCTCTAAAATCTTTGCAGATTCTGATAGATTTGTTTTCTTTTGATACTGGCACTATATTTGAGATCCATTGTGCACAATCAATGGCCCTTATAAATCCCACCTTCAATAGTTTTTCTAACTCCACTTTGACAAGTAGTGCTATATGAGGATGCATCTTCCTTAGCTTTTGTTTAACAGGTTTGGCTCCTTCTTTGATATTTAGATGATGCATTATCAGATTTGGGTCTAAGCCCGGCATATTGTCATAAGACCATGTGAAGTTAACTTGTTTTTCCTTAAAGAACTTGATGAATTATGTTCTTTCTTTGCTAGATATTGATGCTGCTAGGTGGATGATCTTTGGCTATGTTTCTGACCCAATATTTATCTTTTCTATTGTCTCAATTAAGATCGGAGATCTTTCTTCATAATTTTGTGATAGAGCATCCAAAATCCCTTCCTTAGGTGCCTTAGTTAGGTTTTCACCTTTGGAAACATCCTTTATTTCTTTATTTTTTTCTTGATCTAATGTTGCCGCAACGTGGTTTTCAACATTTGATTCTTTTCTTTTTCTATTTTTTTTATTTTTTTTATTTTTTCTAGGATTAAAAGTTTGGATGCTCCCTTTGATCATTTCTTCTCAATATTCTTTGATAGAAGAAGGTTCAACCACGTTGAGGTATTGGGACACCATGTTGTCATTTAAGAAAATTGGCAAGGTAGTTGGTTCAATGGAATTCCATTCAATTAAGTCCAGATGGATGAGAGTTAATGGGTCAACACTTGGGTTTGTTTCAATTGGATTTAGGGTGTATATCTCATTATTGGAGGGTTCAAACATTTTATCTTGAAAATCTCAACTATGGGCTTCCTCTAAATGTTCTAAAGAAGAAGGATCAAAGTCCTCCTCACTAGACTCCTCTAGGGTTTCTGTTGGATAAAAATCATGTGGATTAAACATAACATTTGATTCTTCCATAGTAGGTCTCCATGAAGGAATGTATGGTTCACCTACCCATTGATTTATCTCTATTTCTATGCTTGGCACATCATTTAGGATCACTTGACTAGAACTAGATGCTTGATTTGTATTTGATTCTGTTATTGTTCCTTTCTCTTTGGTATAACCATAGGTATGAATGACATCACTACCCTTATCTTGGAATGACTTATCTGATAAGGTCTCCCATTCCATTCATTAGAATCCTCATCACTATGAGATTCTAATTGTAATATTTGATCATAAAGTTTGGGATAATGTTTTTGAGTGTATCCTTCCTCAAGATACCCTAATCTTTCTTTCTCTTTGGAATCTCGCCATGTTGATTCTATGGGTTCAATGAGCCCTTCATTCTTCATGCCCAAAGGTCCTTGACCTTTGTAACCCATCTTTTCCATGATTGAAAACCCTTTCCCATATTGATGTGTGGGAATGGTTATATTTTGGATATGTTTGACATGGGCACTTGATTCTTCATCTTTATATAACCAATTTAGGATTTCATTATCTTCTTCATCCATGGTGGATGATGTACTTGCCCTTAAAAAGTGATAATTATATTTATGAGGGAGATTTGAAGGTTTTCCAAAAGACTTGGGTGATAAAGGTAGGTCCATCATAGATAAGGAGTACTCGCCTACTCCTTTTTGCTTGATCTTACATTGCTTATCAAAATTCATCATTTGGTCCATCTTTTGATAATGGGCCTCTTTAGTGTATACTTGGATAGCTTTTGTATGGTCTTCTTTTGGTTCTTCAATAATGTTATCCTCATTAACCTTCTCTTTTCCTTTAGTCGATGTAGTTAGGTTAATGAGTTTTGGTGTATCTTCAATAACAACCTCTTCTTCCATCTTTTCTTTTCCTTTCAACAAAGGAATGTCCTTAGAACTTTGACCTTGCTCCATTTGATTGGGTATAGACACTTCAACATTGTGTGGAACCAAGGAGTCATTGATAGGCTTGACATTATTACAATATTGAAATGGGTTCAAATCCCCACTTACCATTATCTCTTGCCCTAGATATGGGAATTGTAGGCATTAATGATAAGTTGAAGGAAAGGATTGCATTTCATGGATCCATCGCCTTCCTAACAAGATATTGTAAGTCAACTTTAAGTCCAACACTTGACATATGGTCTCTTTTTGCATGGGACCAACTCTAATGGGTAGTACTATGACTCCTTTTGAGGCTCTTTCTTCATCATCATAGGATTTTATGGTTATCTTTTTCTTAGGGTCAATAGCCTCCTCAGAAAATCCTAGGGCTTTTACCAAGTTAAGGGTAAAAATGTTTAGGCCGACTCCTCCATCTATAAGGACTCTTTTCACCCTATGCTTATGGATCGACACTTCTATATGTAAGGGCAGATTTTGAGGATGATTAAGGGACATGTCATCTTGTTTGGAAAATGATAGGCAATGGGGTGAAATTAAGTGCCCTAACATATTTTGGAATTTTTGTACCTCCAAATTTAGAGGCACATTTATTTCCAACAAGGATTTCTCCAAGATATCCTTATGAATTGGTGATAATTTGAGCAGCTCAAGAATAGAGATTTGAGTGGGAGTTCTTTGTAATTGATCAACCAAGTTGTATTATTTTGATAATGATGTTGAAGCTTGGTTTGATAACACAATCTTTGGAGCATTGGTAGGTAGGATAATTTTTTATGCTTGCTCCCTAGTGACAACATTTGATGATACTTCCCTTGACTTATCTTTCACTATGATAACATTTATGGTTTGATCCTCTTCTCTTAGAGTATTTATTGTGTTATCATAAGTATGAGCAAAGTTCACTTTCTCATTACCCTTTTTTTTATTTTGATTAGAATTAGATGACTCACCCTTTTCATGATTCAAAAAGGGGTTCTTGAAGGCCGTATGATCTCCATTATTTTGAGGTCCTTCAATTTGAATGGTTCCCTTGTCAATTAAATCTTGCACCAAGTGTTTTAACCTCATGCATTCATTTGTTGGGAGACCTCTATTTTGATGATATTCGTAGTGATGGGCCTCATTCCACCAATAAGGTTTAACTTCAAGTTCATCATCTTTCATATCGGGTAATGTGATGACATTATTGGTAACCAAGGTCCTTAATACATTCTCCAAAGGTCCACCTAAGTAGGTGAATTTCTTTTTATTATAATTGGAGTAGGAGGATTTTCATTTGTCCCCATTAGCATTATTGTTGGAAGTGTTGGAATTGTTATTGGAATTATTGGAATTATATGGAGCTTTGTTTGATTGATTAACATTATTTGAAGAGTTAGCTCCATATGGTAGGATAAAAGGGGTTGACTTCAAGTTGTGGGCCTCCACAACTCCATCATTCACAAGGTTTTTGTTGTTATTCTTTGTCCATGATTTAGATTTATCATTGTTATTGTTGGACCCTTGATTATTGAAATACTTAGGCACATAATTATTGTTATTGATGTTATTGTTGTTGTTGTTGTTATTGTTGTTGTTGTTGGATTTGTTATCTTTAAATAATTTGATTTCACCTCTCTTGACCAAAACATCTTCAATCTTGATCCCATTTTCGATGAGTTTTTAAAATGTTGGGGGACATTGAAGTTGTAATCTATAATTCATTTCCATGGTCAAATTATTGGTGAAGATTTCCATGTTCTCTTTCTCAGGGATACTTCATGGATACCTTGTGAAAATGGTCCTCCACCTTTGTAGGAATCCTAAGAAGGACTCTCCATCTTTTTGTTTGGTATCACACAACTTGAGAATTTTGATTTCATGCTCAATGTTATAAGAGTAATGAATTATGAACTTGGAGGCTAACTCCTGAAAGGTCTTTATTCCTGGGGGTAGTTTTGAGAACCACTCCATTGCGGGACCTCCTAAGCTTCTAGGAAAGAGTCTCATTAGATATGTATCATTATGCATGAACTCTATGCTTAGGGTGAAAAACTATCTTAGATGATCCCGTGGGTCTATTTTACCCATGTACTTATTGTATTTAGGAAAAATGGTATTGAAGGGAAAAGATACCATAGCTAAGCTTTTGTCAAAAGGGAAAGGACACAAAGCTTCAATGGAAAAGGCTTTAGGTTCAGCTGCCTTCTTCATGGTATCAATTTGTTCTTGGAAGGCCTTTATCTTCCTAGTCATAACATTCATGGGGTCATCTTGGTGTTGGTCTTTCTTGAGTTGGTCAAAATCAAAATCATAAGGCAACTTTACTCCCTTTTGGGCTAGGTTTAGGAAAACATTCTCCTTATCCTTATCTATCAATTTCTCCATAACCTCTAGGAAGTCTAGGTCTTGGGAAGCTCTCTCAACCCTTTCCTCAATTTTTTCTTTGGAATTATGACTGGCATTATTGGTATTGTGATTATGATATGCCAAATTTCTATCCATCCCTGCAAGTCTTTGTTCAAATAGGTTTGGGAAAATTTCTTCTTGATTAGGACCTTTGAAAAGACTTTGGTATTCAACTTCTTGCCCTTGGTTTGCAACAAGAGTTCTATCTCCTTGTAATGATACCCTATATGTGTGGGATCACATGGAAACCAACATCCAACAAGGGTTTGATTTGAAGTGATCCTTGATTCGAGAATTGTTGATTTTATATTGAAGAGATTTAAAAATATAAGATGAGTTTTCAATGGATATCTCTCTCACTTGTTTATGTATTTCAAACACAACAATCATGCATTCACTTGTTTCTTTTTACCCACTTAACACAAAATGTTTGATTTGAAGAACGTTATCACAGGTTTTGCACAAAAAGACACTTCAAGCACCTACCTAGCACAAGATTTGGTTCATAAACATGGCTCTAAAAGGTGGTCTTGCTATTTTATCAAGGATTTAATATCAATTCCATTCAAATAGACTTTAAACTTTCATCCCCCAAGTATGTTAAGGGGCTTCCCACACACACAAAAGTACTATTTGGTGCAATCTATGAGGACTACTAGAGGAAGTTTGAAAAATTTAAAATCCATTTGTCACACACTCCATTAAGGATACATGTGTTTCATTCTAGAGTGGGTTGGATTCCCGCAATAAAAGTGAGCGTATCCCACTTTGGGTTGTCCCTCTCACCATCCTTGTTAAGGAAAACTCAGGAGGCGAGCCCACTAATTCTCTAGCATGTTCATTCAAAGCAAGGAAAATGGAGTTAAGGTCAAGCTTTCGGGAATTTGATTCACCAAAAAAGTGAAGAGCATATCCCTAACTTTTCCTTTAGTTCCCAAACATAATTAGCAATGTTCAATTGATTTCACCCACTAACTATAGGGATTTGAGTATTTCTACTCTCTTCCATAAACAAGGGGCTTTGATTTTATGTGCTTGATTCCCTAACCTTTCTTATTAATCAAAAAGTTCAACACCTTTGGCATTTTGATTCACTAGAAGAAGTGAAGAGAATAGGCCTAAATGCTAAACTTTCCAAACAAAGAAAGGTTGTTTATAATTACTAGATTTTGAAATGCACCAATGCCACAATTTAAGGGAAAATATTGACAAGTTTGAGGCTTACCTTTTCCTTGTAGCTAACCGAAGTTAGGGGCATTTTTGAGTGATTTCATCATTTTTATCATTACCTTGGCAATAGCTCCTTCCAAATGTTCTTTTCCACGAGCAAGTTAGTCAACAAAACCAATCACAATGAGGGCAACCAAATTGAAATTGAAGAAACAAAACTTATGTAGTGAACCTTAAGCACCTTATTTGTAATTTTTTAAGGAAAAACTTGAACTAAGGAGTAAAAATCCAATTGAGAGATACAATTTTTTTTTGGAAGCTTCTATAATTGCAAGATAGTTTTGATATACCTAGTTTTCTTCCTCTTGTGATTCCTCAAGAACCACTTTTATGTGAGAAAAGTTTTCCATCTTGATCTTTTTGGCCAAATCTTTGTCTTCTTGATTAAATTTAGTCTCTAGTTTTCTTGCCTTTTTGTGATCAGACATCCTACAGAACACAGTAAATCATTTCACCATAGTCAAATTAATCAGATTAAGAGATTATGCAAAAGCACTCCTAAAACTGTTAAAAGCGCTATTTTATTGTTTGAAAGTGCAACTTATCAAGTTAAAAGTGTTTCTTTAAATCTGTCAATAAATGCAAAAGTGCACAATTAAATTGCAGAAGTGCTACCGAATTGATCAAAGGTGGTAAAATTAAGGCAAAAGCACTTAGGAAAAGAATGAAAGCACCTAGTAGTCAAGAGAAATGCGCTCTTAATTCATGCAAAAGCACTGAAAGAAAGTGAGACAAAGAATAGAAAGTATAAAAGCACTGCAGATCGACACAAAGGTGTACGACTTTGTCGTAGAAGCATCAGAACAGTGATCAAAAGTGTCATTTAACCAAGTAAAAGCGCTGCTTAATCTATCAAAAGCATTTTTTCCTAAAAAAGCTGAGGGTTAAACATGTGCAAATTTGACAATAATGATAAATTTTCGTATGTTTAGAAAAGTGAAGCATTTTGTCCCATAGTGGGCACCATTTTGTATACTAGGGAAAGTATCTTCATAGGATTAAGGTTGAACAATAAATGAAATAGTAACTAAATAAAACACAATAGAGAAACTATTTAGCAAATTAATGATCAATTGAGCATCCTATGGCTTGTTATCATATTTTTGCTCACCTTTGGAGACCTAGTTACTAGATGAGCTACAATACCCTAGTTTGTGTTATTAAGTGATCTTGCTTAATATTTGTGTTCATTTTTATTGCAAAGTACACGAAAGGGAAAAGAGATAAACTGCATCTAAGATTACATGTGCCAATATTCTGAATATGTTGCACAAAAGGAAAGAACTAAAAAGGAAACATATATCTGAGCTCACACATGCCGTGAGCATAGCAATTGCTAGAATTGCCTAAATGAGTGCAAATATACATTATAAGGAGCATAGATGTAGGGGTACCAGACATTTCCTGGTAAGGAGTTTGTCTCCACTATGTTCCTGGTGTGCTCCTGTGATCCTGTACCTGCAAAGAGAGAGAGAAAAGAAAGGGGTTAGATCCAATGGATCTAAGCAATGCTTGGTATCACAGAATCTATCTATAAGCATGCATACATGCACCCAGCTATACACCTCTAACAAGGGCTGTGCTCAGGGCACGTGCATCAATGAGGAGGCTCTAGAAATAAAAGAAATACCATTATTTTCACTAATATGTTTGTTCCATGTGCAGATACAGGTTACAACACTGATGATCAGTATTGAGTCTCCTAGTACCCTACACTAAACCAGTGAGGGTTGTCAAAAGGTCTATTCCCATAGAGTTTTTGGGAACCCTAACCGTCTCAAGGAGAGGCACTGACTCATGTGGGGGGCATTCAGTAAAATTGCAGTGTCAGTGGGACACTCTAAGATCATAAAGCCAAATCTCATGGAGCATGATCAAACATTGGCAGAATCAAGAGGCAAACATCATCATCATTCCAGAAAGGGGCTACACAAATCTGCATGGTTTTATCTCATATTCATGACAGAGAGGTTCTTTAAGGATGCACTATGAACCAAATACAAAAGAGCTCCAGTTGATAAATCAGTGGTAGTGCAGCTCACAGATGGGCATATCAATAGGATCAATAGCACCATAGAAATGTACAAATCAAGGTTAAAAATCAAGTACAAGGCTATGAAATTAGCAAGTATAGGCTCACGATTTCTTGTAGCACATCAACAATTGAAATAGCATCTCTCATGTTAATAAAATAGTGGTTATTAAGCAATGTTTCAACCAGCAATCTAATGGCTCATGATCTTCCAAATGAACATACAGTATCTGAGCAAGGGCAATAGCACTTAGAGCCCATGCCATGGTTTTCCCTCAGCCCCAAGACATTAAAACAGTGAGCACAATTGAATGTTCAAATAGTAGATACAAATACCCTAGTGTGCTCTCGGGCTGTGTATAAAAGAAATAGCAATGATCAACATGAACATCAAATATGCATCAATGCAATAGTCTTCAGCTCACAGGTGTTGTAAGCAGTGGTAACAATAAACTGATATTTCATGGGCTGGCATTGGGGTCAGCAACAATGGAGACAAATACAACAACAAATGTATACAAGAACAAGCATTAACAATGATGCAGGTCATGGCTCGACTCTAATCTAGATAGAGAATGTAAGCTTGATGCCCTAGGTCCAAATCAATGAGTATATACAAGTGCCGAGCATATAGAAACCCATAGTCTCATGGTGTTGACTCACAACCATGTCGTGCCCTAGTTGATATTAAGGCTATGGTGCCCTAGTTTTAAATAGAAGTAAATACAAATATACGATGCCCTCAAAAGTGCAGAGGGTTACTAAAACCTTTAAAATGTCGTAAGATTGAATGCACAGAAGAAACAATCATCACACAGCACCAAGCCCCAAGCCAAGAATGGTGAGCAATAAGTAAGACAAACACATTAGCATCTAGATTAATAGTTCACAGGTTGCCATTACAAGGCATTGCATGCCATAAGCTTAGGGAGAAAACACAGTGAAGAGGGATGGAGAAGCTTACAGGATGAAATTCTTAGCATTGAAACACCTCGTGGGCTGTGTATGATTCAGAGATAGGAGAGGCATAAACTTGCAGTACGTTGTGAACAGTCATGACCAAAATGTGCTAACATTCAGATACCATTGGCAATATTGTGATGCTGCAATGGTGTCTCATGATCCTTAGGCATGTCAACAGTAATAAGAATAGCATAGAATCAAGGGCACTACAAAATTAAACAGTAGGCCTATGATGCAAAACAATATCCTTCAATGGCACCCTCGATCTACCAAAGGAAATATGGATAACAATGATGCAATATCATATGCCTTCACAGTGAGCTCAACCAATCAGTGATGCCCTAGTCATGCCACAATGCCAAGCAAAAATACAGAGAGGTGAAATACAAAGATGATGCCCTAATTTTTACACAAGAATCAGTAATAAAGCAAAAAGAAATAATGCATGCCATACCATGCCCTCAAAAAGAACAGAGGATCCCGCAATCTTGTTTTGAACATAAATGAATCAAAATAAAAAAGCAGTGCCCTAAAATTTTTGTAAATGTGAACATGTATACAATAGTAATACCCTTGAATTCTATCAGAGGTAGAATGCCAGCAGCACCCTCAAAATTGATGAGATTAACAATGATAACACAAATGTAGAGCAAGCAATGACATTCAAACAAACACAGTGCCTTGATCTATTCATGAAATGACGCCAATATCTAAGTCATACAGAGCAGTGCCCTAGAAATTGAAACCGATTGCAGAGAATGATGTATAGATCAAGTGCCTACCTCAAGATATCAATACTACGAAGATCAGACTATTGTTTCTAAATCCAAGTTCAGAGAGGTGCCAGTAGAAATTGGAACTTGCCATTTGTCAAGTGAGAGATCCGCATATCAAGGGTTTCTTCTGCGGGGGGTTTTTTATTTTCAGTGATTGATTAAGATTTTCTCCCCATTTCATTTCTGGGTTGGGATTATTAATGATTTTTATCTTATGTTAGGCGTCTTCTTATGATGTGGATTTAGTTCATTATAAATGTTTTGGATATTCTCCTCATTATTGAGTTGATAGTTATCTTGGAACTATATTTAGGATCCACTTATGCTTAACATGGATAAGGGGGTTAAAAATTTTAAATGTAAAAGTCATGGTTCAAATTTTTTATTGTAAGATATTGACAAGTGGTGTTTTTATAACCATTGTCAAATATCATTTATAGGGCATGACTTAGTGGGTAGGGTAGTCTTCTTTGACTAGCTATTTTTAGGGGTCCCACTTTCCTCGCCCCCCTAGAATCTTGGGAATCTGGCACATGAATTTGTGATGGAATGATCATGGGCCCAAAGGGAGAGTTTTCCTAATTTTAGTGAGGTTGAGGGCTTCAATACAGATTCCTATGGTTTTCCTTGTTATACCTCTCACTTGTGTGATTGAGGCTAGTTCTTCTTTCCCTCATTCTTGGAGGTGAAAGTTTGTAGCTCTAGAGAAGCAAGCTGTACTTTGGCTCCCTTCAATTCAGTTTATAGAAATTGTCCTTCTTTTTCCTACAACTTTGTGAGTTATTTTGGTGAATTTTATGTCATGGATTGTGATGAAAATTGGTCCTTTACTTAATATGTTATTCATTTTCATGTTCACAAGTACTGTTATTTCTTAAGGTCTCAATTTGTGTGCATTTGAATGTATTTGAGTTTGTGGAATCCATTTTCCCTTCTCATTTACAACCAGCACCTGATTATTTCTAAGGGAAAAATCAGATTAGGGAGAACTTGTGATGCTCAGGTTATGTTCTGAATCATATTGTGAGTTTTTTTTCAGTTTGTGGATCTATCAAAGTTTGGTGAATCGCCTTAGTTTTAGTTTCAGTTTCATGCACTCTCTCTCCCTTTTCCTTCAAAGTTAAGTTTAGTTTTAGGTGATTCAAGGGGAAGCCAACCCCTAATCTGGAGGTCTACTCTCTGATAGGTTACCCACAACCTGAGAATAGTCCCATGGTTCACAGGATTGCTAGGTTCTACACTTAGCCATACTCAGGTGCAATCCCTAGTGACAACATGGCTCTCTAACTAAGAATGTTAATGCAAAGCTCTCAGCAAGCTCCCTAATGATAGTCCTAGAATGAGAATGATAAGATAAACAAGTTAAAGCTAACAATTATATCAAAGTAAATGCTAATTAAGCTCTCAAATGCCTTTCTAAACTCAAATTGCAAGAGGTTCAATGCAATTCTCAGACGTGTGGTTGATAATTATGGAGGATTTTGGTCTTCCTTTTATAGATTTTCCAATGGTAGGGGGTGTAGTTGTGTTTGATCATGATTAAACCTTTGTTGAGTCCTTGGTTCCACCCTTTGAAGACAATGCAAAGTTTGTGTCATCAAAGCTTGGGACAAGTAGACAAGATCAAAGGTCAAGATTCTCTTTCACTTTCAGTGATTGAGATTTAATTTGGCTTGATCCATGTGAATGTCTTTCCTCAAATCTCATTGGTTGCTCGGATTTACTCCCTTTGTGGTTGTTGAGAGTAATTGAGATTTATTAATTGATTTAATTGATTTATTTTAGCCATGTACCCCTTGAATGGGTTGAATTTGATTTAATCCAAAACTATACAATTAATTGATTTAATTATATTTTGATTTGATTGCACTTGATTAAAATGCTCTCAATTTTGATTGATCTCGAATTAGGACTTGATTTTAATTTTGATTGGCTAATTATGCTTTGTGATTCAATTGATTCAATTTTGTCCTTGATTTTCTTTTATTTGACTTGATTTATCATTTAATTGTCTTTGTCCTTTTTTAGGTGATTACAATAGTATCCAAAGAGCTTCATAGCCTTAATGAATCTATCTAATAACAAAATCTTAGTGCCAACTAACATCATCTATCTACCACTCATTCAACAGAGTCACTACCACCTCATAATCATATTAAAAAATAATTATTTTCTAACCAAGAACACAACTTCACTCCATGGAATACAAAATGGTGATAGCCTCCATGAAGTTATCCGTATGAAGACCCTTATAAATTGAAAAAATAAACCAAAAATCTTCATACTTATTTTGTCGTCAACCATTACTAGCACAATTATGATTCCCCCAAGAAGAACCATTAGTGTTAATTTTCAAAACTCCTTAAGGAGGAGGGATCCAATGATCCTCCTAGTTTATCTTTGAAAGAGGATATCTACATCTATTCCTCATGACCTATCTATCATTCACACCAAGAGAAGGATCATCTCCCTAAAGAGAAAATTGAACTGATTATAGTTATTAACATCTCTAAGATCAACACCTCTAGAAAACTTAGAATTTGTCAAGATAGTATCTTGAAGAGAATAATTAATTTTTCACAAGTGTTGAAGAACCATCTTAATATGAATAAAAAATCCTATGATTCCCCTCTAATCAAATATTCTAGATATTGAAAGTGGGTCCAAAAACTTAGGAAACATAAATAAAATATGTCTTAACTAGAGGCTTACCCTAACATGCTCAAAAGTCAGCCAAAGAGGAGACATGCCCATAGGCCCAATTCTAAATGCTTCACTAAAAGTGAAAAACCTCCCTAGAGAAAGAGCACTCAGAGAAAAGATGAGAAACACACTTTACACTATTACAACACAAAAAATACACATAGAGGGACCATGGAAGTGTCACTTGAACAAATTATCTCAAGTAAGACATCTATTTCAAATTAAAAACTACATGAAGAGGTTGCATTTGGGTCAATAAAATTTCTCTCATACCCTATTTTTAACCAAATCACCCCTATAACTCCAAATAACTCTCTATTAAGCTCCAACTACCCTACAACAATAAAGTACATACTAGACAAATCCTTGTATAGGCTAGAATATATTGCACTCATGAGAAGGAAAAGGTATGATCCAACTCTTTGTGAGCCTCCTCTGACCCAATTGGTATCCATTCATAAGAATATTTTCATTTGTAACTAGTAACTAGTCCTAAAATCTAAACAATCTTATAATTTTCTACCATATTCCAACCAAGTGTAGTAGACATATCATGAAGTGGTTGTATGTGTGGATACTTTGAAGGAATGGAAGGATCACCATCCCAAGAATAAATCCAAAAAGGAATTTTTTAACTCTTATTACATATCCAAAATAGATCATTTTAAATAAGCTAAGCTCAAGTTTTCAAAGTATGCCAAATCATAGAGCCCATTCCCTCCAAATAACAATGAGGAATATCTAAAATAGTAACTCATGTTAAATAATATATGATTTATATCATTTAACATGATGGGAGAGCACTTGAGTGGGAAAAAAATTTCAAATTCCTACTCTTCTCTTGCAAGTCATGGTGGTCAGTGTGGTGACTATGTGTTTAGGTCTTGTCTGGTTTCTGACAAAACATGAAAGGGTCCTTGGTATCTCCTCCACTATCCTCAAATTCAAATGGGGCTCAGTTTGGCCTAGTGGTATCAAGTTCTCATCTAGATCATTCTGGGAATCCCTAGAATCGTCCTGTTCTTTAGGCTACTTCTCTGGCCTAGGTTTTGGGTCTTACAAGAGTTTTGAAGGACCAATTTTATCTCTCCTCTCCTTGTGCTTTAGATTTAGGTCCTTTATCTAGGTCTGAGGATACCTCAGGTGTTATTTTTCTTCTTCACTGGTAGAGAAGTCAGAGGAAAATATTCTCTCTAGAGATGCACTTGATGGGGAAGGTGGTTTTTCTCATTCTGTTAAGTGGTCTAACCTAGTGGGGAAGAAATCTTCTAGCTTATCTTATTTTACTAATGTGGAGGTGACTGGGGATTTCAAAAATAGTATCTTCTCCATCTTTGTTCCTGATTCACTTGTGGATTCTTCAATTTCTTCCATGGATCTTACGTTGGTGGGTAAAGTCTTTGCTCCCCATCCTAATATTGAAGTTGTGCGGTCTTTTGTGCATAGGAAATGAGAACTTTAAGGTTAGGTTGACATTGTTTCTCTTCCTAGGGGTTTCCTCTCCTTTGTTTTCAACAATAAGGGTGATATGGAATTTGTTCTATGTGGGGGCCCTTGGATGTCCTGTAGAACATCTTTGGCAATTAGAAAGTGGTCCCCTAACTGGGATTATAGTGACAATTTCTTCATGGTGGCTCTAGTATGGGTTAGATTCCCTAGATTACCCCTGGAATACTAGAATGAGGATTTCCTTAAGGGGCTCACTTCTTCCTTTGGTGGTGAATTGTTATCTCTTGATCCCTTGATGATGGCTAAATCTAGTTTGGTTTTTGCTAGGATTTGTATGAATATCTATTATTTTGATCATCTTGTAGCATCTATCTCCATTAACTCTAAGTTGGGGAAGTGGGATCAGGAGGTGGGGTTTAAGTCCCTTCTATTTACCTTCTTTTATTGTAATAAGATGGGTCACTGGGCCAAAAACTGCCCTCTCAATGTTAAGAAGGATCCTAAGGCTGTGTCTAAAGATGGGATCCTTAATAAGGATGTCAAACAAATCTGGAAGGAAAAACCTGGTCCTTTGGAGGCTACAGTTGTTGTTTCCAGTGTTCCTAGTGTTTCTCTTTATTTGGAAAAGGATCAGGTGGTTGTTGGGCTTGCTGAAGGCTTGGAAGCCCTAGAGGAACGAGAATTTGTTGGGTCAGTTGGAAATGGTGTGTCCAATTCTCTTGAGAAGGCTTTGAAGGAGTTGGTTCTTTTTCCCTGGGAGCATGGGGGTTCTCCTACATCATCTTTACCTCCTCTTCCTTTGGAAGTTGTTTTTTCCATCTAGATGAGTAATGTTGACTCAAACCTTGTGTTGGAGGCCATTTTTATCTCTCAGGAATCTCAACTCGGTCTTCCACTTTTGGGGAATTCTTTCACCTCTGAGAATCTCATTAAATCCAATGAGGAGGAGGGATCCTCTACTCTAGATACTTTATCAGGTAGTGGGGAGGATTACTCCTTATATAAAGGTGGTTTTGAGTTCCTCAACAATTTGAACAAGGCTCCCTGGTTTCAATAGGTTGGAAGAAAAAATAGGAATAAAAGGCACTTGATTGAGGTTTCAACATCAGGTTCAAAGGGTGTGACTACTCAAAGCATGATGGCTGATGTGGGATCTCTACCAAAGTCTAGAGGTAGAAGTTCCAACAAAGTAATTAGAGAAAGGGAAAGTAAGAAGGATATAATGAATAGGAGACAACTCACCATCCATAATGCTTGTTCTCCTATTTATAAATGAAAATAATATCTTGGAACATTAGGGGCCTGAATAGCCCCCATAAGCAGGACATTTTGAGAAACCTGGCTAGAGACCATAAACCTGATATTATTTTCATCCAGGAGTCTAAAATGGTGAAATAAAAAGTGGAGAAAATTATAATCTTAAAAAATGGTGGGGTGGTTGGTTGTAGCTCTACAATGTTATTTGGAACCTCTACAATGTTATAGGTGATATTTTATGTGTGGATAAGAATATCCTTAGTATTAAGTTTGTTCACATTAGATTTGGTTTTGAATGGGTTATCAGTAATATTTATGCTCCTAATTCTAAGGTTGGTAGGAATAATTTTTGGAAGGTTATTGAGAATCATAGACTCTCCTTTCTAGGTTCACCCTCGTTGTTGATGGGTGATTTCAACTCCCCGCTAAATGTCATTGAAATAGATGGGAGGGTGCAATCTCAGAGTCATATGTATGGGAGACATGACCTTATGGACATGATTAACAGAAAGGGGTTATTAAATATTGATCTTAAAGGTTTTAATTATACGTGGTCAAATAGGAGGATTGGTAAGGATCTTATTCAAGTTATGTTGGATAGAGCCCTCATTTTGGTGACTGGTTTGATATGTTTTGTTGTTTGTTATCCTCTTTTACTAAGGTGGGGTCTAATCATTTTCCCATATCCTTTACGGTGGATCCTCTAGCCACTTCTAGAAGGGTTCCCTTTCATTTTGAGAAGATTTGGTTGGACCATCCAAATATTGAGACCCAAATTAACGATTGGTGGGATGTTCAAATCTAGGGTTTTGCTATGTTCAGAGTGGCCAAAAAAATCAATCACATTAAGGTTAACATCAAATCTTGGAGTAAACATGTTTTTGGGGATATCTTCAAGTCTAAAAATCCTCTTAAGACTAAGTTGGATTCCATTCAGTACTCCATTCAAAAATATGATCTATCCCTTGATTCTAAGGCCAATGAAGAGACTCTTTTGACTAAACTACATAATATCTATTAGGAATAACATTCAACCAATACAACTAAGAGGGGGGGGGGGTGAATCATTTGTATGACATAATATTAAATTTTAAACTTTGAATAGAAGCAATATCAAATCAAATGAACACAATGAATGCCAACACAATAACAAAATATTTGTTGTCGAGGAAACCCTATTAAAGGTAAAAACCTCATGGGAATTAACACCCACTAATGATGTACTAATAGTATAGTATAATTGTTAGAAGATCCAACATTGTTTGGAGTTGATTAAAACATTATAGTACATAGTCCTTTTTAGAAGACATACCCTGTTAGGAGTCAAGAAAAGAAGTAGGCTCACTCCCCAGGCTCACTATACAAAGAAGGTTATGTCCACCTTCAGAACTCACTATTCGCAACACAAGTGTATGAAAGGAAATAAACAATCCTTGAACTGTCTGATAGCAACTATCTTTTCTTGACTAGTTCCAATGAATAATATAAGTTATCCTCTACTCTACATCCAACAAGCACAAGCTCACATCTTCCACAATCCTCTTTTACATCACACATATTCTACCATGTCATTTAAAAAGAAAATATCTTACATATATACCCTATTAAAAAATAAATGATCAGGTCATCCAATTAGGCTTTCTTAATATACAAATAATTACATAACTCCTTGCTAAGATAGACACGATATCTAAAAAAAGTATACAATAATTACAATTCAATAATTAAGGACTGAGATCTATAATCCATGCTCTCCATTCATGATACACATTACAACTCTAAAGTCGGCTTCCAAATAGGTCTTCTCTAGAACACAGGCCATAGCTTACACAATCCCTCTTTCTGTACTTTGCTAAGATCAGTGAACATTCTTCAGTAATCTATCTGTCATCCCTTAAGCTCACATACATTGAATCCTCATCGCCTGTAAGATATACCCAAAACTTAGACACTTACCCTATCAAATTCCATTGTCACAGTCCAGTAACTAGTCTTCACTAAATCTTTTGTAACTCAGCCAATACGTAATATTACATCATGTGATCTTAGATATAAGATCATAACACCATCTTATACATATAATTGTATTTACATGATCTGAATCATCTGTATGGTCTCCATACACGGTAATAACCAGCATGTTCTCTTCATAGAAACATATGCTGGCATCAATGACAAAACACAAATGACAACATTAGTAATTCCAACATCACTCAATAGGATAATGTAGTGATTAAACATATTAAATACATCCAACAATATCCTCAATACATTAGAAATATCCAACAATCTCCCCCTTTGGCATTGATGGCAACATATGGGAAAATCCATCAACCCAAAAGTATTCTCTTAGTACTTTTATCACATAGTCTCTTTCCTGTAGGATTTTCACATATTCTCTTTCTCCCTTTGAAAAAAATGGAAAAGGGTGCCATATGCCATCAATTGTCTACAACAATTGTCTTCAATGATCACTCCCCCTGAGGAGTATATCCATACATCAAGTCCAGAACATGATAAAGCTCTGAAAACCTTTGGACTGATGCATCTTTGCATCATTTAATTCTCACTAGGAGGGTCCTGCACCCCAAGAATACCTTTGAGATACTCAAAGGCATCTTTTGACAACAATTTTTTAAATATGTCTACTATCTATTCTTTTTTTATAATGTATTCAAACCCTATTTCGTTCTTTGCTACCTTATCTCTTAAGAAGTGATACTTAATTGAAATATGCTTAGTTTTATAGTGCATCACAAGATTCATTGACATGTTTACTATACTGGTGTTATCACAATGGATAACCACTGGTTCTTCAAAAGTTATTGCAATATCTTTTAGTATTTGTTTCATCTAAACAATTTGAGTACAGTTAATTGCAGCAGCAACATACTCAGATTCGATAGTAGATTGAGCTATACGATCTTTCTTTTTACTTATCCATGAAACCAACTTTTTCCCAAGGAAAAATGCACCTCCACTAATACTCTTCCTATCATCAATATTCCCTACCCAATCAGCATCAGTATAAGCATGAAGTTCAAATTTATCATTTCTATCATACCATAAGCCATATTCCATGCTTCCTTTTAGATATCTAAATATCATTTTCACAGCAGCCAGGTGTGTCTCTTTAGGTTCTGCTTGATATCTAGCCACAATTCCAACAACATTAGCAATATTTGGTCTGGTGTGTGTCAGATATTGTAATCCACCAATAATTGATCCATACTTGGTCTAAAAAACATTCTTTGTCTCATCATTATTTGTTAGTTTATGACCGATCACCATGGATCTACCAATTGGTTTATAGTCTTCCATTCCAAAAATTTTCAACATTTCTTTAAGATACTTCATCTGAGAAATAAAAATCCCATTCTTGCTCTGATTTATTTGTAGTCTAGGAAAGAATTTCATTTCACCTATCATGGACATCTCAAATTCATTTTACATTTCTTTAGAAAATTTCTTACACATTTCATCATTGTCTCCAAAGATAATATCATCAAAAAAAACTTCTATTATCATAATTTCATCTTCACTAGTTCTTAAATACAAGTTATTGTCAGCATTACCTTTTCTGACTCCAAGGTGAAGAAAGTATTTGTCTAACCTTTCATACCAGGCCCTTGGTGATTTCTTTAGTCCATACAGTACCTTTTTCAACTTACATACCATGTCTTCATCTTCGGTCAGAGAAAATCCATCAGGTTGTTCTATGTATATTTCATCTTCAAGATCCCCATTTAGAAATGCAAATTTCATAGATCCATCTGATATACATTGAATTCCTTATGTGTAGCATAAGCTAGAAATAGTCTCACAGCTTCTATCCTAGCAACATGAGAAAATGTCTCTTCAAAATCTATGCCTTCTTGTTGTGAATAACATTTGCATACTAATCTTGCTTTGTTTCTTACAACAATTCCTTCTTCATTCATTTTTTTTCTAAAAACCCACTTAGTTCCTATCACATTTTTATCTTTAGGTCTAGGAACCAATTCCCAAGTGTTATTTTTCTTTATCTGATCTAACTCTTCCTTCATAGCTTTGATCCAAGATTCATCTCTATGACCTTCATCAATAGTCTTTGGTTCAACTTGAGAAATCAAACAAATTTCTTCCCTTGTCTTTGATATAGTCATTACTCCTTGACCTGTATTACCAATAATTTGATTTTCAGGATGAATTTTCTTAACATAGCTCGGAGTCTTAGGAATCTTAGTAGCCTCACTTGTGTCATAATCACAAGTCTCATTTTTACATTCAGCCTCAACACTTGTTCTTCTTCTTCTGTAGTGGCATCCTCCTTGATCTCTGTATTCTAATTACAATCATACATTCTCTCTTGTATCTGAAAATTTTCATCTAACTTTACATTTTTACTCTCAATCATCTTCCTTAATCTCAGGTTAAAACATTTGTAATCCTTTCTTTTAGTAGAATAATGAAGGAAAATTCCTTCATCACTTCTAGCATCAAATTTCCCTATTTCATCATCTCTTTTGATATCTAGCATTTACTACCAAATATTTTGAAATATTTTACAATAGGAGAATGATTAAACCATAATTCATAAGGAGTCTTACTTATACCTTCTTTGATTTGAATTCTATTCAATGTATATACTGTTGTCTCAATAGCTTCTCTCCAATGCACATGAGATATATTTCCTTTTGACAACATTGTCCTAGCAGCATCCAATATTGTTTTATTTCTTCTCTTTGCTATCCCATTTTGTTGTGTAGTTCTAGGAGAAGAAGTTTGTCTTTATATTCCATGCTCTTTGCAATATGAATTGAATAGATCTGAAGTAAATTCTCCACCTCTGTCATATATCAGACATTTTATTTTAAAGCCCGATTCATTCTCTACGTTTTCTTTGAATATCTTGAATTTGTCAAATGCTTATGATTTCTCTTTCAAGTGATCCACATCATTCTAGAAAAGTCATCAACAAAAAGTATAAAGTACCTTTCACCATAGTATGATCTTGTCCTTGTAGGTCCACTTAAGTCTGTATGTACCAAATCCAACTTTCCTTTCGTTGTATATGATTTACTTTTATAGATGCTTCTAGTTTGTTTTGCCATTACACATTCTCTACACATAGTGTTAGATGGTTTTACAATCTTCGATAGGTCTCTCACTGCACTAGTCAAGCTTTCCTTCACAATATTATCAAAATTGACATGAAAAAATCTTTTGTTCCACAACCGTCATCTATCTTCACAAAAAAATAAGAGACTTAAGATGTATTTAACTCAAATACATTACCTCTAGATTTAGTACCAATTTCAATCAAGTTTCCCATCTTACCTCTGATAAAACATTTCCCATCAATGAACTTTAATTTATATCCGTTATCCATCAGTTGTCCAACACTCAAAAAATTATGCTTAAGTCCATCAAAAAGAAGTAAATTGTCAGTATTAGTCCTTCCATCCAAAAGAAATATATCCTACTCCTATGATAGGTTTAGGAACATTGTCTCTAAATCTTACAACACCACCATCATACTTCATTAGTTTAAAAAAATTATTTTTATCTCTAGTCATATGATGTGAGAAACCACTCTCTATAACTCATTCAGATTTCTTATCAACATGTGATACTAAAGCATTTTCTTCATGTATTAGTTTTTTATCTTTAATAGAAATAAATCCAATTTCTTCATAATCACAATCATCATCATTAGCAATACCTTCACTAGCATAGTAAAATTCATTTTCCTTTGAGTACTTAGGCTTGAAAAACTTAGGTTTGTGCTTAGGAACTCTTGTAGGACATCTAGATGCAAAGTGACCTATCTTATTGCATGAAAAACATTTCAAAGGTAACTTTACTTCATATTTCCTTATCTCTTTTTTCTCTTCTAGCAATTAGGGAAACTAGTTCATCTAGCTTTCTTTCTTCTTCTTGTATATGTTCCCATTCATCATCATATTTGCCAAGCTCTTCTTTTATATTACTACCACTGGAGCTTGAAATTCTAGATATTGTGTTCTTGTTTGTGGATGCCTTGAAGGTTGTTTCAACTTTAGGTAAATAATCTCCCAAGTCTACAACTTCAAAGGTAGTTAACTTTGCAATCAACATTTCTCTGCTAAAGTTTATTTTCAAAGGTATAATCTCTTCTATAGCCTAAACCTTGGTATTGTAAATAGGTGTCAATGATCTAAGAATCTTTGCAATGACTTCTTCATCTTCATAAGTGCCTCCATAATTTATGATTCCAATCACAACCACTCTAACTCTTTGTACATAAGCCCTAATATTTTCATCTTCTTTCATTTACAACTTCTCCATTATTGTTTTCTAGTTGTGTAGTTTTTCTTTCTTAGTAAACTTATCTCCTTCATACAATGATTCCAATCTTACCCAAATTTTGTGTGCTGAATCCAAATCTTTCACCTCAGTAAATTCTCATTCAGAGAGTGTGTCGATCAGTGATTCCCTTGCGACCATGTTATAAGAAAATGTCTTCTTTTCATCGTAAGTAGCTTTTTATAATTCATTCTCACTCTTCATGGTTACCTCATTATTTTTAATCATCCACTAGTCAATTCCCAAACATAGAAAATGAGTTCGCATATTTTTCTTCTAACTATCAAGGTTTTCAAGATAAAAGTTTAGACTATCCTTCCTATAGAATGCCATCTCCAAGATCACCTCAAGCTATTAATATTTCTCTCTAAGGACCAGTAGCTTTGATACCAATTGTTAGGAATAATAGTCCACCAATACAACTGAGACGGGGGGTGAATTAGTTGTATGAAAGAATATTAAACTTTAAACTTTGAATAGAAGCAATATCAAATCAAATGAGCACAATGAATCCCAACACAATAACACAATTTTTTTTTTTTTTGAGGAAACCCTATTAAAGGTAAAACCCTAGTGGGAATTAACACCCACTAATGATGTGCTAAGAGTAGAGTATCATTGTTAGAAGATCTAGCCCTATTAGGAACTGATTAGAACATTACAGTATATAGTCCTTGTTAGAGGAAAAACCCTATTAGGAGTCAAAAAAAGAAGTAGGCTCACTTCCCAGGATCACTGCCCAAAGAAGGTTATGTCCACCTTCAGAAGTCACTATTTGTAACACAAGTGTACGAAAGGAAATACAAAATCCTTGAACTATCTGATAGCAATAATCCTTGGATGCTTTTAGACTAATTAGTCTTTGCAACTAGATCTATAAGATCTTATCCAAGGTAATTATGTGAAGATTTATTTCTCTTCTATGTAATATCATCTCTCCTCAACATAGTGGTTTTGTCCTAGGTCAAAAAATTTTAGAATCTATCATCAAATTTTATGAAGTGATTCATTCCTCTCTTGCTTCTCAGAATCCTAGTTTTATTTTGAAATTAGATCTGTTTAAGGCCTATGATAGGGTGGATTGGTCTCTGTTATTGAAATTTCTCAAGGCCTTTGGCTTCTATGATAAATTGATCCATCTTATCAACCAACTCATTATTACTGCTTCTACGGCTATGATTGTTAATGGTTCTTCTTCCAGATTTTTCAAACCTTCTAGAGGGCTTCATCAAGGTGATTTTTTTATCTCATATCATCTTTATTATTATGGTCGAATGACTTGGTTATTTTTTTCAGAGTATAGTTGGGAAAAGACCTAATCAAAGGAATTAAGCCTTCTTCATCTTAGAATACTTTTTCCCAGGAGAAGTTTGTTAATGATACAGTGGTAATGGGCACTTATTCTATCACTGAAACTAGAAATGTGAAGAAAGCCCTCTCCCTTTACTCGTCTACCATGGGGAAATCTATCAACTTGGAGAAGAGTTATTTTTTCTTTATTAACACATCGGTGGATAGACAAATTTGTATCTAGCCAAGTTGATTGGTTGTTCCATTGGGAAATTTCTTGCTATTTATCTTTGTCTCCCTTTGGGTTTTAAGTCTACTGATACTTATTGTCTTAATATTTTGGAGAGGTTCAATAGAAAAATGGCTGGTTGGAGTCAAGTCAATAAACTCCTTCTCCTGAAAGCCTCTTTGCAAAGTCTTCCCATTTATTCTTTGAGTCTCTTCAGAATCCCTTCTAAATTTTCTTATCTTATTGAGAAAATCTAGAGGAACTTCCTCTAGTCTGGTGTTGAGGATAGAAAAATATTGGCTCTGGTGGCATGAGAAAATGTTTTAAAACCCTTAAAATGGGGGGGTTTGGGGAGTCATCCAATTAGGGTGGTTAATAATGCTTTACTGGCCAAACAAATATGGCAGATCTATGATGAGAAGAAGGAATGGAGCCAAATAATCCTTAAGAAGTACCTCTTCCCTTTCACCATCATTGTGGATTTTCTACATTCAGATATTAGGATCGATGGCTCTTTTATTTGGAATAGTATCCAACAAGTAAAAAGTACTATTCTCCTAGGGGCAAAGTGGATGTTGGGTAATGGCTATAATATTAAGTTTTGGGAGGATAACTAGCTTTGAACTCTCCACTCACCTCTATCATTAATATTCATCCTCTCACTGAGGAGTGTAACTAGAGACTTAGACCTTGGGTTTGTAATTATTGGTGCAATCATTCGTGGGTTGATCTGGTGCTTGTGGATGATAGCCTTAAACCTTTGATGTTGGATCTCAATGTGTTGAAACCTGAGCTAGTGGTGGAGGATTCTTTGATCTGGTCTACTCATCCTTCTAGGTTCTATATTGTTTCCTCAGATGTGACTCTTCTTTTGGACTAGTCCGACCCTCCCTTTTTCTGGGCTAAGGTTTGGGATAAGAGATTGATACCTAAAATTAACTTTTTTATTGGCTGGTTTTGCAGAATAAGATTCTTACACTAGATAATCTTCAAAAGAGGGGGATGATATTGGTCAATTGTTGCTTCCTTTATTTGAAGGAGGAGGAAACTACTTTTCATCTTGTTGTTTCATGTCCTTTTTCATGGGAAGTTTGGAATATTGTTCTAAGAATTTGGAATCAATACTGAGTTATCTTTGGCTGCATGTGGGATGTTTTTATCCAATGGAGAAATGCGGATATGTGTGTCAATAGAAATCTCTAGAATATTATTTCTTTGCATGTTATTTGGAAAATATGGAGAGAGCGCAATGATAGGGTTTTCAAAAACATGTCTCAACCCCCTTCTGTGGTGGTAGATAAAATAAAAAGAAGTATCCAAGATAATTGTATGACTTCAATAGGAAGGAAGCTAGTTTTTTTTTCTGGTCTCAACCCCATCAAGGACTTCAAAGCCTCTATGTCTTCGTAGGAAAATTCCATCTAGCTCTCTCCACCCAAAGGATGGATCAAAGTTAATTTTGATGGGGCTATTAGGAATAGTCCCAAGAGATAACTGAGAGGGGGGGGGGGGGGGGTGAATCAGTTATCTACAAGTTTCAATTCTTTATCCAATTAAGTATACTTAAACATAAAGCATAAATAAAATGAAAGAATACTTGAACTCAACACAATATTTTGGCTATGGGGAAACCCAAATAGGTAAAACCCCTGGTGGGAATTGACACCCACTAATATTCTACACTAGTGTATTATGATCCTTGTTAGAAGATCCTTAACCCTATTAGGATTTTCTTTACAATATATTTAGTACAGTAGACTTGGTCAAGGGTCAAACCCTATTAGGAGTCTTTTACAATAGTCCTTGTTAGGGGAGAGGACACACTATCCGAGAGCTCACTTCTCAAAGGGGTGAAGGCTACAACCTTATGTTTAATAGATACACACTATATCTGGATCTTGGTGAACTGTTCTTTGACCTGCTGTCTAGATCAGTTCCAATGTATAGCAAAAATACTTTACTTGGTCACATAGACCTTCTTCTGATGGCTCAACACTTCGCACACTCTGCTCTGCTCTAATTAATCAACTATGAACCACACTCAAACAATCACAAATGACTGTCTATAAATATCTTTCCTCTAAATGATATAATCAAGTCAGCCTATTAGAACCACCTTTAAATCATATTAGAGAAATCATAACAAACTCCAATAATAATTCATTCATCTCTACTAAGCATGCAACACATTCTGGGACCTATCCAATAAGATAATTGTAGATGCACGCTACACACTATCGGCTCTACCAAAACAATTGTATCTTTCTCCTTAAGCTAAATTAATTCATGTGCTCTTAACCAAATATCAATAACTCTCCTCTAAGCTTAAATCCAAGGGTGCATACCCATAGGATAGGTGCAACTCCAGAACTAATAAAATCTCTGTCGGCTCTTCTGAATAAACATAGGAAACTGCTACTGGCAAATAAAGACTACATAACTTCACTTATACTGATTATCAAACTATCTTTTCATGAAAAAAACATTACTAACATGTCTTCAACATATATCCAAGTGCACAAGGCTCCATGATAACTATATGGAAAACCATACATAGAACACTATCTGTTACTCTGTCAGGAACACTGCTGACACAAGCTATTATATAACTATCTATACTAGCAGTTAACCTCTGCACCCATGATATCATGTTGAAATCATGTCCATGATACATATACTAAAATCTTACTATATAATACTTCCATGTATGCTACTTTCCATATGTTGTCATCAATGACAAACATATAGTCAGTACTGGCCTGCTGGCAAATCTCCAACAATCTCCCCCTTTGGCATTGATGGAAACATGTGGAATGAAAAACCACCACCAACCCAAATGAAAATTTATTTTTATAACATTCTCCATTTCCTCATCAAAACTCCCCCAAACATGAATCCTCTATCTACTATAATATTTTTCAACATTCTCCATTTTCTCAACTAAACTGTTGTCATAACTGAATACTACTCCCCCTTAGTATATTACTCCTTTTTAATCCTATTTTTCATGACTATATATTAATCCCCCTTTGACATCAATGGAAAAGGGAACCATTCATTTTAAGCACCGATACTTCTCTTGAGGTAGAGCAGTCAACCTTCCATCAGTCCTCGAGGACTGATGCATTTCCTTCTTTCTTCTAAGTAGAATCAGGGAAGGGAATTACTCCCAACTTCTCCCTGAGATAGTCAAAAGTATCCTTAGGCAAGGGCTTTGTGAATATGTCTGTCAACTAATCTTTAGTACTCACATAGTCTAGCTTGACTTCTTTCTTTGCCACTTTCTCTCTTAGGAAGTGATACTTGATCTCAATGTGCTTTTTTTTTGCATGCATCACAGGGTTCTTCGACATATTGATAGTACTAGTGTTGTCATAGTGAATAACAATAGGATAATCAATCTGAATTCCAAAATCCTTTATCATCTACTTAATCCAAACAATTTTAGAATAATTTAGGGCTACTGTAACATACTCTACTTCTGTTGTTGACTGAGAAATACAATTATGTTTCTTTCTTGTCCAGGTGAGAATTCTATCACCAAGAAACACTGCTCCACCTGATGTACTCTTTCTATCATCTACACATCCTACCCAATCAGCATCAGTGTATACATGAAGCTCAACATTTTCATAATTAGAATACCATAATCTATAGTGCCCTGCAAGTATCTGAATATTCTCTTTACTACCATGAGGTGACTTTTCTTGGGTTTTGCTGCAAATCTTCTAACTATGCCAATTGCATTGGAAATATCAGGTCTAGTCTGAGTAAGGTATATGAGTTTACCAATCATAGACTTGTACAATGTTGTATCCACTACTGGTGAGTCATCTTCTTTTGTAATATTTCATCCACTAATCATAGGTGTTCCTACTAGCTTGCAATCATCCATCTTGAATTTCTTCAGTATCTCTTTCACATATTTGGACTGATTAATAAAAATTCATTTTTCTATCTGCTACATATTTATTCCCAAAAAGTATTTGATAAGACAAATCATACTCATTTGAAACTCATTCTACATTTCTTTGGCAAATTCTGCACTTATTTTATCATTACCTCCAAAGATAATGTCATCAACAAATATAGCTACAAGTAGTAGACCTTCAGATGTCTCTGTAATGAATAGATTACAATCTGCTTCTCCTTTCTTGAATCCAATCTTTGTTAGGTATCCATCTAGTCTCTCACACCATGATCTAGGGGCTTGCTTAAGTCCATAGAGGTCCTTCTACAATTTGCATACCATATCAGGTCTTTCTAATAAGGTGAATCCTTCTGGCTGCTCAATGTATACTTCTTCTTTCAAATCTCCATTCAGGAATGCTGACTTGACATCCATCTGATCTACTTTGAAGTTTTTGATTGTAGCATAGGCTAGAAACAACTTAATAGCTTCTAATATGCTCATAGGTGAAAATGTGTCTAAATAATACCTTTGGACCCTCTCCCTATCCTCCCTTATGTCAGGGGGTATCAGAGCGAGGTGAGATCTGGATCTAGGTTTGTGACTCTAGGTTTGAGGGTTCCTTCTTGTCAAACCCAGCTGAATTATTATGGGGTAGAAGATTATGATCTGACATGCAATTGTAGAGGTTTTCAAGATGGTTTGTGGGAGGTGAGATGCAGATCTAGGATTGGAAGACATGTTGAGACAACTTGCTGCTAGATTGGAAGTTGTTGAAACAACCTAGATAAGAGGAAGACATCTTGAAGATGTTAGTGATGATGAAATTGAGGAAGAACAAGTTTATGTAGAACCTACACCAGCAATGGATCTAGGTGAGGAAAGATTTTTGAAAGCTTTGAAAATTCTAAAGTCTACACCACACTTTAATCCTCCTGAGTATAGTGGAAAATTGGATTCTGATGAATTGGTGGATTGGATCACTGAGATGGAAAAGTATTTTGAATATGAAAAATGTACCTAAGGAAAAGAAGGTGAAAATTGCAAGCACAAAGTTGAAGACTCATGCATCCTTGTGGTGGGAACATCTATAGTTGGACAAAAAGAGGAAAGGAAAAGACTTTATCAAGGTATGGAATAAAATGGTGAATAAATTGAAAGGAAAGTTCTTACCTTGTTATTATCAGATTAACCTAGCTAGGTGAATGAAAAGTTTGAGGTAGAAAGATATCTTTGTAAAAGAATATACTGAGGAATTATATAGATTAGATATTAGATCTAGACATGATGAAGATGATGTGGAAAGAATCACTAGATACCTAAATGGTTTGAGAGTTTCCATCCAAGAGGAAATCAGTTTGGTCAAATTGGAGAACATTGAATAGGCTTATCAATTTGCATTGAAAGCTGAGGAGAAATTGAACAAGAGACATGAGCAAAGACAAAGAGGTAGATCTTATGGTGAAAATAGTAGATTTGAACCTGAAAAGACAACTCTAGACAAAGGTAAGACTGAGTGGAAAGGTGAAAGTTCATCTAGAGACAGAGACAGTAACTACCGAGGTGGTTTCCAAGGAACTCGTTACAATTATAGAGAAGAAGGACATAGATCATTTGAGTGTACACATGCAAGTAAGAAGATCAGTAATAGTAGAAATGCTTTGGTGCAAGAAGATTCATTGAATGAACCTGAGAAGGAAAATAACTTGATGGTAAGGAGAGAACTTTGGAGTGAAAGTAATAAGGAAGATCTGGTAAGGAAAAGTTTGTTTAAGACCAAATGTAGAGTTTCTAATGAAGTTTGGAAGGTAATCATTGACAACGGTAGCTTAGAGAATCTAGCATCTGAGGAAATGGTCACAAAGTTGTAGTTAAAAAGGTTGGAACATCCCAAGCACTATCAGATTTCATGGATCAAAGATGAGCATACACTCTTGGTAAGTGAACAATGTTATGTGAATTTGAAAATTGGAAAGTACTATGATAAGGTGTTGTGTTATATCATGCCTATGGATTGTTGTCATATTTTGTTGGGTAGACCTTGGCAATATGATAGACATGTTATATATGATGGGAGATTACATAAATATACTATTTGGGCTGATGGGAGAAGACAAATCTTGTTACCTTTGATTGAAGAAATTGCTAGTAATGTCTGCACATCTGTAAAAGTTTGCTTGATGGAAGGAAGAAAGTTTGTAAAGGATTTGAAGAAGAATGATGTATGTTTTGTTGTGATTCTTAACAAACCGAGTAAGAAAATAAAGGATAGTGTCCCTAAGGAGATTGATAAGTTACTCATCAAGTATAGTGAAATCATTTATGATAATGTACCTAATGTTTTTTCACCAAAGAGAAGCATTGATCATTGGATGGATCTAATCCATGGAGTTAGTTTACCGAATAAGGCATCAAATCAGCTGACACCTACCAAGAATCATGAATTCAATTGAAAAATTCAAGAATTGTTGTAAAAAGGTTTGATCAGAGAAATTTTGAGTCCCTGTGCAGTACCTATTGTATTGGCACCTAAGAAGAATGGAGAATGGAAAATGTGTATTGATTCCAGAGAAATCAACAAGATAATAGTCAATTCCTATACTGAGAATGGATGACATAATGGATAGTTTGATTGGAGAAAATTATTTTACCAAAATTGATTTGAAAATTGGGTATCATCAAATTAGAATCAGATAAGGTGATGAGTGGAAGACTTCTTTCAAGACAAAAGAAGGTTTGTATGAGTGGTTGGTTATGCCTTTTGGTTTAACTAATGCACCAAGTACTTTTATGAGATTGATGAATGAAGTTTTGAAGAAATTATTGGGTAAGTTTGTGATTATATATCTTGATGATATTATAATATTCAGTAAGACCAGATAAGAACATTTTTTGCATGTTAAACAAGTATTGCAGAGATTGAAAGAAGAAAAGTTGCTGATAAATCTAAAAAAGTATTCATTCATGAAAGAGGAGATTGTGTATTTGGGATTTGTGATTTCAGTTGATGGTTTGAAAATGGATCCTGAAAAGGTTGAAGCTATTTTGAATTGGCCTACACCTGAGAATGCTAGTGAGGTAAGATCATTTCATGGTTTGGCAAGTTTTTACCAAAAGTTCATTAGGAATTTCAGTTCAATTTGTAATGCTATGACTAAGACTATGAGAGGAGATAAAAGAGAATTCAAGTGGACACATGGAGCTGAAAAAAGTTTTGAGACTCTGAAGTAGAAGGTTGTCGAATTGCCTATTTTGGAATTGCTTGATTTCAATAAGGTATTTCAAGTGGAATGTGATGCAAGTGGTAGTACAATTAGAGCTGTGTTGAGTCAAGAAGGTAAACCTGTTGCTTTCTTTAGTGAAAAGTTGAATGATGCAAAAAGGAAATGTTCTGTGTATGATAAAGAATTCTATGTTATTGTTTAAGCACTTAAGAAATGGAGACATTATTTGATACCGAGTGAATTTGTGTTGTATACTGATCATAAGGCTTTACAGTATTTGGGTAGTCAAAATAAGTTGAATCAGAGACATATGAAATGGGTTGAGTATTTAAAGAGTTATACATTTGTGATAAAGCATAAAAGTGAAGTCACTAACTGAGTTGCTAATGCATTGAGTAGAAGAAGATCATTGATAACTGAGATGAAAATTGAAGTTATTGGCTTTGATGATATGAGAGATTCTTATGAATTTGATCCTATTTTTTCTGAGCCGTGGAGAAAGTGCAGAGAACCTATTCAAGATCAACTAAGTACTAAATGCAAAGAATATTTTATTCAAGAAGGTATGTTGTTTAAAGTTATTCAGTTGTGTATACCGAGAGGACCAATGAGAATGAATTTGATAAAGGAGAAACATAGTAGTGGTTTGGATAGACATTTTGGTGTTGATAAAACATTGAATTTTCTTAAGGAGAAATACTTTTGGCCATAGTTGTATAAAGATGTTCAAAAATTTGTGAAAAGTTGTGGAGTTTGTCAAGTCATAAAAGGAGTAAGTGAGAATACTGGATTGTATACACTGATTTCTATTCCTGAGAAACCTTGGATTGATATCAGTATGGATTTTGTTCTTGGCTTACCGAAGACAGTAAGAGGTAATGATTCTATATTTGTTGTTGTGGATAGATTTTGTAAAATGGCACATTTTATACCTTTTAGAAAGACATCAGATGCAGTACATATAGAAGATCTTTTCTTTAAGTAAATTATCAGATTGCATGGATTACCACTGATTATTATCTCTGACTGAGATAGTAAATTTGTTGGATACTTTTGGAAGACCCTTTGGAGAAATTTTGGCACCGAGTTGAAATATAGTTCTACATTTCACCCACAAACTGATGGATAGATAGAAGTTGTGAATAGAAGTTTGGGAAATCTTTTGAGATCTTAAATTGGAGACACACCAAGTAATTGAGATTTTGTGTTGGCACAAGTAGAGTTTTCATACAATAATTTAGTGAATAGGAGTACTGGAAAAACACCTTTTGAGATTGTAAATGGCATACAACTGATAGGTATATTTGATTTGAGGGATATTGCTGATGAAAGAAAGAGAAGTGTTGAAGGAGTAAAATTTTCTAAGTACATGAAGACATTGCATGAAGATGTGAAACAAAAGTTAGAATTAAGTAATCAAAAATAAAAAGACAAAGATGATAGATCAAGAAGACATAAGACTTTTACAATCAGTGATGAAGTAATGGTTCATTTGAAGAAAGGCCAATTTCCCGTTGGAACATATGGGAAGCTGAAAATGAAGAAGTTTGGACCATGTAAGATTTTGAAGAAATTTAACAGTGGAAATGCATATGAGATTGAATTACCTGATGACATGGATATATCACCTATATTCAACATTGTTGATTTGTATGAGTATCATGAATCTGATGAAGACATGACAGTACTAATGGATTATCCTAAGAAACAAATAGAAGAAGTTGAATAGATTTTGGACCAAGAATTAGCATAAGTACAAGAGGAAAATAGTATATGGAATATCTGGTAAAATGGAAGAATATACCGATTAAATCCAGTTTATGGATTTCACATTCTGAGTTGGATGTAGCTTGGATCATACCTACTTCATGATTTAGAGAATCATTTTCAAATAACCCTAGGTGTCTGATGCAGGAGCATCTCAGGTCCTTGGAAATTCTGTGTCACAAAAAAGATGTTTGAAGTTTTATGTGTTGCTCAGTTCCTTCTTTGACCAAGTTGGTTCGGTATTGCTATGTTTCCTTTATTTATCGGTGTTGATTGGTTATCTCTTTGTCACTCAGTGAATTTTCTTGGCACTAAGTGATGCTTGTTTGGAACTCAGTTTCCTTTCTTACCGAGTTGTTTATTTTGGATTTCTTTTGAGGCCGATGTGAGCATTTAATTATAATCATAGATTTAATGATGGTATCTATTATTGGGAAGTGTGTGGACCTAGATCTGGTCATTCCTTTCATTGATGGTGGATCTAAAGGCTGAATTGATTCGGTAGCCTCTTGTATAAATATAATTGTTTGGTTAGAGTTTAGAAAGGGATTTTTTGGGATAGAAGATAGAGGATAGGAAAATTTGAGATCGCTGACAGATCCTCTCATGTTGGAGGACTTATGTACTTAATTGTAATATTTATCTTAAACCGGGAAGGCCTTACAACCTGGCATGTATGAAGAAATTGAAGTAAATATATGAAAGTGACCTACATTCTCTCTCTCACTATTGTGTTTGTTCCTTCCGTGTGTTGTTCTACAAGGTGGATCTGGTTAGGGTGTTCCTTTGGCCTCTCTCCCTATCATCCCTTGCATCAAAACTTAATGCCAATTTAAAAGCTAAGGTGGAGTATGATAAGATTCATAATAGGAGGGTTGATTTGGAGTATCTCCATAGCAATAATGAAAAGACATATTTTTAGTAAGGGTTACTATATCATTATGCAAAGTTTTGGCTTTCCCAAGAATGAGAGGAGAAGACACAAGTTTATTAGAGTGGTGACAGGTTTTTCCTTTGTCATTTTTTTCATCTTGTACAAGTCTCTTTATGTATATCCTCTCTAGTCTATTACTGGTGCTGATAATATGGGTGGGGAGTTGAATCATCATGAACCCAAGAATTGGAAGAAATGGAAGGAAGAGAAGGAGGTCTGGGATAAGTTTCCTAAATGCGAGCTTATTCTTTACATGGAGAAATTTCATGGCTTTGATGAAGGGGTTACCAAAATATTTTTTGATAGTTGGAAGGATGGAACTATAGATATTGGGGGGATGGATATCAAGATTATCAAGGATCTCATTGCTGAGGTCTTGAGCCTTAGCATGAAAGGGATAAAATTTTGTAGGGACAAGAAGGTCTCTTATAATGTCATTCACCATTTCCCTAAGGACAAAGAGGAAGCAAGAAATTAGGTCAAGGATGCTATGGGGTGCTATGATGTCGAGAGCTTCAAGGAAATCTGGTCCAAGGTGATGGTGTGTATTATGGACTACTCAACCCTTTATGGGAGGTATAAATAGGCCCATTCTTAACATTTTTTTCTTCTCTGTCACTTTAGGCATAAGGTTAGGGTTTCTTTCCCCTATTATTTACTTACCTATCTCCATCATAGTATCAAGTTGGGCATAAAAGAAAAAATAATAAGTCGATCCTTCATGAAGGGCTTATTCTACTCATTATTGATCATGTTAAGAAGAATGTGGCTCTCAGCTCATCTCCTCCCTAGATTCTAGGTGGTGGGTTTGCCATAAGCTTGGTCAAAAGAGGTAGGGAGGAAGAGATAGGGAGATTTCATCCTCTAAAAAATTGAAATTTTAAAAGAAAAGTGGCATGGAGATTGAGTCAAAGGGGGTTTTTGTTGGGGTTTCTCATATTTCAAAGGGAATTCTCTGAAAAAACCCAAGGATGACAACAAGAATTATTTGTCTGGTACTAGTAGTGACACAAAAGTGGATGCGATTAAAAAAATTGAGATTGTTTTGGATATGGGTGATCAGAATGATCCTGGTGGTCAGAAAGTTCCTATCGTGGTTGACTATGCGAGTTCGGTGGACCATGATGTCCACATTTCTCTGCACAATGAAGATGCTACTAAGGTGTTGTCTGATAAAAAGGATAAAGATGTGATATATGACGAGATCACTATGGACAAGGATATTAAGTCCTCCTCTAGAAATATCCCTTTTCTGAAGACTGTTGATATGTAGGAGAGAAATGTTCAACTCCTTAAGGAAGAGATAGAGGACAAAATTGATCCTCCTTTGGTCTTTTGCAGATGGCCAAAGCAGTGTCCATGTATTCCTTTTGCCTAGTTAAATGGTTTTTTCATGAGATCAAGACTTAGAGTCTTAACCTTGTTGGAAATTTGGCTAAGTAGGATATCAGAATGTTGTCATTATGGAAAGATATACTCAGCATGAAGACAACATAATTGAAAGAAGTAGTCTTCTATGAGCGCACTAGAAAATTGTCTAAGTACAACAGTATTTACTAGTCTAATCAGAGATAGTTTTGATTAGAGATGTTCACAAAAGAAGGTTCAGTGCATGTACACTTGAACATGGATCATTCTATGTATGTCAAATCCACATATGAGAGTGTAAGTCTGTACAACATGTACAAAAGAAGATATTAAAGATTTACAGAGACAATATTGAGCCGACCTAAATAGAGAAGAAGATAGAATATGATCACATTAAGTTAAGGGATTATTATTTTTATCAAAATAATGACATAACCATGTAGGGATGGAATCCTAGATGTTAACCCTAAGGTAGCATGAATTGATTTTATATTTTGAGAAGAGTTTATGTATTGTAAGCTGACTGGAAGTTATTATTTTGAATAACTTGTATATATATAAGAATTATATAATGTGAAGCATATAAAAGTGACATATAATGACTATAATAAGTTGACATATTATGAAAAGTTGTATATTGTAAGAAGAGAGAAAGTAATTGTTGTATGTGAAAGTGAAGAGCTAGCAAACCTAAATCAGAATAGAAAAGCTATTCAGTAGTAGTGAAGGTTTTGTATTTTACCTTTGTATTAGAAGCTGTTATTGTATATTGCATGTTTGGGCAGTGAACTCATCTTGCAAACATTGGTTTTGTAATAGAAACTCCTAACAGGTTTGAGGCTTCTAACAAGGCTTAAAGTCCTTTAATCAGGATAGAGACACTATATGTATGTAACAAACTCCTAATAGGGTTAACATCCTTAACCAGATATCTTTTGATTACTGGATCAGTTGTGGGTATCATCCCCACTGGGGTTTTCCCTTGGCCAGGGTTTCCTTGAGAATAAACATGGTCTTATGAGTTCATTTTTTTTATTGATATTCTTTTTATTCAGTTTTCTTAGTTTAGTTTCTTATGCAAGCTTCAAGTTAATTTGTTATATCCATAATTAGGAAAAAGTAAAAGTTTGTGAAATACTAATTCACACCCCCCTCTTAGTATTTCCTATTTCTAACAATTGGTATCATAGCTTAGTTACTTAGAACAATGTTATTCAGAGAAATCCTAACAGCTTGAGTAAGATCTCTATGGATATGGATCAATTACAGAAGAATTTTGAAGAAGCTCTTGAATAGATTGATATTCTTACTGAAGAAAGAGATATTCTGAAAGAGAAATATGATGATGCAAAAAACTACATTGAGAAACTAAAAGAGAAGATGGAAGATTTGAAATCAAAGAAAGAACCTACTATTCAAGTCAAGGACTGTGATGAAGTTTCAAACCCAAAGAAAGAAAATGAGATCCTTAAACATGAATTAAAGATTGTAGATCTGAAGTTAAGCTTGAAAGATGAATCAAATATGAAATCTAAGAGTGCAAGTCTGAAATCTAAAATTACCAAAGGGACATTTGAATTTGAGAAAACAAAATTGTAGTATACTAAACTTGAGAAGTACAATACAATTGTGAAAGGAGAACTAACTCAGTCTAAACAACATCTTGAGAAATTGTATTCTAGTAGTGAAAAGATTGATGAACAAATGTCTTATCAAAAACCATCTTATGATAAAACTGGTCTTGGATATCTTGAAGATAAGTTCCCTAAGAAGATTGAGGAATGCAAAGAACCATATTTGGAACACTCTGAGAGAAAAGATGAAAAAAATCTTGATGAAGCTAACAAATCTATAGATATACCTATTCCACCTAAAGAAGATGAACCACCTAAAGATATGTGAAGAGAATTCAAAGGTAGATGTTTCTCATGCAATTCTTTTGGACACATGAAATGAGATTGTACAGGTAAGAAATTCAAACCTATCTTTGGTTATTGTTATAATTGTCATGCCTTTGGACATGGAGCTATTGATTATAAGAAACCTAGATCTAATGATAACAATAATAGTAGAATGTTTAGAGATACTAACCCTGTAGATAAAATACCTATTGGAGACATGAATAAAAGGAATGGAGTTGTGTGTTATAGATGCAAAAAGATTGGACATATTTCAAAAAATTGTACATCACAAATCAGCTAGAGAGGACCGAGATATGGAAACAATGGAATAGTTTGTCAAATATGCAACAATTTTGGTCACACAATGATATTTTGCAGAATGAACAACATGAGAAACCCTAATCCTAGAAACTATACAAGGAGAAATGTGAGCACTAAAAATAGTTAGAGAGGATGTTGTAGTAATAGATCAATCCATAGATCAAGTGAGCACACTTAGTATACCAGGAAACTAGACAGGTGAAGTACCCAATAGTAAATGCGAGTCATTTCCTAATTCATCTCAAACCACTTAAGTATTTATTTCATGAGTTAAGTATTAAGAGTAAAGTATTAGAATATTTTAGAAGTTAGAATAGATTGAATTGAGTCTTGTGAAGTTAATATGAGATAGTATATGATATAATAAAGATATGGTTAAGATTGCATGAATTTATGAGTATGTATGTGAGTACATGAAGAGAATGAAGTTTTGCAGGTGACCAAGAACATCTTTTTGGCATGAAGCAGTAAAGAAATTTAATGCGATGTCAGTATCTTGAAATATTTGAAGGATAAAAGTTGATGATCATTATTATTTGATCATTCAAGTGATTACATGTGATATAAAGCATTAGCCAGTGGAGATTAAGAGAAATTTGCAGGATTTGGAGATAGATTTATTGCCAAATCTACACAAAGCCCTAAATCGTGATTCCAAGGTATTTTGCTAAGTATTCACTATCAAAGAAGTTGTGATTTTTATAGAATCATGGCTGGGTCACTAGTTCACCACATTAGAGATTCAATCAGACCTAGAATGAAGAAGGAACCTATAGAACTGTCGGAAGAAGACCCTAGTTTAGCCTTGTCATCTGTTCCAAATGGAATTTTGTATTTGGAAGATGTAAGAGGTTATCTTAAATGTAAGTTTGAAACCATAGGAGATGGTAGCCTAATCATGGAATATGATAAGATCTATAAACATGATATGTCATACAAAGAAGGGTTTGAACATTTGAGTGAAATTGATGTTATCAAGTTTACACTTCACTATGAATTTTAGAATGATGAATGGACCAAGACAATTTTGAGAAGAATTCATAATGGAAAGTTTTGGTTAGATGATATAATCATAGACATCACCGCAAACCTTATTCATGGGGTAACTAGATTATCTAAGTCAGGAGTAAATACCTTAAATGAGAAGAATTTTAAGAAAATAGTGTTAGGCAATAGCAAGTCATCATACAATGGAAGAGGAATTGTTATAAGTAAGATTAAACAGGATGATGTTAGATATGTATGCAAAATTTTTACTTAAAAGTTTTGTGCAAGCTCCATAGAAGATGATATGGTAGGTGGCATGGTACATGCAACTTATCTTATGTGTGTTGAGAAAGTATAGGTAGATATGTGTGAAATTTTGAGGATTCACTTGACAGAAAATCTTGAGAAGATTAGAAAGACCAAGAATTCACAATTTAGATTTTCATCTTTGATCACATACATGTTTTTCTATTTGTTGAGAAGATTCCCATACACTATAGGAGTTGACTGGAATGACAACATAAATTCTATGGATAAAATAAAAAAAGTGTACCCGAGACACCCTATTGAAAAAGTGAATGAAAATGCTACTTTAGTGATTATGACCTTTCAAAATGAAATGAAGAAAAGATCAAGGATTCCACCATCTATTGTGGAAAAGTACAAAGATGAGATATGATTTTTGGTAGATGCAGACTTTACCTATGTTGAAGTAGTTGAGCCAAGAGTAGAAATTATAGATCCTCTTGAGTATGAAGTTTCAGATGTTGAGATTGAAGATTATGTGAGCAAATTTCTTAAGAGTAATTTGGATGCTAAAAGTCCTAGATTAGGGACACATGAAGAGAACTTCAATTCCACACAATCATCACAAGTATAGAAAATAGAAAAGAAGAGAGCTGATATTACCATCAAGAAAATATTGAAAGATACTGGTATGACTGAACATGATTTTTTCATTGTGAAGAAGACAACAACAACAATCAGGGACATTGGACAGAAAGAAGTACTATCAGTTCCACCCTTGACATCTCTTGCAACCCCTAATGAAGAAATTCAAGAAATTGATGAAGAAATTGAAGAAGTGGAAGTAAAAGAAGTAAGGAAATCCACAAGACCATCCTCCACCACACCAACTAAGAGAGTGAAAGAAATGGCAAGAAGACCAGGTAAAAGACATAAAACTATTTTTACCCTAGTTCAAAGGAAAACATCAGGAACTAAGGCAAAAAACTATTTTTACCCTAGTTCAAAGGAAAACATCAGGAACTAAGGCAAATGAAGAGACAGTTAGAAACAAGAAGAAATGGAAGTCCAAAATAGATAAAGTGAACCCTTTGATCATAAATGAAGGTGATTTCACTAAGTTAAACAAATACTATGAAATGTATGATAACTTTGAAAATTTGAATCTAGAAAATGCAGTTGTCAGACACATGATTCTTGTAGACAAAAAAATTGATGACATACAAGGCAAGATCCCTGACAATCTTTATGAGAAATTGGTAAACATGAAGAAAAGAGCCACAGAAGAAGACAAAGGAATAAGAGAAAGATTTGTTAGAAAGCTTTGTGAAATAAAAGATGAAGAAAATTTTAAGGAAATAATGAAAAATATAATTATCCATCTAAGGAAGAAAAGAAGTACTATACTTATAATGGGAGGAAACTATGAGGAGATTAACAAAGAAATAAAGGAAGCAGTAGTGAAGGTAATGACTTCTGGACCAGGTGAGAAAATCAATTAATCTAATCAAGCGGTTGAAGTAGAACATTAGATTGAACCATCACCAGCATCGCCACCCTCCAACAATATCATAGAAGAGTGTATGAATGTTGAAGGAACAAATATCACCCTAGAAAGTGAAGAAAATCCTTACAATGATCAAGGAGCTGATGTTAGAAATTTGATAGAGAATAATGAGAAAAAGGACATAGTAGAGAATGAGGAAGAAGAGGTTGAAGCAAGAAAGGAAGAAGAAAAAGAGGAAACATAGACTAGACAACAGAAGAAGAGCAAGTAGTGCTATAGGAACAATCAGTAATCATGGCTAAACCCAAGGACACAATAGAAGCATCACATAAACCACATTTTGAATTTTTGTTTTCAAGCTTAGGACAAGAAGTGGATGATGATGATAAAATAGAGTTGATATCATCTTTGAATAAGATTATTGGAAAGAATAAGAAATTAAAAATCTTGGAAGGAGCACTACTTGAGGTAAAAAGTAATCTTCAAAGTTTAATATCAAGTCAAGTTAGTGAGGCTGATCCCCAAGAAAAATAAAAAGAGGTTATGAATGCATTTGACATGGAATTCAAAAAACTATTTGATATTACAATAGTAAAAGCCCAAGCAGCTCGTGATGCTCAAGTATTTCAAGTTGTATGCTAGAATATTAGAAATGATCTAGACAACTTGGATGTATGCATAAAAGAGTTGAGAAGATTCTTAGAGAGAGGAAAAACATTGTACATAAGTGTACACAATCCAAGAGTTACACATCTAAAATATCAGAGAAGTTGAAGATCAAAGAAGCAGAACTACAAGTTGCATTAAATGTTCTACAAAGCCCTAATGCAAAGATCTCATAAATTAAGAGGAAAACAAGTAAATTTTTTGATGATATGAGACTTATAAATGATGAGAAGAAGAAGAAATTGAAGAGATTCACTCTACTCAGAGAGCATGTATCATTGAAAATCAGTATGGTTGAGAATTAATTGGAAGAATGTCTTACTTCGAAGACATCTTATGGAAAGTTTTCTTATGAAAATCTTAAGATAGTTGAAATTGCATCTTTTGGCCTATGCGCATTGCTCAATGTTTCTGATGTAGTGAAGAAGTCATGGGACAAGGAGATATAGAACCTGAAAATCAATTTTGTAGATTGTGTTGCAAGCCTTCCAACCTTGCAATATTGAAATATGAGGTAAAACAATTTTGTTACATCCGTTTTGACACCTTTGTCATTGTTGTCAAAGGGGGAGTAGTATAAGTTAAAAATTGTATGTATAGATATGTAGTATAGTATGAAGTATACTCTTATGGGGAGTATCACTTTTTTGAGAATTTTTTGAGAAATAAGTAGTTATGTAAGATTAACATTTTGTATGGCCACAATTTTTTAATTTAAGTTTTTGGGGCTTAGCCAATTTTTCCATATGTTGCCACCAATGACAAAGGGGGAGATTGTTGGAAATTTGGCTAAGTAGGATATTAGAATGTTTTCATTATGGCAACATATACTCAGCATGAAGATAGCATAATCAAAGGAAGCTTGATCTTGTATGAGCACACTAGAAAATTGTCTAAGTACAACAATATTTACCAGTCTAATCGGAGATAGTTTTGATTAGCGATGTTTACAGAAGAAGTTTTAGTGCATGCACACTTGAACATGGATCATTCTATGTATATCAAAGCCACATATGAGAGTGCAAGTATGTATGGTAAATACAGAAGAAGATATTAAAGATTTATAGAGATAGTGTTGAGCCGACCTGAATAGAAAAGAAGACAGAATATGATCACATTAAGTTGAGGGATTATTTTGTTTAAAAAAATGATGCCTTAACTATGTAGGTACCAAATCCTATATGTTAACCATAATGCAACATGAATTAAATTTTATATTTTGAGAAGATTTTATATATTGTAAGTCGACTGGAAGTTATTAATTGTAATAACTTGTATTTATGTAAGAATTATGTAATGTGAAGCATATACAAGTGACATATGATGTGAAGTTTTATATTGTAAAAAGAAAGAAAGTAATTGTTTTACATGACACTGAAGAGCCAACAAAGCTAAATCAAAATAGGAAAGTTATTCAGCAGCAGTGAAGGTTTTGTATTTTACCTTTGTATCAAGAGTTGTTATTATATATTGCATGTTTGGATAGTGAGCTCATCTTGCAAACATTTTTTTTGTAATAGCAACTCATAACAGGGTTGAGGCTTCTAACAAGGGCTAAAGTCCTTTAATCAGGATAAAGACACTATATGTATGTAACAAACTCCTAACAGGGTCAACATCCTTAACCAGATATATTTTGATTAGTGGATCAGTTGTGGGTATCATCCCCACCAGGTTTTTCCCTTGGCTAGGGTTTCCTCAAGAACAAACATGGTGTTATGAGTTAATTTTTTTTAATTCTATGCTTGTTATTCAGTTTGCTTAGTTTATTTTCTTATGCAAGCTTCAAGTTAATTTGTTATATCCATAATTGGGAAAAAGTAAAAGTTTGTGAAATACTGATTCACCCCCGCCCCCCCCCTCTTAGTATTTCCTATTTCTAACAAACCTCAGATCCCTTTCTACTAAAGTGGAGAATATTCAAGAGAGGATGGATTATGGGTCTGAATGGATGAACAAATAAGGGGAGAATAGGGATTATGTGAAGATGGGATTGTTGCAGGATAAGGTGGAAATAATGGAGTCCACCATCAAAAATATTATGATAGATAGTAACCAGTTTATGGGAACTATAGTTGACTGCATTAATAACATCAAGCAAGAGATGAACATCAAGTCCCCTATTAAGTTTAATGATACAAAAGAAGATAATGAGGATCAGATTGGGCTAGGAAAGCGTACCAAATCATCAAAGAAGAATAATATCTAGGAGAGGATTCCAGAGCTCTCAGATCTCAATGCAGCCATCAGTAAGATGTTGAAAGAAAAAAATGATATGGAGGCAACTCTGATGGTTTTTTCCTAATTCCTTTACTTTGTATTTTCTTATTTTTTTGTGTTTATGTTGCTGGGAGTCAATTTTTTTTACTGGTTTTAGGTTAGTTGTGTCACTGGTTTAGGTCTGCTGGTGGGGTGGTTTAATTGGCCCTGTCTCTTTTTGGTGGGTTTAATGTCTTATCTTTTGTAACTTCCTTGTAAGGGGTTTTGGGTCCCCCCAAACCTATTTTTACCAGTATTCAAATACTCATGTTAAATACTTATGCATGAAAAAGAAATCCCAAAATTGATCATGATGAGTACACCACCACCAATATAATTTACCTAAAAGAAATTACTCATTCAAGATACAAAAATGAAGACCAATGCCCCCTCTTTTTTTAGCCTACATTAAGAATCCCATTTAACTAAGCTCCATTTAGAAGCATGAAAATTACCACTCCAAATAATAAGTATAAAAGAGTATCAAATTACTTTAGGAAATACAAAGGATCTACCTAAACAAAACTCCTATAGAAGAAAATTGATTACATACTGAAGAAGAGTTATCCTAGCAGTAGTGGATAGCCACTGGTGAGTCCATATTAACCTTCAACTACAACTTATCTAGAAAATTCTATCAATATGACCTATTTTGTATTCAAATAGTGGATACCTAGATAGTACAAGGGAAGATAACAAATTTTAATCCTAAAAATATTTGCAATCCTTCCTTGAATACAATCAAGAGTGTTATAAAAATAGATATAAGATTTGTTCTCTTTGACTTTCCAATGTGAAGAAGCTAGGTAAACATCCAACATCTATTTGAAAAATTTAGCTTCATGGAAACAAGATACCCTAATATGAGCAATATAATTAAAAAAAAGTACAAATGAGAATGATTAAACAACACATTACTCCAACTCCAACCCTTAATCAAGCCTTGGAAACATAATACATAATAAATCTTCCTAGGCCTTCAACCATAATAATAAAAAATTAGGGTAAAAGAGAGTCCCCTTGGATAAGACCCCTAAAAGCTCTAAATAAATTAGAAGGCTCGCTATTGATAATAATAAAGAAGGATTAAGAAGAACTACATCTCATCATCCAACTAACTGACTCTTGTCTAAAGTCAAAGGCTATGAGAATGTTTTCCAAAAATAATCACTTAACGCTATCATAAGCTTTGGCCATATCTAGCTTGATGAACATTGATTTCTCCTTAGATAGTGCCATAGAGTGAATGGCTTTGGAAGAAACCACCACTTCATCTAAAATTTGTCTCCATACCACAAAATTCTCTCTATTATATAATATCAAAGATGGTATTGAAATATTGAGCCACTCTACAATCAATTTAGAAATGATTTTGTATACGACATTACAAAGAGAAATGGGCCTAAAGAAATCCAATTACTTAGTTCCTTTCAAAAAAATAAGGACAAGAAAATTAGATTTCAAGACCTAAATCATTTGTGTGCTACCATAAAATTCTCATACCACCTCTAGAAATTCTAATTTAATAATATCACAAAATTCCTGAAATAATTCTATAAGAAACCCATTTGAACTAGGTTATTTAACATTAAGCATCGCAAAAAAACCTCTTCTATTTCAGATAGAGAAATCTGATGAATGAGATCTATTAATTCATCTCATTGGTAACTAAATAGGGAATACATGCTAGAATCATTTTTTCCTCATCTTCAATAGGAGGAAAATAGTTTAATAAAGAGAGCATAGAATAAATGTGTGGCCTCACAAGACAATGCCTACAAAGATGTCAATTAAATTCCTTTGTTGGTAAATAAAGATAAAATATAACTTATATTTTGATGAACTTGCACATAATTATGAAACAAATTTGTGTTTGTATTGTTAGGAATAGTCCCAAGAGATAACTGAGAGGGGGGGACGAATCAGTTATCTACAAGATTCAATTATTTATCCAATTAAGTATAGAAGAAAATTAACCATAAACACAATAAGATAAAACTTAACAAAACACCACAATTTTGGCTACGAGGAAACCCAAATAGGTAAAAACCCCGGTGGGAATTAGTACCCACTATAAACTGTACTAGAGTATTATGATCCATGTTAGAAGATCTCACAACCCTATTAGGAGTTGATCTTTACAATGCATTAAGTACAATGACTAGGTCAAGGGTTAGAACCTATTACGAGTCTCTTACAATTAACCCTAATAGGGGTGAGGACACACTGTCCGAGAGAACACTTCTTAAAGGGTGAAGGCTGCAACCTTCTATTTAACAGATACACACTTTATCTAGATCTTTGGTGAACCATGAGTAGACCTGCTATCTTGATCAGTTCCAATGAATAGCATACACTTTCTACTTTTTCATATAGACCTTCTACTTATGGCTCAATACTTCGCACCTTCTGCTCAGCACTTATCTTTCAACTATCCTCCATACTTAGCAATCACAAATGACTTCCTATAAATATCTTCTTCTAAATGATATAATCAAGTCAACCTATTAGAACCATCTTGAAATCATACTAGACAAACAATAAAACTCTCCAATAACATCTCATTCAGCTATACTAAGCATGCAACACAAAATGGGACCGGCCAACTTAATATGAGTAGATGCATCGCTTTACAATATCATCTCCACCAAATTAATTGATACTTTCTTCTCATGTTGTATTATGTCATCCTCTCTTAACCAAACATTCTTAACTCTTCTCCAAAAACTAATCCAAGAATGCATATCCAAATGATAGGTGCAACTTTGACAACAATAAAAATAATGTCGGCTTCATCAGATAAACTCAGGAAACTATAACTGACAACTGGAGACTTCATAACTCAACCTGTTCTGCACAACTAAATCTGCATCCATAAATATAGAATCACACACATGTATACAACATTAATATAAATGCACAAGGCTCCATTACAACCATACTGAAAATCACATACAAAACTCTTCCTGGGACCTGTCAGGAACACTCACTAATATAGACAACTGTATTATGTCTTCACTCATAATCAACCTCTACATCTATGATATCATGCTGATAACATATCTAGGAAAGATATACTCAAGGATCTCTCCATCAGGCTTGCATGCATGCTGCTTACCATATGTTGTCATTAATTACAAGCATACAGTCAGCACTGACTTGCTAGCAAATCTCCAACAATCTCCCCCTTTGGCATTGATGGAAACGTATGAAATGAAAAAAACCACCAATCCAAGTGTTCAATTATTTTCTAATATTCTCCATTTCCTCAACAAAACTCCCCCTTTCTACAATTATTTTATAACATTCTCCATTTCCTCAACAAAATTTCCCCAAGGATGAATACTCCATCTATTGTTGAATGCTCTAAATATCAACCATTGTATCCTCTTACTATTTTTTTTTTCATGACTATATACTTGCTCCCCCTTTAACATCAATGGCAAAGGGTGCCAATCAATTAAGCATTGGTACTACTCTTTAAGCAGAGTAATCAATCATTCATCAGTAACTCAGGACTTATGCACTCCTGCAAACTCTAATTAGATTCAGGGAAGGGAATTACTTCCAGCTTCTCCCTAAGATACTGAAATGTATCCTTAGGTAAAGGATTTTTGAATGTGTCTGCTAGCTGATCTTTTGTGCTCACATAGGACAACTTTACTTCTTTCTTTGCCACTTTCTCTCTTAGGAAGTGATATTTTATCTCAATGTGTTTTGTCTTTGTTGGAAATTTGGCTGAGTTGGTTACATAGATTTTTTCATTATGGAAACATATGATCTACATGAATATCACACAGGTTAGAGAACTATTATGTCAGAGCACAATGCAAAATTGTCTAAGTATGAGACAGTGTATTTTTGCTAGTGAACCCGAAGACAGTTTTGATCGGCGATGTTAATTGGAGTAATTTTAGTGCCTGTGCACTTGAACATAGACACTATGGTGACTATTGAAGACTCACCTCAGAGAGAAATTTAGTATGGCATGTACGAAAGAAGTTATGATAGTTTTACTAAAGATAGTGTTAAGCCGATAGGACAGAATATGAAGACAAAATTGATAAAGAGTTAAGGGATTATTTTGTTTATGAAAATAATGACTTAACAATATAAAGGGATGACATCCTAGATGTTAACCCTTGGAAAAAGATATTTTTTAATATGATAGCTAACTAGAAAGCTATTAATCTTAATAACTTGTATAAAGATATGTAAAGATGTAATTGTAAAGTGGAGTAATGAATATATGTAATAGCGACAGTGAAAGAGGAGTGAAGAGATATTGATGCAAGAAGTATAAGGTTATGTACCTTGACCTAATTTTTGTAATCAGTAAATATTGTATATTACTTGTTTGGGTAGTGGGCTCATCTAGTAATCACATTTTGTACTACCAACTCCTAATAGGTTTGAGGCTTCTAACAAGGCCTATAGTCCCTTAATCAAGACTGAGACACTATATGCATGTAATAGAATCCTAATAGGATCAACATCCTTAACATCATACTTTTGATTAGTGGATCTTTGTGGGTACCATCCCCACTAGGGTTTTCCCTTAGCCAGGGTTTCCTTGAGAATAAATAATGTGTTATGAGTTATTTTATGTTATTGATATGCATGTTGTTTAGCTTTCTATGTTATGCATGTGTTAAGATAATCTGTTATATCCATAATTGGGCTAAAGTAAAAGTTTGTAGAATACTGATTCATGCCCCCCCCCCCTCTCAGTATTCCCTATTTCTAACAATTGGTATCAGAGCTTAGTTACTCAAAAAAGAATCATTGAAGGAAAGCCTAGTAGCTTGAGTAAGATCTCTATGGATATGGATCAGCTACAGAAGAATATTGAAGAAGCTCTTGAACAGATTGATATGCTTACTGAAGAAAGAGATACTCTGAAAGGAAAATATGATGATGCAAAGAACCTCATTGAGAAATTGAAAAACAAGTTGGAAGATCTGAAATCTGAAAAGGAATCCAAAATTCACATTGAAGATTGTGATGACAACTTAGAAAAAGAAAATGAGATCCTTAAACATGAACTAAAGATAGAAAATCTGAAGCTAAGTCTGAAAGATGTAAATGAAAAGAATGAAGCAAATTTGAAATTTGAGAATGAAGATTCTTAAGCTTGAGAATGAAGGGGTAAAATCTAAACTTGGTAAAGTAACATCTGAACTTGAGAAAGTCAACTTACAATATGTTGAATTTGAGAAATACAATACAATTGTGAAAGGAGAACTGACTCAATCTAAGAAACAACTTGAAAGACTATATTCAACTAGTGAGAAGATTGATGAACAAATATCTTATCAAAAACCATTCTATGATAAAATTGGTCTTGGATTCAACACTTTTAAAGAAAATGAAGAAAGCAAGGAACCGGATCTGAAAATATCAAAAAGCATAGATGAGAAGAAGTCTGATGAGATTAACAAATCTGAAGATACACCTAAGGAAGAAGAATCACCTAAGAAAGAGGAATCACCTAAAGGTATACAAAGAGAATTCAAAGGTTGATGTTTTTCTTGTAATACTATTGGTCATATGAAGAGAGATTGCACAGATAAGTAATTTAAACCTCTTAATGGTTATTGTTATAACTGTCATGGTTTTGGACATAGAGCTATTGAATGCAAAAAACCTAAATTTGTTGAGAATAACAATAGTAGTAGAATGTTTAGAAATACTAGCCATGCAGATAAGAAACCTACTAAAGATATGAATAGAAGAAATGGAGTAGTATGTTATAGATGCAACAAGCTTGGACACATTGCTAGAAATTGCAGATCATAGATCAATCAGCCTGGACCAAGATATGGAAATAATGGAATAGTTTGTCAGATATGTAACAAGATTGGACATACAAAAAGGTTTTGTAGAATGAATAATAGATTTTTTCATACCAATCCTAACCCTAGAAGTCATGCAAGAAGAAATGAAGATGCAAGTAACAGTTAGAATGGATGCTGTAGTAATTCAGATGAAGTGAAGTTTGTTAAAAGAACAGATCAAGGAGACATATTCAGCACTGAAGGCAGTTAGAAAGGTGAATTATTAGATGGTAAGAATGAATCTTTACCTGACCTATCTCAAAGTACTTAATTCATGAAAATTATAGTAAAATAGGAACTTAGACTAGTGTAGGAATTGATATATGATGGATTGAGTCTTGCATAGTTCATGCAAGGTATTATATGATGTTCTAATGCTATGGTTAAGAGCACAAAGAAAAATATTATGTTTTGCAAGATCGCAAGAATTTTTAAGTTTTGCAGGTTAACAAAATCAACTTTTTGGAAAGAAGCGGCAAAAGAATTGAATGTGATATCAGATACTTGTGTAAGATCCTAACAACTAAGTTTTGTGCTAACTCGAGAGAGGATGACATGGCTGCTGAAATGATACAAATAGCTTATTTGATCTGTGTTGATAAAGTACAAGTTGACATGTGTGAGATTTTGAGAATTTAGTTGTTTGAGAATTTGGAAAACATAAAGAAGACTAAGTATTCACAGTTTAGATTCTCATCTTTAATCACTTATATGTTTTTTCATTTATTGAGAAGATTTCCTTACACCATTGGAAATGACTGGAATTATGGCCAAACTACAATGGAAAGGATTAATAAAGTGTATACGAGGCATGTTATTGATAAAGTAAATGAAAGTGTAGTGCTGGTAATTAAAACATTTCAGAATTTGATGTCAAGCAGATCAAGGATCCCACAGTCTCTTGTGGAGAAGTATAAAAATGAGATATGTTTCATGGTTGATACTGACTTTACTTACATTGAAGTAGTAGAACCTAGAATAGAGTTCATAGACCCTCTTGGCTATGAAATATCTAAGATTGAGACAGAAGAATATGTGAGTAGACTACTTAAGTGCAAGATGGATATTCACAGTAATAGGTTTGGAACCTTTGAGGAGAACTTCAGCTCTTCAAAGACCATCCTTGAAGAGAAATAGTCAAAGAAAAGAGTTGAGAGTACAATCAAGAAAATTCTAAAAGATACAGGGATGATTGAACATCAGTTCTTGGTAGCCAAGAAAATAGGACCAATAGTTAGAGAAATTGGATAGAAAGAAGTTTTGTGTGTGCCACCTCTATCATCAATTGTAGTACAAAAAGGAGAAACACAAGTTAAGGTGGAAGTGGAAGAAATAGAGAAGGATCAAGAAACAAGAAAATCCACCAGATCAACCTCCTCCACACCTAGCAAAAGAATAAAAGAGATTTCTACTAGACCGGGTAAGAGGTAGAAGACATTGGTGCCACCAGTTCAAAGGAAAATTGCAGAAATCAAAGATGATGAAATCCCTCCTGTTAAGAAGAAAAGTTGGAAACCTAGAGTTGAAAAGGTTAACGAACATATTATTCAAGATGGAGACTTTACAAAGATGAACAAATATTATGATCTCTATGATTATGCAAAAAGATTGAATCTCAAAAATGCAGTGGTGAAGTATATGATTTTATCTGATAATAAATTTGATACAATTCAGGGTAAGATACCTAATGACTTGTACAAGAAACTTGTAAATAGAAAGAAGAGAGCATTAGAGGAAGATATAACTATTAGAGAAAATCTTGTAAGAAAACTTTGTTTGTGAGAGATGAAGAAAACTTCAATCAAATCATGAAGGATCTAAACACCCATCTGAGAACCAAGAAGAGAACTATTCAGATTATGGGAGGTAGATATGAAGAAATTAACACAGAAATAGAGCAAGCAATCACTAAGGTTATGACAAAGAATGCTAGAGAACTATCATTTGTAGAAAAATCTAAAGATCAAGCAGAAGAAGCAGAACAAGAGGACATTCCTTCTCCACTAGCCATAAATATTGAGGATGAAGTCATGAATGTTGAAGGAACAAAGATCACCTTGGATAGTGATGATAACTTATTCAAGAATAATGAAAACATTGTTGACAATTAGGATTTTGAAGAGTAGGATAGTACCAAAGGTGAAGAGAAGACAAAAACCAAAATTGTAGAACCTAAAGTGACAGAGAAACAAGTACCTATTCCCACTCAAGAAGAAATTAGTCTTACACTTAAGACTGGCAAGAAAACTCAGATTGGCTCTATGATTGAGAATTTGGAAAAGGAAGTAGATGATGATGATTAGATGGAATTGATCACATCTTTGAACAAGATCATCAGAAAGAACAAGAAAGTAAAGAGTCTTGAAGGATGCCTGAAGGAGCTTACTAAGAAGTTACAATGCATTGTAACTACACAAATTGCAGAAGATGACCCTCTGGAAAGAGAAAAGAAGGTGATGAATACTTTTGATAATGAATTTACAAATTTATCTGATGTAACAAAGATGAAAGTTCAAGAAGCCTATGAGATCAAAACACTTTTGGACACTAGTCAGAATATCAGGAATGATATCAATAACCTTTAGATCTCAATAAAGGACTTGAGAAATATTTTAGAAAGAGGAAAATATGTGTACATTCAGTGTACAAAATTAGAGAACTTGGTAGCAAAGGAAGTAGAAATATAGAATGAGGCAAACCTTCTTTCAAGCCCCAATGTGAAGGTATTTGATATTGAGAATAAAATCCACAAGATTTATGATGAAATAAGAGTTTTGCAAGATGACAAGGACAAGAAGCTAAAGAGATTCACTTTTTTAAGAGAGCACATTTCAATAAACTTGAGCATTATTGAAGGGCAATTGGAAGAATGTCTTTCAACCAAGACATCTTTTCAAAAGTTTAGTTATGAGAATCTCCAAGCATGTGAGATTGCATCTTATGGATTGTGTGCACTACTCAGTGTGGTAGATTCAACTGAGAAATCATGGGAGAAAGAGTTAGAGGCCATGAAGATTAACTTTATAGATTGTGTTGCAAGCCTACTGGCTTTGCAATATTGAATCAAGGTATAACTTTTTGTGAACACAGTTTTGTCACCCTCCTTACTTTTTTGTCATTGTTGTCAAAGGGGGAGAGATATATAGTAGAAAATTGATAAGGATACATACTCTTAGGGGGAGTAAAATATATAGATAATATTTATGAAGTCATAAGGACAATATATACATATTTTGTATTATGGCCACAATTTTGAAATTTTTGAAGTCTGAGACTTAGCCAATTTTCTCATATGTTGCCACCAATGACAAAGGGGGAGATTGTTGGAAATTTGGTTGAGTTGGTTACATAGATGTTGTCATTATGGAAACATATGATCTACATGAAGATCACATAGGTCAAAGAGTTATTATGTCAGAGTGCAATGCAAAATTGTCTAAGTATGAGACAGTGTGTTTTTGCCAGTGAACCCAAAGACAGTTTTGATCGGCGATATTAATTGGAGTAATTTCAGTGCTTGCGCACTTGAACATAGACACTATGGTGACTATTGAAGACTCACCTTATAGCACAAGTCAATATAGCATGTACGGAAGAAGTTATGATAGTTTTACTAAAGATAGTGTTAAGCTGACATGACAGAATATGAAGACAGAATTGATAAAGAGTTAAGGGATTATTTTGTTTATCAAAATAATGACTTAAAAATATAAAGGGACAACATCCTAGATGTTAACCCTTGGAAAAAGATATATTTTAATATGATAGTTGGCTGGAAAGCTATTAATATTAATAACTTGTATAAAGATATGTAAAGATTTAATTGTAAAGTGGAGTAATGAATATATGTAACATCGATAGTGAAAGATTAGTGAAGAGATATTGATGCAAGAAGTATAAGGTTATGTACCTTGACCTAATTTTTGTAATCAGTAAATATTGTATATTACTTGTTTGGATAGTGGGGTCATCTGGTAATCACATTTTGTACTACCAACTCCTAATAGGGTTGAGGCTTCTAACAAGGCCTATAGTCCCTTAATCAGGACTAAGACACTATATGCATGTAATAGACTCCTAATAGGGTCAACATCCTTAACAGGATACTTTTGATTAGTGGATCTTTGTGGGTACCATCCCCACTGGGGTTTTCCCTTGGCAAGGGTTTCCTCAAGAACAAATAATGTGTTATGAGTTCTTTTATGTTATTGCTATGCATGTTGTTTAGCTTTCTATGTTATGCATGTGTTAAGATAATCTGTTATATCCATAATTGGGAAAAATTAAAAGTTTGTAGAATACTAATTCACAGCCCCCCCCTCTTAGTATTCCCTATTTCTAATAGTCTTTGCATGCATCACAGGGTTCTTTGACATGTTGATAGTGCTAGTGTTATCACAATGAATAACAATAGGATAATCAATCTGAATACCAAAATCCTTTATCATCTTCTTGATCCACACAATTGTAGAGAATTTTAATGCCAGTGCAACATACTCTGCTTTTGCTATGGACTGAGAAATACAATTTTTCTTCTTACTTGTCCAAGTAAAAAGCCTATCTCCAAGAAATATTTCTCCTCCTAAGGTACTCATTCTATCATCAATGCAACCTACCCAATTTGCATCTGTATACACATGAAGTTATACATTGTCTAAATTAGGATACCATAAACTAGAGTCTATAGTTCCTCTCAAATATCTGAAGATCCTATTTACTACCATAAGATGACTTTGTTTAGGATCTGTTGTAAATCTTCTAATAATACCAATTGCATTGGAAATATCAAGTCTAGATTGAGTAAGATAGATTAGTTTACCAATCATAGACTTATACAAGGTCATGTCTAATTCTATTGAATCATCTTCTTTTTAAATCTTGCATCCTATTGTCATAGGGGTGCTTACTGGCTTGCAATCATCCATCTTGAATTTCTTGAATATCTCTTTCACATACATAGACTGATTAATGAAAATACCTTTGTCTTTCTATTGCACATTCAGTCCTAAAAATTACTTGATTGGTCCAATCATGCTCATTTCAAATTCACTCTGCATCTCTTTAGAAAATTCAGCACTAAGCTTTTCATTACCACCAAAGATAATGTCATCAACAAATATAACTACTAACAATAGTCTATCAGGTGTTTCTCTTATGAATAAGTTACAGTTTGCTGCTCCTTTCTTGAATCTAGTCTTAGTCAAGTATCCATCAAGTCTTTCATACCATGCTCTAGGGGATTGCTTAAGTCCATAGAGGTATTTCTTCAATCTACATACCATATCAGGTCTATCTAATAAGGTAAATCCTTCAGGCTGCTCTATGTATACTTCTTCCTTGAACTCTCCATTCAGGATTGCTGACTTGACATCCATCTGGTATACCTTAAAGTATTTGAATGTAGCATAGGCTAGAAACAACTTTATGGCTTCCAATCTACTTATAGGGGCAAATGTATCAGAATAATCAATTCCTTCTCTTTGTGCATATCCTTTACATACTAGTCTCACTTTTTTGCTTACCATTGTTCCATCTTCATTCATCTTATTTCTAAATATCCACTTGGTTCCAATCACATTCTTATCACTAATCCTAGGGACCAGTTCCCATGTATCATTCTTAATTATCTGATCTAGCTCTTCTTTCATTTCTTCATGCCAATCTGAATCATTACATGCATCTTCAACACTTAAAGGTTCAAACTATGAAAGTAAACATACCTCTTCATTTGCTATTGAACTTTTTTCTTTTGATCTTGTCATGACTTTACTATTCTGATCTCCAATGATGTATTCCTTTCAATGATATCTAGATGTGAATTTAGGAACATTAGGTGTGACTCTCTCATCTAACTTATGTGATTATTCTTCACTAGTTTTAAGGTCATTGAATAATACATCAATGATGTCAAACATTTCATCAACAACTATTTCTCTAGTGGTAGGTCTAGGTTCTTCTTCAATCATAGGTGCATAATCATGATATCTTTCTTGAATCATAAATTTCTCATCAATCTTAAAATTAGCACTTTCAATTATCTTATTCAATCTTAAATTAAAACATCTATAATCTTTTCTTTTAGTATAGTAACCAAGAAAAATACTTTCATCACTTCTTGCATCAAAATTGCCTATAGCTTCATCTCTCTTGATGTAGCACTTGCTTCCAAAGATTCTTAAGTATTTGACTATAGGTAAATTCCCAAAACATAGCTCATAAAGTGTCTTGTCTACACTTGGCCTCAATTTAATTTTATTGATAGTATAGACTGTAGTATTGACCACATCTCTCCAATAGGTGTTGCGACATTTCCTTCAATCATGATGGTGCACGTTGTATCAAGTATGATCCTATTCCTTATTTTTGAAATTCCATTCTACTGAGGGGTTCTAGGAGCACTTAGATGTCTCTTTATCCCATGTTCTTTATAGTACTCATAAAATATGATAGAGGTGAATTCTCCTCCTCTATCTAATCTCAGACACTTTATCTTTAATCCAGACTCATTTTCAACTTTAGCTTTGAATATTTTGAACTTCTCAAATGCTTCTGATTTATCTTTCAGGAACACAACCCACATCATTCTAGAATAATCATCAACAAAAAAAAAATTTACCTTTCACCATAGTATGATCTTGTTTGAGTTGGTCCACATAGGTTTGTATGCACTAGTTTGAATTTTTTCTCTATCAAATTATGCTTTCTTCTGAATGAATTCCTCACATGCTTTCCCATCACACATTCCCTGCATATTATATCAACTATTTTTGCAATGCTAGGAAGGTCTCTTACTGCCTTTACATTTCTTATCTTTACTATGATGTCAAAATTGATGTGACATAATTTTTTGTTCCATAGCCAACTATCATCTACTTTTGTAAAAAAACAACTTGCTTCAAGATTAAGCTGAGAAACATTACCTTTAGTCTTTGAACCTGATGCAATCATTTCTCCTTCCTTTTTATTGATGATGCATTTGTTTTCTTTGAATTCCAACTGATATCCTTTGTCAAGCAACTGTCCAACACTTAGTAGGTTATACTACAAACCATCAACATACAGAACATCATTATTATTGTTCTTTCCATCCAAGGTGATAGCTCCTCTACCTATGATAGGTTTAGGAGTGTTGTCTCCAAATATAACCATGACACCTTTGTGCCTATCCAGATGTACAAATCTATCCTTGTCTCCTGCCATGTGATGTGAGCAACTGATATCAATGATCCAATCTATCTTGATGTTAGCTTGTCAAATCAATGCTAACTCTTGTGCTTTCTTTTCATCTTCAAGGTCCATTTAATCAAACATTTTATCCATGTCTTCAAGAGAAATGAATCCAATTTCATCTTCTATTGAATCTTCATATGATACTCCATCTCCAACATAGTAACATTCTTTTGCATACTTAGGCTTGTACATAGTTTTGAACTTCTTAACTCTTGTACGACACTTAGATGCAAGTTGACCAATCTTGTTACATGAAAAGCATTTGAATGGTAACTCACCTTCATATTTTCCTTTTCCTTTCTTTCCTTTCTTAGAAATCAAAGAAATGAAATCATCTAGTTCTTTCTCATCATCATCATCATCATCAAAATTACCAGAATTGTTCAAGGATTTCTTAGCATGGACTGAGGCTTTGAAGGTTGTTTCACTTTTAGGCTTTGTCTTCAAACTTTATACCTCAAATGATAAAATCTTGTTGATTAAGATCTCTCTTTTGAAGTCTTTTGAAAATTTCATATTATCATCTAGGCTATTTATCTTTCTCTCATATTCTGGTGTCAAAGTAGTCATCAACTTATCCATTATCTTCTTTGGAAATCTCTCTACCATTGTTTCTGATTCCTGCATCTGCTTCATTAATCCTTTGATTGTAGGCTCTAATTTTCTCTCCAGGTATCATCTCCAATGTATTTTACTTTTTCTTCCATGTCTTTTGTGTGCATTATTGGCTTGGATGTCTCCTTCAAACATGTCTTCTAGATACTTCCATATCTTGTAGGCTTTATCAACTTTCTTGATTTCTTAAAACTCACTGTCAGACAATGCATTGATAAGGGCTTCTTTGGCAATAGCATTTTGAGTGAACATCTCCTTCTGCTTAAGAGTTTCTTCTTCCTTTGAAAGATCTGCTAGAGGGGAATCTAAACTTCTTTGGTAGCTACTTCAAAAATCTCAAAGGAAATGCACTACAAATGTGGACCATCATTTTGTTCTTCTAGTCTAGATAGTTCTCTCCATCAAACTTAGGACTTTCTTTTCTAAATAATGCCATCTGATCAACCTCAACTTGTTAAACTTTCTCTCCGAGGCACTTGGCTCTATTACCAATTGTTAGGAATAGTCCCAAGAGATAACTAAGAGTGGGGGGGGGGGCTGAATAAGTTATCTACAGGATTAAATTATTTATCCAATTAAGTATAGAAGAACATTAAACATAAACACAATAAGATAACACTTAACACAACACCATAATTTTGGTTACAGGGAAACCCAAATAGGTAAAAACCCCAATGGGAATTAGCACCCACTCTAAACTACACTAGAGCATTATGATCCATGTTAGAAGATCTTAAAACCATGTTAGGATTTGATCTTTACAATGCATTAAGTACAGTGACCTGGTCAAGGGTCAGACCCTATTAGGAGTCTTTTACAATTAACCCTGTTAGGGGTGAGGACAAACTATTTGGGAGCAGACTGCTCAAAGGGTGAAGGATGCAACCTTCTATTTAACACACACACACACTATATATGGTCTTTGGTGAACTATGAGTAGACCTGACATCTTGATAAGTTCTAATGAATAGCATACACTTTCTACTTTGTCTGTAGACCTCCTACTTATGGCTCAATACTTCACACCTTCAGCTCTGCACTTATCTTTCAACTATCCGCCATACTTAGCAATCACAAATGACTACCTATAAATATCTTCCTCTAAATGATATAATCAATTCAACCTCTTAGAACCATCTTGAAATAATATTAGAGAAATAATACAACTCTCCAATAACATCTCAATTGACTATACTAAGCATGCAACACAAAATGGGACCACCCAACTTAATATGAGTAGACGAGTTGCTTCACACTGTTAGCTCCACCAAATTAACTGATACTTTCTTCTCATACTAAATTATGTTATGTTCTCTTAACCAAACATTCTTAACTATTCTCCAAACACTAAACCAAGCTTGCATATCCAAATGATAGGTGCAACTTCTACAACAATAAAAACAACGTCGGTTCCATTATATAAACTCAGGAAACTATAACTGGCAACTGGAGACTTCATAACTCAACTTGTTCTGCACAACTAAATCTATTTCCATGAACATAAAATCATACACATGTCTACAACATAAATATAAATGCACAAGGCTCCATTACACTCATACTAAAAATCACATACATAACTCTTCCTGGGACTTGTCAGGAATACTCACTGATATAGACAACTATATTATTGTCTTCACTTAGAATCAACCTCTATGTCTATGATATCATGCTGATAACATATCTAGGAAACATATTCTCAAGGCTCTCTCCATCAGGCTTCCACACATGCTTCTTACCATATGTTGTCATCAATGGCAACCATACAGTCAACATTGGCTTACTTGAAAATCTCCAACACATATCACCTTCCTAAAGCCAATAAATCTAAGTAGTTTGCTTCCAAAAAATATCTCCATGTAGTTGCCACTCCTCCAACCCTATCACAAGCTAAGACTCAGCTCTGACTAAATCCTTTGAGAAACTAAAAATCTAAATTTGGTGAATGATAACATCTTGGAACACTTGAAATATCATCTTCATAGAATGAAGGTTACCATAGCACAACATATTCCACCTTTTAATATGAAATTTCACAAACTGCAATTTGTTATAAAAAAAAGCATAGTACTACTATAGGTAGGACCACCATCTCTTCATCACTAGACCATAGAATCATGAAGAAACATGATTTGAAGCTCAAAAGGACAATTATTAGGAACTCTAAAGTAAGATAGTAATAATTTAGCTGGTCAATTATCAGAACCCCTCCAATCAAGAATTTAAACTTTTTTAATCAAGCTACCACCCACCCAATAGTAGGAGACATGAAATCTATCAAACCATTATGAATTATATTCCTTTCTATAATGTTTATTAGCCCATTTATAGACCACATTATATGATTTTAGGTAAATTAAATTAAGGATATCCATATTTTAACAAAAGAGATCAAAAGAAGGACTCATCCTAGCTAGTGCCCCCTTTTCAATTTTAGACTTGTAATATATTTAAATTTTCTAGCTAAAACCCTATTAGAATGATTTTAGAAAAATTGAGAGGGGGGTGAGTTAGTTATCCTCAGGTCTAGATGTACCAATTCAAATTTTAAACACTTCAAAAAACTTAGATCTATTCAGTAATTCACTTGGTCACTATAGAATATATCAGTAACATAACTTGCACTCCAATATCCAAAAGTAATCAACTTTGCAGAATATAAAAATTTCAACAACATAACACATCAAATAAAATTCACACAAGTATTGCACTAGGATATAATATGGAAACCTAATATGGGAAAAACCACCAGTAACATGCTACCAACTTTTCACTCTTCTTAAGTGAGCTCTGTGGGAACCCAACTATGTTAAAGGTTACAATACACATTGTTATGTGTGACCCTGTTAAAGGATTTAATCACCCTATTAATATTATCCTGGTTATAGGGCTTAATAACATTCCATTGGAATGTCACCTTGATTAAAGAGTTTACACAATGATTGTTATATCAACCTTGATTAAAGGATTTTAACTAATACAATGGTTAGAAAGTAACATTAGGTTCTAATCTAAAATATACAACTCACTTTGAAAATATAGATCCAAGACATTCATATTCTTAGTTATTGACTGGCCTTCATTACCATCTCCATCTTTGATCTTCTCAAAAATCTCTTTAAGAAATCACCTCAAATCTGTCTATCTTTTCATAGCACTTCTTAACCTTATGCTTAGGTTTGCTAGTCAATAACATCAACACATTCCCCTTTTCCATAACCCATAATTAGGTCATCCTTATACCTCCTTAATTAGGTAGATTAATATTTTTCCACTTAATCTCTTTTGGAGATCTTAGGTTTAGGTGAGATTCATCGAATCCTTCCATCATTTTGTCCTCCTTATTCTTCTAGATACATCTCAAAACTTCTCCTTGAATCCATAAGAAAATATTTTACCATGAATTAAATGCTCTAGGTCATTCATCTTTAATGTCAACACATTTTACATATCCCAAGGATTCAACTATGTCAGCTGGGATTCTCAATTCCTTCACAAACTATAAGTTACTGACACTTGGTCAATATTGTGTTCATATACTCAATCATCACTGAATAACTTGGTCATCGCTAAAATGGTTTTACTTCGAAAAAACTATATTTTCCCGGTTAATTATTTGATACTCAGGAATTACTAATGCTCTATCAACAATAAAATTTACTCGGCTTATACTGGCACTCGGTCGACACTAGCATCACTCAACTTAAACTGAATTTCTTCTCTTTTGCTCAATTAAGCCTATGATTCAAGTCAATTGACTTCTTCACTTAGTTTTAAAGATAAACAACACATTACCTTGCCAATGTGCCAACTAATCAAGTACCCATTATAGTATCTCATAACTCAACCTTTCCCTAGGTCCTCTTTTTTCTTGTCTTTTCAAATCCTCTTCATTAATCAAAAGATATGGTACTCTACTAGATAGAAACTATTTTACCGGTTAAGGTTTGATATCAATGACAATATAATAATTTTTTCAATTGTAGTTTCCAACAATCTCCCTCTTTGGAATTGATGATAACACTACATGTTCTACCATACAATCCAAAAAGTTATGTTCAACCATTTACCGAATCTCTCCCTTATCTTATTCAATCTCTCCCTCTTTCCTTAGGGTAACTTATTCTATATCTTTCTCTCATGTTTACTAAATCTCTCCCTCTTTAAAAACAATGCCAAAGACATATATCTTCACCATGTAGATATTTTCATGTCAGTTCTCTAAAATGTATTACTCCCACTGTCATATTTCTTATGAATGATCAACATCTTGTGCTTGACTCTTCACAACTTTAGGCAACTCCTAAAGTGTGACCTCCTTTGCATCAATTTGTCAAATATTCTTATTTAATACATTTGATGCAATGATCCTTTAAGATTCTAGGTAGACTTAGTTACGATAATCATGCCCCTAATTTATCTCTTAGATATTCATGAGAATCCTTAGGTAATGCCTTAGTGAATATGTCTGCTAATTGTTCCTTTGTATTCACATACTCCAATGGAACTTTTTTATCTTGAATTATCTCTCTCAAGTAATGATAATTGATATCAATATACTTATACTTAGTGTGCATTGTAGGATTCTTTGATATATTGATAGCACTTTTGTTATCATAGAAAATAACAACTGGCTCAATAATTTATTCCTTCATACCTTTTAACAATTGCTTGATCTACACTAAATTTGAACAATTCACTACTTCTACTACATATTCAGCTTCTGATGTAGATTGGGAAATACAATTCTATTTCTTTCTTGTCTAAGAGAGTAATCTATTTCCTAGAAAGAATGCACCACCACTTGTATTATTTCTTTCATCCACATTTCTTTTCCAATCTGCATCAGTATAAAATTTATGTTCAAACTTGTCATTCTTCTTGTAATATAGTCCATAGTCCTCTATTCCTATTAAATATCTCAATATCCTTTTCACTACCATCATATGACTCTCCTTAGTATTTGCAAAAAATATTGCAACAATCCTAACTACTAAGGCAATATCTGGTCTTCTATGGACAATGTATTGTAAATTTCCAATCATAGACCTATATAAGGTTTGATTCACTTTAGCCATATCATCATTCTTTGATAGTTTTTGTCTAGTAGCCATGGGTGTACTTACTGGTCTAGAGTCCTCCATACTAAATTTTTCAATATCTCCTTGACATACTTAGATTGTGTAATATAGACACCTTTCCTCATCTGATAAACTTGCAAACCAACAAAGAATTTGATCTCTCCAAACATAGACATGTCTCAAATTTAGTTTTCATCTCATTTGAAAATGTTTGACATAGGGTATCTTGTCCTCCAAATATGATATCATCAACAAAGATTTCAGCTAACAATATCCTTTTACCTTTTTCAGTCTTCAAATATAGATTGTTGTTGTTATTTGTTCTTATAAATCCAATTCTTCTCAAGTAGTTGTGCAATCTCTCATACCATGCTTTGGAGTCTTGTTTCAATCCATACAGTGACTTTTTTATTTTACAAACCATGTTCTTCTTTCTTGGATCAACAAAACCTTATGGTTGTTCAATGTATACTTATTCTTCCAATATTCCATTTAGAAATGTAGATTTGACATCAATTTGATACACTTTGAATCCTTTAAAAGATGCATATGCAAGTAGAGTTCTCACTCCTTCCAATCTAGAAAATGGGGAAAATTTCTCCCCATAGTCAATGCCTTGTTCCTATGCATATCCCTTGCATACCAGTCTAGCTTTGTTCCTAGTGAATTCTCCATGTTCATTTAGTTTATTTCTAAACACCCACTTTGTTCCAATAACATTCTTCTCCTCTAGTCTCGACACTAGTGTCTAGGTTTTGTTCTTTTCTTTCTGCTCAATTTCTTCATTCATGGCTTGAATCCAATTTTCAATCTCCAAAGCATCTTTCATTGTCTTAGGCTCAAATTCACATAACCAACATATTTGATCTTTGAATTTACTTCTTTTCATGACTCTAGATTCTTTAGCTCCAATGATTTGTTTTGGCTTATGATGTCTTCTCACATACTGTGCTATTGTATGCTCAGATCTCATTTCTTCTTGTTCTTAATCTTTGGTTTCATCTTGTAGATTATCTACCTCCTCTCCTAGTTGCTCGGCAGAATCCTCCTAATACTCGACATTTTCTTGTTGTGACTCGACAGGTTCATGATGTTACTCGATATCTTAGTTTTCTAGTTCAGGTATATTAATGGCCTCTCCTTCTTCCATCTATACAAAAGATCAGTAATCTTCAAGTTCTTTCTTACACTCAACTTCATTCTTTTCTACATATTCATCAACTCTAACATTTGGACTTTCCACAACTTTGTTGGTGTTAGAATTCAAACACTTGTAAGCTTTTCTCTTAGTGGAATATCCTAGGAATATGCCTTCATCATTTGTAGTATCAAGTTTTCCATTCCTACTGTCCTTCAGTATATAACATTTTATTCCAAAGAATTTAAAGTATTTCACATTAGGTTCATAACCATGCCATAATTCAAAAGGTGTAGTATTTGTACATTTCTTGATTTGTGCTCAAATCAAGGTATAAACCACTATACTTATAGCTTCTCTCTAGTATTTTTGTGCAACATTCTTCTCTATCATCAATTTTCTAGCACAATCCATAATTGATATTCTTCTTCTCTCTACTATACCATTATGTGAAGTTATCCTTGGTGTAGAGATTTGTCTCTTTATCACTCTATCAATGAAGAATATGTTGAACTCATTTGATATGAGCTCTCCTCCTCTATCAGATCTCATACATTTCAAGCTTTTACCTATTTTTTTCTCAACTTTTACCAAATACTACTTAAACAACTGAAAGGAATCAAATTTATCTTTTAGAAACATCACAATCATCATTCTAGAATAGTAATCAACAAACAAAATGAAATATTTATCACCACAGTAACTTTTCACACCAATAGGTTCACAAAGGTCACTATGAACTAGTTCCAAAATATTTTTAGAAGTATATGTCTTGCTCTTGAAACTAGACTTTGTCATTTTGCCCAATTGATATTGTTTACACATCAGATTATCAAGTTTCTTCAATTTTGGTAAACCTCTAACTTTATTCATCTTACTAATATTTACCAAATTGTCAAAGTTCACATGACACAACCTCTTATTCCATAACCATACATCATCAAATTGTGCAAAAAAATATGTTTCTTTAGATAGGTCTAGATAGAACAAATTACCTCTTGTATGTTCTCCACTTCCAATTAGTTCACCAGTGGCATCAAATATTTTAGCCTTCTTGTGATGAAACTCAACTTGGTAACCTATACTATTCAATTTGTTGGTAAAATGGTCAGCACTCCCCTCGGGATTCATGACATGGATTAACCACCTCATGTGTCTTCTATAAGTCTAGTGGTTGTATCAAGCATTAACAGGTCAATCTTTTAGTCCAAGGGTAACCACTACTTGTAACAAGTGGTATCAGAGCTTGGTCATAGGTTTGAATCCCCTCGGGTAACGTTGAGGGGGAGATTTTTGGTAAAATGGTTAGCACTCCCCTCGGGATTCGTGACATAGATTAACTGCCTCCTGTGTCTTCTATAAGTCTAGTGGTTGTATTGGGCATTAACAGGTCGATCTTTTAGTGCAACGATAACCACTACTTGTAACACAACTATACAACACTTAATAAATTATATTTAGGACCTTCAACCCAATAAGCATTATCACATCTGATCTTATTAGTCACTATTATTGTTACTTTTCCCTTCATAGGACATGGTGCATCATTAACAAACTTAACACTCCTACATTTTTAATGACTTAAGATTTCAAACTTACTTTTATCCCTAGTCATATGATGTGAGAAATCACTATCAATAATCCATTTATCACCTTTACTCACATATGAAATAAGTGCAATTTTCTCATCTTCATCAGAATCATCTTTCATAGAAACATAAACAACTTCTACATCACAATCATTAGATTCACTAGTTTCATTGTCACTTTCCTCTTCATCAATATAATAAGACTTCTTACCTTTATCTTTGTAGTCCTTATATCTTCTTTGATCTTTGTCATTCCTTTTTTCTTTATACTTTCTTTCTTTTTTTTCATCCTTGTCATTCCTGTCAGGGAATCTTGGTGCCATATGACCAACTTTGTTACATGAAAAAAAAGATTATAGGAAGTTTACCTTTAAATTTTACTTTTCCTCTTGGTAGCCTTGTAGCCATAAGTGCCTCAAGATCATCTAGATCATCATCAGAAGTGTCACTGTCACTATTACTGTCACTGTTCACAAATCTTTATTTTCCTTTCTTAGACTTATGAAGAACCATTTGAGACTTGAATGTAGATTCAATATTATGAGTAATTAAATTATCAAAATTTGACAACTCAAAATTAGTAAGCCTACCAACAAGACCTTACAAAGTTAGGATGTTACCAAGAGTACATCTTGATTCTTGTATTGTAAAAACTCTAATAGCATAGATAGGAAGTAGGGTTCTCAAAAATTTTCTAATATAAGTTTCATCATCAATGTTTCTATGATCATAGAAAACCTAACCTATTAAGAATAGGCGTAGACATTCAAACCCTAGTCAAATAGTCTATTCCTAGCATATAGTAAAAGAAATATGGAGAGACACTTAGATAGAGCTTCAATAGGAGCACCCTATCACTGTTTGATTTTCTCTCGATCTAGGGATCTGGGTGTGCTCTCAAAACACTTGGAGCATTTCCCTCATGAAAATTAGGAAGGATTAGGATGGATTAGGGACCATGAGAACCCCATAATGGCACAATATTGGGTATAGAACACCTGATTTTCCTCTAGAGCCTCAAGGAGCCTAATGATGCTCAAATGCAGATTAAGCTACAAATAATTAAGATATAGTTGATTTTAGTCCAAATGAAGTGTGAGATGGTGAAATAAAATGCAAAAAAATGAAATAAAATAAGATTAATCCATATTATCTAAGCTATGATGTGATTTATGAAAGCTTAGAAATGAACTTAAACTAACAGTTATGTTAAAAGCTTATGATCTAGAAGTAAACTAGCATTATAAAATTACTTAGTATGAATGATGTGAATTGATATTTTTCCCTTGGAAGTGAGGGTATTTATAGGATTTGATGAAGGGCTTGGGTTAGGAAGTGGAGTTAGGTTCATAGTCAGGGTTTGGGGTAGAGTTTGAGGTTGAGTTAGAGGCAAGGTTATATGGACAAGGGTTAAGGTTTCTCACACATGTGTGAGAAACACTAGGGAAGTGTGCCTAGGGAACAAGGGTCAAAGAGAAGACATGGGATTCATTCATGAGGCTATAAGAGCCTTAATGAGCATGTAAGAGGCCATTAATGACGGGTTTTGACCAAAAGTCAAAGAAGACTAGATTAGGCTAAGAAAGTTAGGAAGCACCTTCTAAACAGGTTTAGGAAAGGTTTAGGAAAGTTTAGGAAAGTTTAGAAGGGTTTAGGAATCTCTAGAAGATTGTAGGGTTTTGAGGGATTTTAATTAAATAATTTATTTATTTAAAGGATTTTGGTCAATTTATTAAATAATTAATAAATATTGGGGGAATGATGTTTAAATTGGATTTAAACATTTATGGAATGGATTTCTAAATTAAATGTTTTTAATTAAGATAGGAGGAATTAATGGCATAATAATTAATTAATTAATTAATAAATTAAATAATTAATTAATTAATTAATAAATTAAATAATTAATTAATTAAATAATTAATTAACAAATGATGATGTCATCAGGAGTTTTACAAAACAAAATATTTTTACTTTAGTAAAGGCTTTTTACATGTCTACACTTTTTCCCTCTTTGATGCAATGCCGCAAGTGGGGTTGTGTCAAAGACAAGAAAATAAGATGCCCCAGGCAAGAATAGAGGATAAGGGGTTGTGCCCCCTCGAGAAAATAATGCATAGAGAAAACCTTGTAGAATTTTCTCATAAAGAACATAGAAAAGAAGGGAAGGGAAGAATAAACAACCAAACTTCCAAGAGAAAAGATGCATGAATGAAATATGAGATGAAATGCAAAATGAATCTATATGAAGGATGCAAGATGCAAGATTAATCTATATGATGCAAGATGGGGGATTTGAGGAGCTCCATATGTAAATGTGGAGAGCACAACCTAGTTTGATATAGAAATATTAGAGACCTACAAAGGTTACTGATAACTCAAGGCTTTGTCACTAGCATTGCATAGCACTGACATGAAAAATACATGCAAGGTTTCCCCAGCATCATGCATGAACCTCGAGGAAGCATGGTAGAAATGATGTTGGAGAAACCACAAACAAATGAAATTTCCCAAGTGAACCTAGAAGATTACATGTGAACCATGTAAGGGTCATGTCCAACTAACTCATAGGCAGAAGAAAAAGATAAAAAAGACCTTGCCCCAGATTGTCCTCATTCACAACACACCATGATATGAAGGATTGTGGCAACTATGAGAAGAAGAACAATGAGAAGCCGTAAAAGATAAACAAGATCCAAAGGACAAAATCTAAGATCAAAATGATAAATCAAAAAGACATCCTTTTCCAAGGAGAGAGAGATTGATGTGATTGACAGGGGGAAGATTTGGTTTGAACGTGAGGAAGGATACATCCGACATCAACCTGATTGGATTGGTGGAAGATTAGGTTGGATAGGAGGAAGGATACATCCTCAAGGATCCACTAATTGATGGCAAAAATGTGTGTTGTTATTGGAAAATGATGAATCAAGGTTAATCATTGTGACCAAGAATAGTCAACAAAAGAGATTGTTGAAGTACAAGGTTGGATGGGACAAGTTATCCAATCAAATGCTACTACAAGACTGATGAGGATATCTACAATAAGACGTGATGATATGTACAATGGAAAGGAATAGATTTACGAAAGATATGTACAGAAGCTCAGGGATTTGGAATAGGAAGACCTTTCTATACATGATATATACAAAAAGCTCAGGATTAGGGATAGGATCAGATTGTTGCATTGGATAGGCTTGAGGATAAAACACCTTGGGAGTGATGGGCTAGTGGTGGGGAGGGGGACTGGATAAAGAGGAATAGTATTTAGGATGGGGGGGATGTGAATTTGATAGATAATGACTTAGTCCATAATGTATGGTGCCTGTTTCTAGGGTTTTACCAACATGCTTGTCAAAGGAATTTGAATTGCCAAGTTTTCACCATTGGACAATTATTTTTCTTTGCTTTTTTCTTTTTTGATTTTTTTGTATTCTTTCTAAATTTTCTAATTTTTATGGATTTTCTAAATATGTAGGATCTAGTTCAAGCATAGAACCTCTTCAGATGTATGATTTTGATAGGATCATTTAGGGGCTCACCTTCTGGTGTTGATAGCTGATAGGCTCTGGAGCTGAAGCATGTTATGATAACATTGGGGCCCAACCAAGTAGGCTCAAACTTTCCCTTTTTCTCTTGGTGTGCTTCCACTTTCTGATTTTCCTTTAAGACCATATTACCCACTTGGAATTTTCTTGGATGGACTTTCTTGTTATAACTCCTTTTGAGTCGATTATGGTATGCAACCAAGTGATCATATGTGTGCTACCTCTTTTCATCTAATAGGTCCAACTGTGTGACGCATTCCACGCGATAGTATTCATCTATGGTATAGTTCTTCATGGAGACACGCAATGATGGGAGCTCAACCTCGATGGGTAGAATGGATTTGACACCATATACAAGGGAATATGGGGTTGTGCCTATGGGAGTGCGATATGAAGTACCGTAGGCCTAGAGGGTGAGATTTATTTGGAGGTGCCAGTCATGACAAGAATTATTGAAAACCTTCTTGAGGATTTTGAGGATGGTTTTCTTGGTTTCCTAAGCTTGGCCATTTCCTTGAGGGAAGTATGGACTGGATAAATGATGTTGGATGTGGAGTCTAGCACCTAGATCATCCACATGCTAGTTTTCAAAATGCATGCCACGGTCAGTGAAGATGGTAGATGGTATGCCGAAGCGGAAAATGATTTGGTATAGGATGAACTTGGATATCTAGATGCTAGTAGTGAGGGTGAAAGGAATTGCTTCAACCCACTTTGTGAAGTACTATGTGGTTGTTATGATATATTTATGTCCATCTAAGGAAAGGGGAGTGATTAACCTAACGAATTTGAAACCCCAACATGAAAATGGCCAAGGTGGCACAATGGGTTGCAAGTCTTGTGCTAGAGCATGAATCAGATTTGCATGTTGCTGACATGATAGACATTTCTTGAAAAATTCATAAGCGTCATGTTCCATTGTAGGCCAATAATACTTGACTCAAAGAAACTACTTTGCTAGAACTATTCCACTTGTGTGGGTAGTGCAAATTCTAGTGTGGACCTCTTATAAAGCTAGGACAACCTCATTTGAATCTAAAGACCTAGAGAGGATGTTATGATATCCTTGATGATAAAGGGTGTTGGCTACAAGAGTGTAGCAGGAAGCTCTACAAATTAGGTTTTGGCATTGGTTGTTGGTGAGATGGGGAGATATGATACCATTTTTAAGATATGCATGGATGTCATAGTACCATGGGGACTCGGGACCAATCAAGACACACCATTTATGAATCAACCTTCTCATAAGAAGGCATGTGTAGCTACTCCACTAACAACTAATATTGTGATGAGTCATGAGGGATTTCCAATAAGGATCTGATGGTTTCCATTGTGTCAACCACTTTGATCTAAAGCCTTGAGATCTGCATGAACTATAGAATTAGGAAATTCTCTTTCAATCTATCCAATAGCTCCTTGTAGGGTAGAATCTTATCATCCTTCATTTGAAATTCATCAAGGACTTTCATGATAATCAGCTATGAATCTCCAAGAACTTGCAGTTTTGTGATGCTCCATTGGATGGTTATTTTGAGGCTTGAGATGAGTGCCTGATATTTTGCAATGTTGTTAGTACATGGGACCAATTTGAAAGATTTTGGAATATAGTCACCTTGAGGTGTGAAAAATAAATTTCTTGCCCCTAATCCATGCAATGTGTAGGAGCCATCAAAGTATAGCTTCCATATTGGATATTCTTTGATCATACATAGATTCTCATTTGGAAATTCCATGAGTAGTGGATATGCATCCACTAGAGGTGCTTTTGCTAGTTGATCAATAATTACTTTCCCTTTGATTTCTTTCTGATCTATGTAATGGATGTTAAACTCACTAATTAGCATGACCCATTTTTCCATACAGCCTATGAGAGTGGTCCTTGATAGTAGATACTTGAGGGGTAAAAGCACAATAAGCTGTCACCCTTTTACAAAGGAAGAGGCTAACAAAATCAAAGCTGTTCAACTTCAATAGTATAAAAATGACATTTATGTTTAGAATTTGAAGATGATGTAAACTAATTAAATGTGATAAAATGGATGAAGTTTATGATCAATATTTTTAATAATTTTTTTGATTAAGAATTGATATGTTTTTTAAATTTTTAAAGATGATTTTTCAGTTGTTGAAAAATGCTGAAAATTAGGGGTCTAGTTCCCACCCAAAAATTATATGTAAATAAACATTTTTCCCCCTAATTTCAAAATATGTCATAGATGACATATATATCTAGTGCATGAAGTAATAAAAATTGGTTTGTGACCTATATTTTCTCTTTTATAACAATTCAAATTTCAACTCACTGAAATCGACAATTTTTATCTTGCAACATATTTTTCATAACAAATCTATCACAATCAAAAAAAGAAATATATATTCTTGAAGAGGACTCTCTCCTCTAGTGCACCATATGTTTTTCAATTTTTTTCAATATGATTTACTATTTTTTTCTTTGTCCAAATCAACATCTCCTTGACTGTTAAAATACCTACTTGCAATATTTTTTAATTACAATAAACTATATCTAACTAAAACACTATCAAATCTATATGAGGATATTCTTGACTCTCATCTCTACAAAAGGGTATTTTTTTATTTTTTAAAAAATATCATTAAAATTATTAGGAGTTATTGAAATGCCACTTTTCTGAAATAATTTTATTTTTATGGTAATTGGACCCAAAGTGGTATAAAACAAGCATTTAATAGATATTTTCAATTGGAAAAGTTAAAGCGCTTATCTAACTTAGCTAGAATGAATCTAGCTAGACCATATGTTTGACCAAAATTAATTTTTAGTTAGAAATACTAAAATTCAGCTGTGCTGATAAGTTAGCCTAAAAGGTGACACCTGATTGTGCTTTTACCCTGAGTGGGTCCACCTTTGAGATGAGCTTGATTGTGTGGCCAAGCATGTAATATATGATCTTTTGAGTGGAAAATACCACTGCAAGGCATGCTTTCTCCATTGGTGAATAATTGAGCTCATATCCGACAAGAGTTTGACTAATATAATAAATGGCTCTCTCTTTGTTTTTGTTGTCATGCTATGCTAAGAGTGCCCCTAGTGTGGTACTAGTTGCCAAGATGTAGAGTATGAGAGGGCATCTCGAAATAGGTAGTACAAGGCTGGGAGTGTTAGCTAGATATTCCTTGAGCTTCTCAAATCTTCTCTGACAGATAGGATCCCATTTGAAGATTGTGTGCTTGTAGAGAAGATGCGTGAAAGGTTGGCACTTGTTTGTCAGCTATGATATAAATTGACACACTGATTGGAGCTTTCCTTGTAGGCTCTAGAGCTGCTTGAGTGTTCTAGGAGGCATTTTTTGTAATTTATTTAACCTTTTTGGGGTCAATCTATATGCTATGTCATGATACAATGAAGCCTAGAAGCTCTCCAGATGTTACACCAAAGACACACTTCTTTGGATTTAGCTTCAAGCCATAATGATGGAGATGATCAAACACACTTTCAAGAATGTCTAGGTGTTCACCTCATGTTTTAGATTTTGCAAGTATATCATCTACATAGTCCTCAAGGATATTATCTATCATATCATGGAAGATGGCTATCACTTCTTGTTGATAGGTGGCTCCTGCATTCTTTATTCCAAATGGTATCATATTGTAGCAGAAGGTACCCCATGGTGTGGTGAATGTTGTTTTGTGTTGATCTTCTTCTGCCATTAGAATCTGATTGTATCTTGAGACACCATCCATGAGTGACAACATCTCATGGCTTGTTGTGAGATCTACTTGTGGACAATAGTTTAATCTATATCTATCTTGAAATGCATAAACAAACAAATGTTAGACTAAGCTAAACATTATATCAATTCAAAGAAAAAACACAAAAAACCAAGCCACCTCAAACTGAACCAAAATGAATGCTTTAAGCATTGTTTGATTTGCTTTGATTATGAGGGATGTGGGTGTGCTCTCTAAGCACTTAGAACTTTCTTCTAATGCATTCTAAGGATGATTTGGTATGATGCATAAATGATTAGAAAAGCATAAATGACAATAAGATTCATTCCATTAAGCTATTCTATGATGATTTAGGAAACATGAAATCTAACAAATATACTAAAAAGCTTATAATCTAGCAAGAATCTAACATATAACTCTACTTAATATGATTATGTGAATTGGTGTTTTTCTCTTGGAAGAGGAGAGTATTTATAGGATTTGAGGAAGGGCTTGGGTTAGGAAGTGGAGTCAAGGTTAGAGATAAGGTTTGGGGTTGAGTCAAAGCGATAAGGATTGACTTTCGAAGGTTGAATGGACCAAGATTAGGATAAGGGTTTAAGAATTTTCTAGAAGATTCTAAGAGTTCTAGGGTTTTCTAGAAGAGTCTAGGATTTAGGGATTTAAATAAATGTTAAATTTATTTAAAGGGTTTGGTTGAGGACTTTATTTATCAAATGAATTTAATAAATAGGAGGGATTATCATGGTCAATGTTGCTCACACATGTGTGAGCCACACTAGGGAAGTGTGCAAGGGAGAGAAAAGGGTAAGAGGAGACATGGGCTTCATTAATGGCTTGTAAGAGTCATTAATGAGGATATAAGAAGTATTTATGAGTGTGTAAGGCTCATTTATGAGGGGTTTTGACCCAAAGTCAAAGTTTGAAGGGTTAGGCTTAAGAAATGTAGGAATCGCCTTTTAATCAAGTTTAGAGTGAGATTAGAAAATTCTAGAAGAGGTTAAAGATTTCTAGGATATTTCCAAGGTTTTAGGATTTAAATAAATATTTTATTTATTTAAAGAATTTTTGGTCAATTTATCAATTAATAATTAATAAATAGAGGAAATTCACTCAAATTTGATTTAAATGATTTGGGGAGAGATTCTTTAATTAAATATTTTTAATTAAAATAGGAGGATTTAATGCCATTAAAATTAATTAATAAATTAATAAATGATGATGTCATCAAGGGTGTAGACTAAAAAAGGTAGGAATCACCTTTTAATGAGGATTAGAGTGAGATTAAGAAATTCTAGAAGAGGTTAGGGATTTCTAGAAGATTTCCAAAGTTTTTGGATTTAAATAAATATTTTATTTATTTAAAGGTTTTTTAACCAATTTATAAAATAATTAATAAATTTTGGAGGGAATGATGTTTAAATAAGATTTAAACATTTCTGGAAGAGATTTCTTAATTAAATATTTTTAATTAAGACAAAGGGATTTAATGGCATAAAAATAAATAAATTAATTAATAAATGATGATGTCATCAGGAGTTTTCAGAAAATAAAAATACTTTTATTTTTTAATGGATTTTTAGGTGTTTACATTTTCCCCCTCTTTGATGCGATGCCGCAAGTGGCATGGCATGAAAGATAAGAAAATAAGATGCCCCATGCTAGAATAAAGGATAAGGAGTTTTCTAATGGATTTTTAGGTGTCTACATTTTTCCCCTCTTTGATGTGATGTTGCAAGTGGCATGGCGTTAAAGATAATAAAATAAGATGCCCCAAGCTAGAATAGACAATAAGGGGTTGTGCCCCCTCAACAAAATAACACAACGAGGAAAAGTTGTGGAATTTTCTCAAAAGTATACAAGGAAGAATGGGATGGGAAGGAGGAAGGAGGGGGGATAAATAACTAGACTTCCAAGACAAAAGATGCATGAGTGAAATATTAATCTAAATGATGGGGGATTTGGGTAGCTCCAAGTGTAAATGTGGAGAGCACAACCTAGTTTGATATAGCAATGCTAGAGACTAACCAAGGTTATGAAAGAACACAAGGCCTTGTAACCAACATTTCATAGGACTAATGTGAAAAAGACACACACAGTTGCCCCAACATCATGCATGAAACCAAGAGGAAGAATGGTGGAAACGATGCTTGAGAAACCACAAACAAACAACATTCCCCAAGTGCACCATGTAACCCAGAAGATCATATGTGAATTGTGCAAGGGTCATGTTCAACTAACTCATAGGAAGAAGTGAAAGAGAAAACAACATTGCCCTCGATTGTCCTTATTCACAGTGCACCATGATATAAAGGATTGTGGCGACTTTGAGTAAAGGATCAATCGAGAAGCTGTAAAAGATTAACAAGATCCAAAGGACAAAATCCAAGACCAAAATGAGAACTCCAAAAGACATCCTTTGCCAAGGAGAGATTAATTTGAGTGAGCTCATTGATGGTGGGAAGATTGGTCTAAACGTGAGGAAGGATGCACCGTCACAGACCTGGTGTGATAGGTGGAAGATTAGGCCTGACAGGAAGGATACATATGTGTGGACCCGTGATTAGGCTTAGGCCAAAAAATACATAAGCATACATTTGATTGGATCTGATGCTGATGGGGAGAATGAGTGGTTTTGTTCACTGGCAAAGGATGATTCAAAGAATAATCACTGAGATCAAGGATAGTCGACAATTGATATTGTTGAAGTACAAGTCTAGGTGGGATGAGATGTTTGATTAAGTGCTGCTTAGGCCTCATGAAGGTATGAACAACAAGATGGAAAGATATTTATAGCAGATATGTATAGAAGCTTAGGATTAGGGATAGGAAGATCTCACTATACAAGATATATATATGGGAAGCTCAAGATTGGGGATAGGAACTGAATGGTGCTATGGAGATGCTTAAGAATAGAACACCTTGGGATTGATGGGTTGGTGGTGGGGATGGGGATTGGTGAAGGAGGATTGGGATTGTGGGTTTGAGAGTGATGGGGGATGAGAGTTTGATAGATAATGACTTAGTCCACTATGTATGGCACCTATTTCTAGGTTTTCACCAACATACTTGTCCAAGGCGCTTGAATTGCCAAGTTTTCACCATTGGATGCTTCTTTTTATTTGTTTTTTTTCTTTTTTGATTTTTTTGTATTTTTTGAATATGTAGGATCTGGTTCAGGCATAGAACCTCTTCAAATGTATGATTTTGATAGGATGATTCAAAGCCTCACCTTCTGATGTAGATAGCTGATAGGTTCCGGAGCCAAAGCATGCTATGACAACATAGGGACCCAACCAAGTAGGCTCAAACTTGCCTTTCTTTTCTCTGTGTGCTTGGACCTTATGATTTTCTTTGAGGACCATGTCACTGACCTAGAATTATCTAGGATGAACCTTCTTGTTGTAACTCATTTTGAGTCAATTCTAGTATTCAACCAAGTGATCATATATATGCTTTCTGTCTCTTTTCATCTAACAGGTCCAGCTGTGTGAGAGGTGCCACTCAATTATCTTCATCTATAGTATAGTTTTTTATGGAGACTCACAATGATGGGAGCTGGACCTCGATGGGTAGAAGGGCTTCAACACCATATACATGGTTATATGGGGTGGTTCCTATGGGAGTGCAATAAGAAGTATGGTAGGCCGAAAGGGTGGGATTGATTTGTTGGTGCCAATCACAACCAGAATCATTGACAACCTTCTTGAGGATTTTTAGAATGGTTTTGATGGTTGCCTTAGCTTGGCCATTTCCTTAGGGGAAGTATGGACTAGAGAAATGGTGATGGATGTGGAGTCTGGTACACAGATCATCCACATGTTGGTTTTCAAAAGGTGTTGCATGGTCTATGAAGATGGTTGATGGTATTCTAAAGCGGTTGATGATGTGGTAAAGGATGAACTTGGATATTTGGATTCCAGTAGTGAGGGTCAGCGAAATTACTTCAACCCATTTTGTGAAGTACTATGTGGCTATTATTATATACTTATTTCTATCTGAGGAAAGGGGAGTGATTAACCCAACAAGGTCGAAGCCCCAATATGAAAATGGAAAAGGTGGTGTAATAGGTTGCAAGTCTTGTGCCGATGCATGGATCAAATTTGCATTTTGCTGACATGGTAGACTTTTCTTGACAAACTCACAAGCATCATGTTCCATTGTAGGCCAGTAACACCCGACTCGAAGTAACTACTTAGCTAGAACCATGTCACTCGTGTGGGCACCACAAATTCTAGTGTGGACTTCTTGTAAAGCCAGGACAATGTCATTTGAATCTAAACACCTAGAGAGGATATCATGATATCCTTGATGATAAACAGTGTTGGCTACAAGATTGTAGTAGGAAGCTCTTCAAATTAGGTTTTGGCATTGGTTATTGGTGAGATGGGGAGATATGATACCATCTTTTAGATATGCATGGATGTCATGGTACCATGGGGACTGAGGACCAACCAAGACACACACCATTTCTGCATCAGTGTTCTCATAAGTAGGCATGTGTACTTGCTCAACTAAGAATTCATACTCTGATGTGTCATGAGGGATATCCAATAAAGATCCAATGGTTTCCATTTCACCAGCCGCTTTCTTCTAAAGCCTTGGTATATGCATGAACTGTATGCTCAAGAAATGCTCTTTCACTTTGTCCACCAATTCTTTGTAGGGTAGTAGCTTGTCATCCTTGGTCTGGAATTCATCAAGAACCTACTTGATAATCAACTATGAGTCTCCAAATACTTGTAGTTCTATTATATTCCACTGAATGGCTATTTTGAGACCGGAGATGAGGGCCTCATACTCTACAATGTTGTTAGTGCATGGTAATCCTATTTTGAATTATTTTGAAATGTAGTCAACTTGAGGTGTGATGAATAGGATTCCTACCCCTGACCCATGTGATGTGTAGGAGCCATCAAAGTAAAGCTTCCACATGGGTTGTTCTTTGATCATACAAAGATGCTCATCAAGGAATTCCATGATTAGTGGATAGGCATCCACTAGAGGTGCTTCTACTAGCTAATCAATAATTACTTTCCCTTTGATTTCTTTCTGATCAATGTACTAAATATCAAACTCACTGAGTAGCATGACCCATTTTTCCATACGACCTATGAGAGTTGTCCTAGATAGTAGATACTTGAGTGGATCCACCTTTGAGATAAGCCTGATTGTGTGGCTAAGCATGTAGTGTCTATGTTTTTGAATGGAAAAAACCACTGCAAGGCATGCTTTCTCCATTGGGGATTAATTGAGCTCATAGCTGACTAGATTTTGACTGATATAGTAGATTCCTCTTTCTCTATTGTCATCAACATGCTATGCTAGGAGTGCACCCAACACTATAGAAGTTGTAGATATATGGAGTATGAGAGGGCATCCTGAAATTGGTGGTAGAAGAATAGGAGACCTTACAAGATATTCCTTCATTTTTTAAAAGATTTTTTGATAGATGGGATCCCATTTGAAGCTTGTGTCCTTTTGAAGAAGATGTGTGAATGGTTGGAACTTGTCTTCCAGCTGGGATATGAACCATTGTATTGATTGCAACTTTCCTTGAAAGCTTTTGAGTTTTTTGAGTGTTCTTGGTGGAGGCATTTCTATTATTACTTTGACCTTCTTGGGATCAATCTCTATTCCATGCATTGATAAAATGAATCCTAGGAGCTTTCCATATGTTACTCCAAAGACACATTTCTTTGGATTCAGCTTCAAACCATAGTGATGTAGATGATCAAACAAACTTTCAAGGATGTCAAGGTGTTCATAGCATGTTTTTGATTTTACAAGGATGTCATCTACATAATCCTCCAAGATTTTGTGGATCATATTGTAGAAGATTTTTTTCATAGCTCTCAGATATGTGGCTCTAGCATTCTCAAGCCCAAATGGCATCATGTTGTAGTAGAAGGTTCCCCATGGTGTGGTGAACATTATTTTATGTTGATCTTCTTCTGCTATTTGGATCTCATTGTAGCCTGAGAAGCCATCCATGAGTGACAACATCTCATGGCTCACTATAAGATCTATGATCATGTCTACGTAGGGTAGCGGGAAATCATCCTTTGAACATGCTTTGTTGAGGTCCTTGAAATATGTGTAAATTATGATATCACCTAAAGGCTTCATGACAAGCACCATTTTGGAAATCAAATCTGAGTAATCAATGGCTCCGATGATCTTTGCATCTAGGAGTTTTTCTAGTTCTAATTTTACCAATAGGGCTACTTTTGGATTCTTTTTACGTAGCTTCTTCTTGACTAGCTTGACATTGGGATCCATTGCAAGATTGTGCACAACAAGATTTGGATCAAGGTCAGGCATATGTGCATATGACTACAAAAAGTTTGTAGTGGCTTCTTTGAGTAGTGCAATGAGAGCCATTTCTTCACCCTCTATTAAAGAAACTATAATGTAGGTGATTCTCAGACATTCTTTTGTGCCCAAGTTGACTAGTTCGGTTTCCTCAATGATGATAGGCGACTGCTCTGGTCTATAATCCTAGATAGGAGGAAGAGGCAAGTCTCCATCTTCTAGCACCTTAGAGAGGTTTTCACCAAAAGATATGCCCATTATTTTATCTTTTTTGGAATCAAACTGTGCCCCAGAGGGGTTTTCACATAAGGACTCATTCTTTTCTTTTTCTTTTTCACTTTTGCACTAAAGCTTGCCTCCTCCTTGAAATATCCTTTAGGGTCAAGTTTATAGATATGAGTTGATTCTGTATCTTGATTTGATTATGGGCTTGATGCCTCCATGAATTCTACGAGCGCTTTTGTGCTTCGAAATGCATCGATGTGTGTGACACTTGGTTGATCCTAGTCTATGAGTTTGGGGTGGATGAGGGGAAGTTCTATGAGGTTAATGGAAAGTTATTGGAGGAAAAAAGTGCCGGAGAGGGTATCATCATCAAAGATGTCATCATATGAATTATTCTCTTCCTCTTCAAGGATGTCTTCGATCTCTATGAGGTCATTGTGACTATTCAAGAAGGGAACATTAGTCATGTTGGTGTCCCCAATTGTGGTATTGGGCTCTTGTATACTCAGGTGAGGGGTATTAAAGCCAAGACATTGATGTTGTGGATTCTTTGATGCTATGATCAGGTCTTTTCTTTCACCTTCTTTTGGTCCTAGACAACCACGTTGATATTTCCATTGTTTATTGGTGTACTTGTGTGATTATGGATACTTGTCTTTAAAGTAGCCAAGAAGTTGAGTGTTAGGTGGTGGGGGATCTCTGTACAACCACCTATTGATGTCAAGGTCCATCTCTTGACTTTTTATGTTGTCGTGGGATTCAAAAGTCATAGGTGCCATTTGCTTGATTTCATGATTATCTTCAGCAGGATTTCTTTGGTGACTCAAGTGCCCATGCGTATGTGGATCAAGTGGGAGGGCCCCTATTGAAAATGCATCATTCAAGGTGTATTCACCATAGCCTTGATTATTAATCTTGATGAAAGAGAGAGTGGATGCAAGAATAGTTTCTTGATCGCTATGGGATTGTGAAGAGTTGGTGATAGAAGTGCCAACGTTGGGTCTAGGACAATGAGTGGAATGAGGGACCTATGCTTCCATCACATGACAACATGAAAAGGTTTGGGGGTTTGCATGGATGGTAACCTCAGTGCCTTGATGTGAAAATTTAACACACTGATGGTAAGTTGATGGTACGACCTTGATGTAATGGATCCATGGTCGGCCAAGGAGGATGTTAAATGGTAGGTCAAGATAAACAACATGGTAAATGGTGTCTTGCATTGCTAGGCCTAGCTGGATAGGAAAAATAATGGTACCTTTAAAGGTACGCTCCAAGTTATCATATGCCTTGATGGTGATTATCTCATGTGATATGTCAGCTTCTTTGTGTTGGTCTCCTTTTTCCCCACTATCAGGTTTACACTGTGATTGACAAGTTAATGTCACCGAATCTCAATAACCACTCCAAAGTCTAATAGGAAAAAGGGCCAATTGATGAGGACTGAAAACATCCTCCTTCTTCTTCGAGCTCCACATCACTCAAGTGGGTATTGCCTCATCTGCACACCCAAGAATCCTCTTGAAAAATAACAAGCCTATAGATATATAACTATGGAATAGCTTTCAAACTCCTATAGGTATCATGTATCCCAATGAAACCATAATCTTATGCAATAGCCCTACTTGCATAGAATGAATCTGAAAACTAGAAACTAATCCTATCAACATGAAAGGGAAAAGTGTTTCATTTCAATGATTTTATGTTGTGGGTTGAATGGACCACTGAAATAACCTAATTCTCTCATAGACTAGTGCCTTATCCAATGGGAAAAAGAGTCAAATACCTCACTGTAATAGAGCTATGAAACAAAAAGACAACACATCCTAATATGTTGATGCCTTACATCAAACATACACCATTGATCATACTATACTTAGTGATCCACCTGTGTATCCAGTTATGCTATCACTTATTCATTAGATTTTAACCCTCCCCTTAGAAGAAACCAAGCAATAAACAATACATTAATCAATATCCACTAAAAGATAAGTATGAGATATCTTTGATACCTCAACTCATACACATCTAGAAACTAGACCTGAACTTAGTTGTTTTTGCGAAAACAACTCTATTGCAGACACTTTGGAAATACAATTGAAAGGCTAAAACACCCTTGATTCTCTAATCAATAAGTTCAAAACTCAAATGGAGACAACCTGATATAAGTACAAATATGTTTAATCTCATACATAAGATAGACTGTTACAATTTATATTATATTCTCAAAGCCAGAAAGGAAAGATAGAACACCCTATATGAAAAGAAGAAGGAAATATATTACAAGAAAGAACATTCATGGAACTAGGGGAAAGAATCTCCTGGAATGGAACCAAAATATTTGGAACCCTTCTAAATTATCTTGAAAATCCTTTCATAGGAACAAGGATTGCAACAAGCTATGGATCATTTAGAGAAAACTTTAGGTCTACAAAAACCTCACCAACCAGACTCAACAAGAAATGAAAAACTACAGGAAAAGCATGGAAACTCGAGAAGAATCAAATAAATCTGATGTACAATTACATTTTTTTCATCACCACAGGCCAACTATGATACAATTTAAAATGATATCTTGTGGTAGGAAAAAAAACTTTATTGCTAGAGCCAACCTGATGACTTCATGTGTACATAGCATGGAGAACCATGACATCTACCAAACCCTAGCCACCTATGCCAAGCAACAGTTAACTGCATTTGAATCAACATGGCATCCCAAGAAGCAAAATCAGACTAGGATGGCCACCCAGATCTTCTTCATCATTTCTTTAACTACTACCATCCTAGAGAAATCAATTCTAAACAACCCCTTTTTGTTGCACATAGTCTACTGTAACAAAACTAGAAAGAAACCTTGTGGAAACATTCAAATTTTGGCCACAATGGCTAACTTAGAAAACTTTAAAACACGACCGTCAATTTATTTCTTTCTCAAAAGATTAGGTGGCCCACATAAATTAATGCAATAGTCAACTAGGCTTTGAAAATCCTTGGCCACATCATTAGTCTCTTGGCCAATAAAAAATGATGATATCGGCAACACTTGGCAACTGGACCCACCTCTTCAATAAGCCTTTTAATTAGATGGTTGTTGCAATGCCGCAATGAATATCTTTTGACCATTTTTCCTTAGCGGCAATGCGACAAATGTCAGATCCTCTGATAAACAACATCCCTTTAACATGCTAAAAACCTTGGTCCTAGTAACAACATCCACATCATCACCAATCATAAATGTTGACATCATAAAATCCCATAGATAGACCCACTATCCTTTCTCACTGAGCACCGGCCCTACCGACAAAACCTACATCACCATCCAACTCAACCAATAAAAAATAGGCACCTTGACAACACCTGGCATGGGACCCATTGTAACAAAAACCTTTATCATTTGGAAGATCAAATGGTTTTCATGATGCCATGATGGTTAACATCCAAGCATTTTCTCTTTGTGGCATCATGACAACCATCAATCATGTTCAAACTTTAACTGCCTTTTAGCCTTAAGAAACTGGGCCCACCAAGACAGATGGCAATCAGTCGCAACAACATGGATGAGAAATGCTAACGTCAAGGAAGAAATGTGCAGATGGAAAGAGACAAAAAAAATCTAGGGTTTCCTTCACTTTGGCAAAAAGGTAATTAAGAAATAGAAAACACCGAGGGTTTTTATACTTAGACAATTTTTGAAACCACTTGACATGAAAACAAGTTATTTCTATAGACCTTAAAACTTGAATATCTCCCTAGTTTTTGTGATTAAGCACATGTGATCAAAACTAGAGCTTGATGACATGACGAACAACCTATGGCTAAGGGCACAAGCCATGAAACAATGTAAAATTTCTTTGCAAGTTAAAACAAGTTTGCAGGCATGGCAAGGCAACATCACAAAGTTTGCAGTGAAACAACCATTTTCATAGGATTTTTACTATGATAAGAAAAATGGCCTAACACTATGAACCTATTTGCTAAATGAATTTGAGAGTACACAAGTTTAGGGAAGAGCCATTATCTATCATGACCCTTTTTATGGAAAAATCTCTAACCATGATGATGATGCGCAGAGGGAGATTGTGGTCAGGGGCAATGGCTGGTATGTCAGATGGTTTGAAGGATAGAGCATTGGATGCAGATAGATGTCCCACAAGGTTCTCAAAATAGATGGTGTTAATGTTTGTGGGGACATGTCCTTCTTGGATAGCTCGGTCAAGGATTTCTTGATGGAGGGGTGAAGTGAGGAGAAGGTCGAGGGTGGAGATTTGGGCTGGTGTATTCCCAAGATGTTCTATGAGGTTGTATTGTGCATTTTGTGCTGGTCTTGGATGTGCACTAGTGATAGTTATCTGGCCTCTATGGGTGGTAATGGCACACTGATTATCTGCTCCTTTGATGTGGATGACGTTGACAGTGGGTTTGACTTGGGTTATACACCAAAAAAACTTGTTGTAATTGATATAGGTAGTAGTGTAGTCTTTGTGGTCAGTATGATCTTCTTGTTTTCCTTTTCCTTGGTTCTGGGGAGGAGGATTGGTACTGGCTTGGTTCTTCCAAATGTTGTGTTGTGAGAACATGTTTTGATATATCTACAAATTGGCATTAGGTGAGGCTTGCGTGGGTGTGTCCACTTGGATCTCCTTTCAATCAATGAGATCTTGGATGTAGTGTTTTAGCTTCATGCACCTTAGGGTAGTGTGTCCTTTGACATGATGATAATCAAAATACTCGTTACCTTTATACCAGATAGGCTTGGGATTTTTGTCATCAAACTATTGGGTTGGTGGGTATGTGATTAGGTTGGCCTAGGCCATTCAGTGAAAGATAACATCCAGAGGTTCACCTAGTGGTGTGAAGATACTCTTCTAGTTAGTTTGGGATCAAGGCCTATTCTGATTGGGAGTAGTAGTGATGGAATTAGCTTGATTGGTCGGATTGCCTTGATGGGCTTGATGTGCTGGTTACTAATAGTTGTGCATGGGTTGCTAAGATATCTGAGGAGATTGTTGATAGATGGGTGCTTTTTGATGTTGGAATGTAGGAGTCAGTGTAGGACAAGCCACAATGATTTGGACATGCTTGGTGTTAGTGGCTCCATCAGTAATAGCATTTTTGTTATGATTCTAGTAAGGAGGTTTGTCATTGCTAGATTTGTTATGGGAATCATCTTTGTGATGCCAGATTATGCCTTCATCTAGGAGACCTCTTTTGATATATATCCCCTTGCCTTTGATGTCTTGATATGTTTGGATATAGTTCATCCTCATGAAGTGGGATAGTTTGGGATGTAGGTTATTGATGAAGATTTTGGTTAGATGCTTCTCAGGGGGTTGATATGATAACCTAGTAGTGAGGTTCTGCCATCATTGCAAGTAGTCTACTAGGCTTTCTCCTTCTTTATGTTTGGAGTTGCAAAGGTCTAGTAAGGTCAACTCATTCTTGACATTGTGGGCATATTGGGCAATGAACTCTTCATAGAGCTTACCAAAAGTTGTGATGGTCCCATATGGTATCTTGTAAAACCACTCAATAACAGTTCCTCTTAAGCTTTTGGAGAATAGGTGCAAAAGATAATTGTCACTGTAAGCCACTTCTTGGCATGCCATATAGAACTATTTGATGTGATTTACTAGGTTTCCTTTCATTCGATATATATCAAACTTGGGTGTTTAAAAGTTCTTAGGCAAGGACCAGCTATGATTGATCGATCAAATGGATAGGGACACACCTCTTCAAACTTGAAGGTTTTGTTATCTATGCCAGTGTGGATCTCTTTAAGAGCATTCTTCATGTCTTCCCACTCGACATTGATTAGCAATAGAGTGAGTACTCCCATTTGAAAAGGGTCTAATGGTACTGGTGAATAAGGGTGATTTTGAGGTGGATATTGTGGAGTTGGATATGGAGATTGTCCTGCAAGATAGATGGATTGGAATGGATTTTGGAGTGATGATTACTAGGGAGGATATTTTTGATGAGGTGCAGGGGTGTATTGTGGTGGAGGGTATGGAACTGCTTGCTGGTGTTGGGGGATGATGGGATATGGTTGCTGCGACAAGTAGGAGGAAGCTTGTTGCTACTGGGGAATGATAGGGATTTGTTGCTGTGATTGGAAGTATTGTTGTTGCAGAGGAGGCTGGTGAAATGATGCAGATTGCTAATAAGATGGCCCTTGTTTTTCTTTTCTTTGCACTTGATTAATGTAGGATGGATGCATTCTGACATTTCTTAAGGGTGGAACTGATGTAGGAAAGATGAAAGCAGGAGGTGGTTGAGTAAGGTAGCTCACAAGAAGGGAAGAACTCTATTGTTGGGATGTTGGAGCTTACTAAGAAGCATTGGGTGGTATGAATAGATGGTTTTCAAATGGGAGAAAGGATGAAGCTGGCAGAGGTTGAGATGGTTGTTGTTGCGCTGCTTGCGTGAAGGTGGCTTATTGGTTTGTTGGTACGGATGCCGAGAAGTGAGTTGGTATTCTGAAAGCTAGCATCTCTTCTCAAGTAAGGCCTAATGTAGAGGAAAGGGTAGTGGACCTGATTCATAAACTAAGTTTTCCAATTTGACTTAGAAACCCACACTTCTCCCAAGGGTGCATAATGACTTTATGAGACTTCACCCGTCTAAGACTCTTCTCAATGCAAGTTAATGGTAGATTTAATTTTTTTTATGTATATAAGGATGGATTAAAGTGGTTTTGAGGTTTTTAGACTTACCCAATACTCCCAATGACTAAATGTCTCAAACTAGCCTAGAGGCATAGTAGCCCTGTCTAGCAATAAAATGGACCATAACTCTATACTTTCCCAAAGGATGGAAAAAAAAATGATATATTTGGATACCCTTTTGGACATATGAAAACATATCACAAACTTAGCTATGGTTTTTTTGGAATGAGTATGACTGTCCTCACTATGTAACCCAAAAATGTATTAAAAATGGGCGATTTAACAAAGCATCACCTAGTTCCTTATATCCCCAAGACTCCAAACTTTTAATAGTGTTTAAATATGTTTCAAAACCTCTAAATCCAAGATTAATTTAACCTAGCACCTTAGGAACATCAAAATCCCCAAAATACCTCTCTTAAACCCTTGATTTGAGGGTTTCTTCAATCTCCCTTCTCCAAGCACTTCCAGACCTTCTTGGTGATTGATTCACCATCAATATGCACATATATGATCAACTAAATCATAAAAATTCTTTTCCCTTAAGGCCAATCTCTCACTGCTACTCCCTAGCTATCATTTCCCTTAGGGAACACACTGTTCCCACCAGTGATCACTCCACTTCTTCAATATTTCTACAAACAAGATCATTATTAACTATGATACATAGTTATTACTCATCCTTCCATGGGTCCTAGGCCTTTGGGTCCATGGGAAGGGTATATATTACAAGTAAATCTTCAAAACAAAGTGAAAGACTTAGTAAAATCAATCAATTTGTTGTAGGTGTAGGAACAGTCATGTAATATGACTCTCAAATCATTCCAAACATGTGATGTATTCTTCCAATGCCTTATTGAATCCTCTAAACACTTTAATAAAATTAGTTTACATGGAAAATGTAAAGAAACTTCAAGGAAATCAATGCATTTGTTGTCACAGTCTAGATTACACCAGTCAAAATGCAAAGAACAATGAATTAGATTGAATCACAATGCATTCAACCAGTGAATGATTGCTTGTAGATTTCTCAGTATTCCAACATGAAAGTAGAACCAAGACAAAAATTATTGAAGTCTTTCAACAATGCATAAGAATAATAGATTTGCAGATTTAAACTTCTATTTTATTTATTCCCTGTTCTTGCCGTACATTCCAGCCTTCAATGCCTGTACAATAGCTTCCACAATAATTAAAAGACCATTCCTCAACTTCCTCAACCTCTTCTAATTGGTTAGAGGAATTATTTTGAGGCATATAACAATAAAACTCTATTTCCCCCCCAAAACACTAACTAGCCATTACTTGTTTAAATTTAAATATTTAAACTTTGAAAAGTAACTTAAACTTATTAAACTTAAAAATTAAAAAATCCTAAGGCTTTTAAACACCTAGGAGACTTAATCACTTCATGCTTATACTCCTAACTCCCAAAAACACCCTTGGACACTATTGGTCCATATTACATCCAATTTTGACTCTTAAAACATATAAATGAAATCTATTTATTTGAATGTCATTGCATGGAATTAAAACATCAAAGGTGCCAATATACTATACTTAATTGGATTTACATCTTTTAAAATCCTTTTGGCTTTCTTGATCCTTTGATTCACCATAGGTGATTTGATTGTCTTCATGGTTGATTTCTCTTCCTTCATGGTTTGTGTGTTGATCCTTGGTGCCCCTGCACCATACTCCCCACCTACAAGAAAACTCTTGTCCCAAGAGTTGTGTGGTGTGAAGGATCTATGTAAAATAGGGGTGAAGTAATCCCCTAATGTAACCTTCTTTCTCCCACCTTTCCAACCTACATTCACACACCAATTGTCAAAAGAAAAACATAAGTTGGCTTACTGTCCTCGGGTAGGATAGTGAGAAGGCTGTAAGGCTTCCATCTTCCTTGATCCCTTACATTGATTAGACCTATGGTCCAACACCTCTGTCCCTTGGCTAATCTCTAGCTGCTTGATAGGACACTTGACTATCCCAACTTGCACAAAGGCTAAGTCCCAAATCTCTCCTCTTCTAAGACTCTCATGGTTTCCTTTGGACTATACCTTTCCTCCATTATATCATCTAGTATCATACTAAACTTGATGTGCTATCTCCTACCCAAAACACAAGTATAGGGTCTTCTTTGTTCCTCACAAGTGGCTGCAATTCAAACTTCTTGCCTTCATGATGAACTAAATACTTATTAGTGAATCCATCATGGATTACCTTCCTTGACCATTGCCAAGAGCTACATAATATCAGATGTCCAAAACTCATATCCATAACATCACATAACACCTTGTCTCTATACTTTCCAACTAAAAACTCAATCAAGACTTCAGTACTAACCAACAAATTCTGATTCACATTGACCCATGTAGCATAATATGGATTAGGATGCATAAATGTTTTTAAATTCAAATTTCTAACAACCTCATAAGAAACAACATTGTGACTTGCACCTAAATCTATGATAAGGCTACACACTTTACCTTGGATCAAACAATTAGATCTAAAAATGCTTGGATGATATGGTGTTTGAATCTTTCCCATGAATAGGTACTCTCCCTCCTTGGGTAATGCAATGATAGGTTCTTGTTTGTCTTCCTTGCTTGTTTCTTCTTCCACCAAATGTACTCTTCTTTCTTTTCCTTTTTCTTCCATCCACTTGGGACACCTAAAAGTTTGATGGCCCACTTCATTACAATGGAAGCACCTACCTGTGAACACTCCATTGCCTCTTCCTCCACTCCTTCCACCTCTATAACCCCCTCTTGTATCAGATGAGTAGGGATTTTCTTATCTTTGTCATTCTGATTCTAAAAATCAGTATTACCTCTTCCTCCTCTTCCTCTTATAGAAGATCCACCTCTAGTGCTGCCTTGTCTTTCTTTCCTTCTTTTTATCTTTTCTTCCACCTTGATGGCTAGCTTATAACATTCCTCAATAGACCTAGGGGTAGCAAGACTAAGTTCATCTTGTATGTTGAACCTCAGTCCCCCCATGTACATTGCAATCTTTTCATCCATATCTTCATCATGACTAACTCTTATGTCAAGTTTATGAAACTCCTCCATATACCTTTGCATCTCCATGTCATTTTGTTTCAAATTTTGCATTTTCTTATAAAACTAAACTCTATAATCATTTGGAAAAAAAATTTCTTCATTCTGTCCATCACGGTGTACCAAGAAGTGATCTTGGGTTTACCATTCTTCCACCTTTCCTCTTGCAAACAATCCCACCAAAGCAATGCATGTCCTTTCAACTTGGACTTTGCAATCTTCAGCTTTTGATTCTCTTCCACATCCTCACACTCAAAGAAATTCTCCACAGCAGTGAACCAATCTATCAACTCCTTGTCATCTGTCTTTCCTCCATAGGTAGGAAAATCAGCTCTTGCCCTTGTATCACCACTCTTGATGACTTTAGCAAACCTAGCCATCTTCAACTCATCATGATCTAATAGTTCTTCCTCTTGGAGTTCCTCTTCTTCTTCTTCATTTTCATCAGAAACTTCTTCATCCTGTCTGATTCTTTTGTCTCTCTTCTGTAATGCCAATATTCTTTCCATCATAATCCTCATCTTTTTATCTTTCTCAGCTTTCTCCTTCTTCTCTTTCTCAAGGGTTGCCTTAATCTTTTTGTTATCTGCCAATTGTTCTTTAGCAATCTTTGCCAACTCCATGTTGGTCATTATTTGGGGTAGATCTCCATCCTCTCCTTCAGCCATGGTTACTTGATCAATTTGGTACAATAATCAACTCAGGGCTACTCCTTGGTTCAACTTCAAGGGCTTATCTAAGGATTCAAGAAACCAAACCTCTCAAGACCAATAAAAACCTTCCACAAGACCTTTCCCTAGGCTCTAATACCACTTGATGCAAAGGAAAGGGTAGTGGACCTGATACAATGAGAACCAGTTCATGGTGGGAGTTGCGATGCTGAAGATGTGATAAAGGTAGATGTGATGGGGGTTTGGGACATGAATGGTGGATTTGAAAACCCCATGGAAGGCATACCTATTGTGAATGTAGTTTGTTGGGCTTATGCTTGGGTAAATTTTTTTTGAGGCATGAACGAAGATGCTTGTGTTCCCCATGAAAAGGGTGGTGCTGATGTGGAAGCTTTTTGGGAGAAGGAGGAAAATGATTATGTTTCCCCCAAAAATGATGGCATGGGTGTGGAAGCCTATGGAGTGAATGAGAAAGATGATTACATTACCCCCGTGTGTGTGAATTTTGTACCTAATTTGTAGACACATCACTTCAATAAAACATTAGAGGTTAGTTTAAAATCAAAATCGTACAAGTAATTGAAACTAATCTAACCAGGTGATTTACTACCTTCTAGTAGGTGCGAGTATGTATTCTCAGATTGGACTGAGATCAGTGACCTTGACGACACCTAAACAAAGGATTTGAATGCAAAATCTAGATATGGAATGAATGCAATTAATCTATTTTTTTGGATTTTAGATGCAATAATAATGAAAACTTGATATGAATCTATGCTAATATGAAAATTGATATGCTAAAATGATCTAACAATAATATTCTAAATGATATGGATACTATGCAAAAATAATGAAAATCTCACAACAACTCGAATTCTCAAGATTGATTCTTCAGTCTCCAATTCAGCAGCGTGAATGTGCAATTCATGGATGGATGGAGCAATAATGAAGAGCTGAAGCCTTAATTTATAGAAATCTAGGGCTTTGGAGGTGCATGAAAAAAAGCCATAAATCACTCAAATAACTCAGGTTGATTTTTGAGTTATTTTTAAATAAAGGATAATTAACTCACAAAAACATGCAAAAGTAGAGTTTAACTCAAAATAGAGTTTAGATTTAATTGATAATTGATAGTTGTCTGCTTTTGTGATTGTGCATATTTTATTTATGAATTAATTTAATAATAGAGTGATTTATTTCCAACTTAACTAATTTTGAAAAATAAAACAATTGATTTATGGGTTAATCAATTATTTTTCAAACTTTTATTCAAAAACAATATTATTAAAAATTGACAACTTGCTTTAATTAATTAAATAATAATTTAATCAATTATTCATAGGATTTTGGATTTATTGTCAAAATTAAATAATACAATTTATGAATAAATATAATTAAATTCAATTAAATAATTAAGTGGCAGAATTAAATCTAATTAATTAAATATTTAGAATATTCAATTAATCAAACTTTAGGATAAATAGGATTTATCACCAAATAAATATTAAATTAAAGATAATTCTAATGATTAGGAATATTACTAAGAATATTCCCCAATGTAGAATTTATGATAATCAATTAGGATTTGATGATGTTTAGATGTGCCTTGGGTTAGGACTTTGATGTCAATTTTGTTCGATGTGTCGATATAGGAGATTAATGAACCTATAGCCCATTTTTGGGCTATTACATTTTGCCCCTCTTTGAATTGTTGTGCGAAGCACAGTGATTCAAAGACAGTCTGTGTATGATATTGAAACCGATGTTTGAAATTGATATTGATATGAGATAGAAACTGATTGAAATTGATATGAAGATAATAGGTCCTGAATGACCAAAGATAATGTTAACTATAACAAAAAATGAACTGATGATTGCGAAAAAGTGTGAAAACACCTGATTCCAAACCTTATGATTGTGAAGAAGTGAGTGACTGATTCTAGACCCGATTGTCCTTGTATTGATTCACATTGGTATCACATCCGAACCCTTCAATTTCCAAAGAACCAAGGAAATAACACAATTGAACCGATAGTTACAAAAACTGATACAATTTACAAGATTAGGAGAATACCAGATTGATATGGATCTCGATGAATCTGATATGCCCCGAGCAATGATTGATTTTCCCTAATCGATGAGGTCTTTTTGATGAATCATCAACTAGACGTGGTTGTTGTCTTAATTACTAAGGAAAGATATGATTTCAGCTTTAGATTACAAACTTTGAATGATGTGCAATACCATGCCCCCTTTGGGATTAAAATTGAAATCTGACAAGAAAAGTCGGCGATAATGATTTAGAAGCATGTTTAATTGATTTGAGAAGTGGTTATTCACTTTTGAGAATGCATTCTGCATTGTTTTAGAGGTCCTGGAGACCAAGTTTGACTAGGTTTGACCATGAAGTGACCATAGTTAACCTAGTTGAAATTTCAATAGTTTGATGTAAGATAATTAGTTAAGTTGAATTCTAGATTTCTGTGATGATTGAAGGTCAATTATGCAAGCAGTAGATCGTCCTGGGTTCAAAAATTTTAAATCATCATTTTGACATAGTAAATTATCTCAGATTTTGATTTTGATCTCGAAAATGGATTCAGAACGTCGAAATTAGCCAGGGGTGCAATTTTCATGAAAAATGAAGCATTTTTGAAAATTAGGTCAAAAGCTATATAAAGGCCGGAAGGGTCATTTTCAATTCATTTCAACCCTTTGACTTTAGAATCTTTATGGAGCCCTCTGAGAAAAAAGGTAGATAGAGCAGTAGAACCAAAGGTGCCTATGAGTTTTCATCAATTTGAGTGCAGCTAGAGACACCAAAGACCTTGACAGTACGGACATGCGGTAGGTGGACCTCTGTGCTTTGCTAAAATGTCAATTTTTCCATGTTTTATAGGATTTTAGCAATTATTCGTATGTTTTTCCATTTTTGAAATTTGCATGCACAAAAACTCATACGACTCTCCTGGGAGACTCATATGACTTTTCAAAGGTAGCTAGATTGTCATTAGATAGGCCCCCATGACTGGTATCAGAGGGACCCATAAGTCGTATGACATTTCATCGGGTCCCTCATAACTCGTATGATGAGAGATGCATTGTCGTGCTACTATGGTTTGTCATTTGGTATGATGTAGAAAGTCGTACGACTCTTCATGCTAGTCTGAAATGTCATATGGAAAACAGTGAGACTAAAACTCAGTATTAGGTCAAATTTTTTATTTTTCTGATCTTTTAGCTTGATTGCTGACCTATTAACCTACCTTCTGAAATACTGAACTGCCCCATTGCTATCCTTGTAACCTATTTTGTGACCCAATTACTGATAGGATTCCCTATTTCTATGCTATGTAGGTCTTTTACCCAGATGTACATGTACGAATCTCACATCCTACCATGCAGAGATTATGTGTGTCATTGCCAGACCCTATGAGGGTCCACCTTGCTTCTTGTGGATTTGAGCATTTAATACATTTACCCAAGATTAGGGTAAATCACAAACTTTTGATTGCATTGATTGAGAGGTTCCACTCAGAGACTCAGACATTTCACTTGCTGATGGGGGAGATCACTATTACCCCTAAGGATGTGTACCAGATACTGCACATTCCTTTCCATGCAAGCCGGTGACCGGAGTATGTGAGTTCAGGGAACTCAGGTGTTTTAGCTTTTAGATGTCTCTTCGGAGATGATACCCAGATGACAGCCTCCATTTCTTGGGAGACCCTAGTTTAGAGATATGGATAGACACACCGGCTAGAGTGCATCATTGTCAAGATGATTGGTGGCATTATCATGTATGACCGTCAACAGAATGGTCTTTTAAAGAGTTGGGCCCCTATGATAGCATGTTTGATGGCCACTCCCTCTGAGTTGGATTGGGGTTAGTGTCTATTGGCACACATGTTCTCCAAGATGCATGAGGTTGTGTATCAGGAGAGCAACTTGTTTGCTGCTGGAGCTCTCATTTTGTAGATATGGGCTTGGGAGCACATCCCAGTGTTGAGACCTATTTTTACTTCATAGAGGCAACCTTAGGAGCCTATCATCTATACTTATGTTGGATATGTTATTCAGGGATGGATGGGCCATACTGAGTACTAGAGGTGATGCCTCAATGATATGACATTTGTGCATTAGAGACCACATGTAGCCATTGAGCCTTGGCCTATTGCTCGAGAGTAGTTTAGTTACTTCTTCTAGAGTCATGTACTGATTGGGAGGTCCTCCTCCACTATAGAGAGATTTCTGATTACCAGGGTCTGGCGGTAGTATGGATGTATTCAAGATGCCCTAGAGGATTATGGTACCTATGCATGGATAGGGCATGAGATTGGACTGGGATGGACACAGAGGCTCTCATATGCTTTGTGTTCTTAGGAGTATAGTGCTATTGTTTGTAGGGACTGGGAGTATAGACTAGATGTACTTGATGTTGGTGTTACTGACAGATTCATCTCATGGCTTGTTGATCACCCCATTCATAGATTTTTTGATCCCACTGAGCTGATACCCTCCATGGAGGAGGTGATGGATGTTATTGGTGCTCCGATGGGACAGGGTCCCAAACCTACATAGGCTCCTATCATACACCCCACACCTTCAAGACCCAGAGTGATGGCTCCACCACAGAGACCATCAGGACAGATGAGGACCCCCCATCCCTCTAGTTCCACAGTAGGAAGATCTTCTAGTTCTCACAGATGGACTAGGGGAGAGGGTGGTACATTAGGTGGAGTTGGTTCAATGGATGAGGTACTGGCAGCTGATGAGGTGGTAGGTGGTGGTGTGGACTTCATAGAGGGGGATACTAGTTTTGATTTAGGTGCTGAGGTCAGACGCCATAAGGTGTAGAGAGTAGAGACTACAGAGCAGGTTACCCCTAATACAGATATGCCAAATGTTGATCCTATTGCTCCTCCTACTCCATAGGGTACTATTAGATGGCTTAGTGCACAGTTTAGGGACCTGAAGGTGCATAGTGCTCAATGGGAGGAGCGATACATAGAGGCAGATAGATAGTAGACTGAGCTGCGTACTAAGGTATAGAGATTGCAGGCAGAGGTGATTCATTAGACCTCACTTGCAGCTTACTATGTGTCCACATATTATATAGTTGTTCCTGCTGCACAGAGAGTTCCCTCCTACTCATAGTACATGATGGCATCTGAGGGAGCTAGAGCACCTAGAGCAGAGGTAGTACTAGATGCACCACCTCCTCCTCCACTAGGTGCAGAGGATCAGGTTGAGAGCTGATCGATCTATGATATGTTCTAACATTTTTGATCTTTTTATTCTGATATACTGTACTCTTTGTGATCATCGATATACTATTCTAATTCTGATAGCTCAGCTAAGCTCATTCTTGTGTATACTATGCCAGTAGTGCACCCTTGACTAGTTCAAGATTTTTGATATCTATGAGATCGATATTTTGATTGTGACATCATTTGTACTTGTCATGTTGTGATTTATGATGATATCATGTGATGCTTATGCTATGAGTAGAGTAGAATGTATGTATGGATATATGCAATGCAATGGTTTCTTTCACATGTATGTATGTTATGCAAATGTATTTGATTATGGAAATATGTATGTATGATTGTATGCTTATGCACATGGATGAATTGTAATGCAACAGATGATTATGATGTGTAAATGCAACGATACACATGATATGTTTTGCAAGTATTGATGAAGACAAGTACTTAGTCTTATGTCAAAAGGATGTTTAACACAGGAGGATAACTGCTTGCAAGTCTATGAAGAGACCTTCAATTTAGGTTTTAGCTCTTGTTAGATTTGAAGAGATATTTAAAGAATTGTTTAAGCATTGAAGTTCATTGAGCCATTTGTGAGATCATGCAAACAAGAAAAATGCAAAGAAACATGCAAAATGAGATGCAACCTAAGACCTAAGACCTAGTCACTGATCATGTGTCGGTCATTCTCATCATTGAATTTTTAGGTAACTGGATAAATCAATACAATGGCCACTAGTTATGAAACCATAGACATATGAATATCAATTTGTATGCGCAAGAATCAATACAACACCCATTGATTAGGAAACCATGGGTATATGAATATTGATTTTGTTTTTGGAATGTCGGATTAGATATAAGCATTAAGGCATAAATGCTAGGATGACCTAAATATCATGTCCATTTTGATATAGCAATTTGTATAAGCATCAAAACATAAATGTCATGATGACTAGAATACACCTTGTGGTACAAACACATCAAAAAATTAAGAGATCATTCTAAATCCAATGTGAATCACCCGTAGTGACCCTTTATCATTCACATCCTTAGGTAAGATCATAGTTCACAATAGGAAAAAGAACTCACTCAAAAAAAGACAATAGTTAGATCAAACTTCCTTGAATTTTTTGGGTATCAATGGTCGAGGTACACATAGCCATCCAATTCGAGATAGAGGCCCTTACATTCGGACACCATTTCAATCCAGAATTTCCAAAGTTGTTAGATTTTCACATACAAATAGAAGACAAAGAAAAGAGTATGCCCCCAATTATCACTCTCTAAATCCTATAAAGGACATCATCAAAGAGCTTGAGGGAACATAATATGCAAAACTCTCAATGTGAATCAGTAAGCATATAAGGAAATAAAAGCATGTAAAAGACATAGATTGTTTTCAGTTTGTGTTTGATGTTTGATTGCGTTGTTGTAGATGCAAAATCCTTTCTGGAGATGAGACTGATTGACTGACTCAAATGAAGCTTCAAAGGACTCTGACTAGATATGATACATCTAAGATACATTGGAGGCCATAGGATATGACTTTGATTGCCCCCAAGTTTGAACATTGATAGGATATTGACACTTGAGCTGATTGGTGTACAGACCGACTTATTGAAAATAGGAATGCAAAAACAAACCGGGAGATATGTACAAACTAAAGCAAGACTGAAAGATGGGAAAGACCAAGATTGTGCTGATAGATGGAGCATTTTGAAACAAGTGGCACCCGTTTGCCTGGTTTTCACCATCTTGGTAGAGATTCTATTTTTGCTACCAAGGCACCTGTTTCTAGGTTTTCACCAAGGCACTTTTTTCTTTTTCTCATTTTTTTGTATTTTTCATTTTTTCAATTTTTTTTTTACTTTTGATATTTTTTTATTTTTTTTTGTGAATCATCAAGGTGCCTCTTGCTAGGTTTTCACCAAGATCTTCATTTTTTAGGACTTTTTCAGATTTTTAGGATTTTTTCAGGACATTTTACCATACACTGAATGCCTTAAGCATAGAATTTCTTCAGATGGAGAACGTTGATTGGTTCTCAAAGCTGTTCTCCTTTAGTCATTGAGAGTTGATAGGCACCAGAGCCAAAAGTAGCAGTGATTACAAAGGGACCCAACCAGTTGGATTCAAACTTCCCCTTGCATTCTCGATGTGATTGATTTTTAGGATTCTTTCTCAAGACTAGATCACCAACCTGAAATTCTTTGTGTCTGACTTTCTTGTTGTAACCTCTAGACATTCTGTTCTGATATACTCTAAGATGATCATATGTTGCTTGTCTGCACTCATCTAGTAATTCAAGTTCTTGCAACCTAGACACTCTATAGTCATCATCATTTACTAGACCATGCATTTTGATTCTTAGTGATGGGATTTCAACCTCAATAGGCAGTACCACTTCAGACCCATAAACTAAAGTGAAAGGTGTAGCCCCAATAGGCATTCTGATACTTGTTCTGTAGGCCCAAAGAGCTAGATTGATCATGAGATGCCAATCTCTTCCTATTTTATTAACTGTACAGTGTAAGATTTTCAATAGATTCTTATTAGAAGCCTTTGCTTGTCCATTCCCTTGAGGATAGTAGATAGATGACCAATGTTGTGTAATCTTGAATTTAGCACATAAATCATCTAGATATTTGTTCTTGAATTGTCCACCATTACCTGTGATTATGGAATGAGGTATTCCATATCTGCATATGATATAGTTGAATATGAACATAAATATTTGCTTTCCAGTTGCTTGTGTCAAAGGGACTGCTTCTACCCATTTTGTAAAATAATCTATAGCTTTGATTATATGGGTATGTCCATTAGAAGAATGAGGATGTATAGCTCCTATAAGATCAAATGCCCATTGGTGAAAAGGCCATTGTGTAGTAAAGGGAATTAGATCTCTCTCTGGAGCATGAATTAATTTTCCATGCACTTGACACTTTTGATAGTTCTTAGAAAACTTGATAGACTCTTTCTCCATTTCAGGCCAATAGTACCCAGCCCTAATAAGTTTTCGAGCTAGTGTTAAACCATTCAAGTGTGACCCACAAATACCATCATGGACTTCCTCTAACGCATGTTGAGACTCTTCCCATTCTAAACATCTAAGGAGTGTACCATCTAGATGTCATTTGTAAAGATCATGACCAATGATGACATATCGGGATGCTTTACGGATAAGGTATCTCTTTTCATGGTGGTTGAAGGTATCGGGAATGATTTGGTCTTGGAGATAGGAAAATTGGTTTTTGTATCTGGATGAATCATGATCCACAACAGTGCAGATCATGCGAGTTTTAGGGGAATCATATGCAGGATAAGATAGTGCTTCCACCAAGAACTCATAGCGTAGCTCATGTTCAAGTTGTTGTAATAAAGTAGATAATGTTGCCATTGCATCGGCAGCCTTGTTCACTATTCTAGGTATTTGCTCAAATGTGATAGATATGAAATACTTCTTTAGATCATCTACCATTCTCTTGTAAGGAATGAGCTTTTCATCTTTAGTTTGGTATACATCATTGAATTGATGGATAACAAGTTGAGAGTCTCCATGAATGTGTAGCTCTGTCACTCTCCATTCAATTGCTATTTTCATACCATTCAAAAGAGCTTCATATTCTGCAATATTATTTGTGCAAGGAAACTTTAATCTGAATGGTTTTGGGATTGAGTATCCTTGAGGAGTTATGAACAATATGCCTACTCTAGATCCATTCTATGTATAGGAGCCATCAAAGAATAACTACCATTCTCTAGAAGAAAGATTCATGATAAAGGAATCTGGAAATTCCATTTGCATTGGTGTATCATCAATCATAGGTGCATCTACTAATTGATCAGCAATAAGCTATCCTTTGATAGCTTTTCTTTCCACATATTCAATGTCAAATTCACTTAAGACCATGACCCATTTAGCTAATCTACCTGTGAGGGAAACTTTTCTTAGTAGGTACTTGAGTGGATCAATCTTAGATACCAATTGTATGGTATGAGCTAACATGTAGTGTCTCAGTTTTTGTGATGCAAAGATCATAGCTAGGCAAGCTTTCTCAATCAATGAATAGTTCTTCTCATATGCAACCAATGTTCTACTGATATAGTATATAGCTCTTTCCCTTTTATTCTCATCATGTTGTGCTAGCAATGCCCCCAGTGATGTATCTATAGTAGAAACATATAAGATCAAAGGCTTCCCTGGAATGGGAGGCATCAAGATAGGAGGATATGATAGATACTTCTTGATATGATTGAAGTTGTTCTCACATTCTTCATTCCATGCAAATGTCACACCTTTATGTAATGTTTTTGTAAAAGGTTGTGATATGTCTGCTGGAATAGTGACCTCTACTCCTTCATAAGGAAATTTCAAGCATTGGTGAAATGTAGAAGGAATAGCCTTCATCTCATGTATCCATGGTCTCCCTAGAAGAATGTTGTAAGCCAAAGGTAGATCAAGCACTTGACATATAGTATCTCTGATAACTGGACTTGCTCTGATAGGTAAGACAATGGTACCTTTAGAAGATCTTTCTTGTTCATCATAGGCTTTTATAGTTATTTTCTTTCTAGGATCAATAGCCAATTCTAAAAATCCCAATTGTGTGACCAAGTTGTGAGAACAAATGTTTAGGCCAGTGCCCCCATCTATCAACACACATTTGACTCTACGGTTTTGGATCAAGACTTCTATATGGAAGGGCTGGTTATGTAGGTGACTTAAGGAGTTGTCATCTTCCTCTAAAAAGGAGATATGTTGCAGAGATGTAAGATGTCCAACCATAGTCTGGAACCTGTCTAAATCAAGGTCATCAAGAACATTGGATCCGAGAAAAGCTTTGTCTAGAATGGCTCTATGAGCTGGAGATATTCGAAGCAACTCAAACATCGAGATTTTTGCATTAGTGTGTTGGAGTTGTTGAACAATGCTATAAGATGTTGGCCTTGTATATTTAGGATTGGAAGATTTAGAAATAGCCTTCTATTTTGAAGCGGAAGAAAGATTGAAGGGCATCTTAGGGACATTTGATGAATCTAGGATTTGTCTATTCAGATGTGCCTAAGCTTGCGATCGAGTAACTGCGTTAGCTAAAGGATGATCTCTATCTCTTCTCACAATTGTGATGAAATTGCAATGCTTAGAGAGACAAGGTTCAACCATATTGATAACAACATTATTTCCAGGGTAAGCATAATTGACCTTTGCCCCCATATTAGGCTGAGAAGATGAAACTTCTTGACCATGTTTCGGAAATGGTTCTGTGAATGTTGTATGATCATTATTGCTCTTATGATTATCAATGGTGATATCTCCCTTATCAATCAGATCTTGAATAGTATGTTTCAAGCGTAAGCAGTTATTGGTTTTGTGACCTTTACCCCAATGGAAATCATAGAATTCATTCTCTCTCATCCATTTTGGTTTAGGGTCAGGATCAGATTGTTGGATCTTAGGCAAGGAGATGATGTTATTAGCTAGAAGAGTTCTCATAGCTGATTCTAAAGATTCTCCAAGAGGAGTGAATGTTCATTTATTATCAGCGGACCACTTTTGATACTTTGGCTTCATTTGAGAGGATTCAGGCACCTTTTGTTTTGAAGCTTTGATGGCTTGGGTACCAATAGTTAGATTGAAAGGTGGTGCCTTTGATGGGGCATAGATAGTATCAACAACACCATCTATGACAATGCCTTTATTCTTGTTCCAATTTTTGTTCTTGTCTTTAGAACTAGATCTTGATTCATACTTGTCCTTTTGAAGTGTGATTTCTCCTTTTTTCACAAGCACTTTTTCAATTTTGATCTCATTGTCTACCATTTTATCAAAATATGTATGATCTTGCATTTGTAAAGGATAGTTGATTTCTGGAACAAGATTATTGATGAAGATTTCTAGTTTCTCAGTTTCTAGAATAGGCCTAGCATATAGAGAGAATTTCTTCCTCCATCTTTTGAGAAATGTCAGGAATGGTTCTCCTGGATATTGTTTGAGATTACAGATATCAATCATGGTGACTAGATGTTGAATGTTGTAGGAGTAGTACTGATAGAACAATTTGATCAACTCCTCAAAAGTTTTGATAGTAGAAGGCAATCTAGAGAATCAATGAATGGCTGCTCCTCCTAGAGATCGAGGAAAGAGATGCATCAGATAGGTTGGTTCATGCATGAACTCCATAGATTGTGTACAGAATTCTCTAACATGATCTTGAGGATTAGAGTGTCCATCATACTTATCATATTTTGGCATCTCCACTCTTTTCGGGAATGGTGGCATGTACAAGTCTTTGTCAAATGGAAAGGGACATAGGGCCTCCATGAAGAACTCCTTGGGTTCCTTTTCTTTCTCAAGGTTATTAAGTTTGAATTGCATGGCATGCATCTATTTCATCATAGCTATGAGTGGAGTTTCTTCATCATGCGTAATGATATCTTCAACATTAAATTTGGGAGGAAGTTTAGCTCCTTGATGAGCTAATTGCAAAAAGTATGCTTCTCTATCCTCTTTCAAGAAATGCTTCATCATTCATTTGAAGTTATCATCATTTTGATATTTAGCAATTTCTTCAAGTGTGTGTTCCTGATCTGTACCATGTTGAGATTGAGCTCTTTGAGAGCCAAAGTTTGTCCCTGCTTGAGACATGGTGGGAGTTCTACCTAGGATAGATTAAGGAGGAGTTTGTTGATTACCTCTGTGAGTTGATGACAGAGGAATGTAACCAATTTTTAATCAAAGGTTGCCAACACCGTCATCTTTGTAAAGACCAAAATTGTAGAGTTGCTCAAAATTTGGACCTATGTGAGTAGAAAAAGTTCCAGTGTTAAGTGCTTCTCCTAATTTATTGTGAGACGAAGCTCTAGTTTCCACCATTAACCTTGGGTGAAGCAAAAGAATAAAATGAAGACAACTGAAGAATGAATTGAATCAAGATGACCAGATGACACAACCTTGTCAAGGTTTGATTGATTGAAACATAGATTTGACTTAGATGGGGGATACTGTGCCCTGGATGTATGGGTAGATGCCCAAAAGATAGCGGACAAGATATCACAACACTTAGTCATTTTTGAAGATTGATTGAAGACTGATAGTTATGACAAGGTTTTGACACAAGATGTTAAAGACTCAAATTGATTAAATAGAAGGCTAAATCAGATTCAAAAGGCCACTTTAGGAAAAATTATTGGATTCTCAGTAGCTTGCTGCTCTGTTCTTGATACAGTGATTTTTTTGATAGATTCTGGAAATAGGCTGGAAAAAACTAGATATCTAGCAATTCTGACAACTTTTCAAAATTTTCCAAATAACTTTCTATGGGCTCATATGACAGTGGGTATAGCATGAAATGACAATTGAAAAAATCATATGACTATTGCTAAACTCACATGACAGTTGACTGCAGGAATTGATTTTAAAAAAAAATTGATTGGCAACAAAACTCGTACGACAATATACCAGTTACCATACGACAATTAGGGGGTTATGAAATGACTCTTGACCAAAACTCATACAATTTTATGACCTGATGAGACAACTTTTGACTCCAGAAAGGAATTTCACTTCAATTTTTGCAAATTTGTGGGTTTTCAATTTCAGATTGTTTGAAAATTTCAATGTCCAGATTTAAGGATTGTAATAGATTTGTTCATTTTTAGTAACCAGATAGATAAGCAAGCATGCAAGACAGCAAGCAAGTGATTTCAAGCATGTCTAAAAACAATGAACAAGGGAAAAAGCAACCTTGCGCATGAACAATCAAGTGACTTATTTGTGCTAATCCTTAGAAGTGCTAATTGTGTATGTTCCAAAAAGTTTTGCAGTAACGCACATATTCCTAAAAAATGAAAATTTGGCCTCGCTAGGGTTTTTAGTAATGGTTTGACTCTACAACTTTTATGATCCAAGAGGGCGAACTTCAATCCAGGGGCACCGGGGTTTTGACACAATCTGAGAACTTAATCTTCAGGATCTGCTAGGGAGATTTGACAACCCAACAAGAGACCACACCTATGGAAATTTCTTCCAACAGGACATTTATATAGCGGTTGTCACTACCATGGTGAAAATGGCTATTACCGCTTGAGGTTCCATCAATGTGGTTGACCCAATTAAGGGAATGTCCACTATGGTTAACCCTCTCTAAAGGTGACTCACAAAATATACCACATGGGGACTAGATCAGATTGAAGGATCTAGGTTTCTAGTACTATCCAAAAAGGAAGTAGAGCATAATCCCCTAGCCTCTTCACTTCACCAAAACAAAGCAGAAAGATAAATCCAATGTGCTAAGACTAAGATTATCTCACAAAGATCTATGATGTCAACCCCTTATGATCTATCAACCTCTCTGAAGAGAGAATGCATCGATCAAAAGTTGAAGACACACGGATCTAGTAGAACATGAGATGCCCTCAGTATCCTCCCTACCTACAAGGGTTCCTTCATTGAGAAGAGTTTCGCTGGAAACTCACTCCCTCAAGAGCCATGAATAGTGTTCATAGGGCCTATTTACTATGTGTAACACAGATGTTGAAAAGAAAATCTATGTTCATTTTTATAGCCCAAAATGAAATATGTGATATGAAAGTAATAAAGGTCACACAAGCTTAACACACAAGATTTCTTTTTTAATCCAAATCAAAATGTTATTAGCTGAAAAAGATTACCTAAATTCCTCGCAACACGCTTAGTAGAGTCTTACCTATTTTTAGCAATTCTTGTGCATTTTCCAATCCAAATCAGTAGAAATCAATCAGAAACAACAAATTTCAATTGTTAATGTTAGTTGTTACCTAAATTCCTCGCAACGCGCTTAGTAGATTCTTACCTATTTTTAGCAATTCTTGCACTTTTTCCAATCCAAATCAGTAGAAATCAATCAAAAATAGAAAATTTCAATTGTTAATGTTAGCTATTAGTCCAAATCTGAAAAACAAATATGGAAAACTACCTGAAAAAGTGAAATGACAATCAAAACCTGGCACTGAAACTCATATAACAGTGGGTTAGCTCCTAGACAACAGTCCAAAAAATCGTATGACACTAGGTACCAGATAACATGACAATCGAGATTTAAAATGACACTTTGGTCCTGATGGTATGATTCTCGATCAAATAAACTATTGTATGATAGTGGGTATCTCCTGGTACGAGTTTCTGAAAAAACTCATACGAAAATTGTATAGACAAAGAATAAAAATCATAGCTTGGAATAGAAAAAGATAAGAAAATGATAGAAATTGATAAAATTTGAAGGGAAACCCATTTGAGGGCCCCACGGTGGGTGCCAGAAATATGTGTGTGAATTTTTTACTTGATCTGTAGACACAACACTTCAGTAAAACATTAGAGGTTAGTTTAAAATCAAAATTGTGCAAGTAATTTTAACTAATCTAACTAGATGATTTGCTACCTTCTAGTAGGTACGAGTATGTATTCTCATATTGGTTCGAGATTAGTGACCTTGACGACACCTAAATGAAGGATTTGAATGCAAAATCTAGATATGGAATGAATGCAATTAATCTATTTTTTTGGATTTTAGATGGAATAATAATGAAAACTTGATATGAATCTATGCTAATATGAAAATTGATATGCTAAAATGATCTAACAATAATATTCTAAATGATATGGATACTATGCAAAAATAATGAAAATCTCACAACAACTCGAATTCTCAAGATTGATTCTTCAGTCTCCAATTCAACAGTGTGAGTGTGCAACTCGTGGATGGATGGATCAATAATGAAGAGCTGAAGCCTTAATTTATAGAAATCTAGGGCTTTGGAGGTGCATGAAAAAAAGCCATAAATCACTCAAATAACTCAGGTTGATTTTTGAGTTATTTTTAAATAAAGGATAATTAACTCACAAAAACATGCAAAAGTAGAGTTTAACTCAAAATAGAGTTTAGATTTAATTGATAATTGATAGTTGTCTTCTTTTATGATTGTGCATTTTTATTTATGAATTAATTTAATAATAGAGTGATTTATTTCCAACTTAACTAATTTTAAAAAATAAAACAATTGATTTATGGGTTAATCAATTTTTTTCAAACTTTTATTCAAAAACAATATTAATAAAAATTGACAACTTGCTTTAATTAATTAAATAAGAATTTAATCAATTATTCATAGGATTTTGGATTTATTGTCAAAATTAAATAATATAATTTATGAATAAATATAATTAAATTCAATTAAATAATTAAGTGGCAGAATTAAATCTAATTAATTAAATATTTAGAATATTCAATTAATCAAACTTTAGGATAAATAGGATTTATCACCAAATAACTATTAAATTAAAGATAATTATGAGGATTAGGAATATTACTAGGAATATTCCCCGATGCAAAATTTATGATAATCAATTAGGATTTGATGATGTTCAGATGTGCCTTGGGTTAGGACTTCAATGTCGATTTCATTCGATGTGTCGATATAGGAGATTAATGAACCTATAGCCCATTTTTGGGGTATTACAACCCCCGAAAAGAATGGTGCTGCTTGGCCCATGGAAGGTGGCTAAATTGCTTGTGCAAAGGCTTGTGTTGGGCGTGGTGTTTGGTTTTGTGAAAAAAATTGGGTAGGAATAATGGATTGAGCTTCTATAGAGGATGATGGTGTGCTTATGAGAGAAAATGGAGTGGATTGTGTTGCTTGTGTTGTAGGTCTTGTGAAAATGCTTTGCAAAAGGGGAGGGATGGGCGAAGCTACTTGTGATAAGTGAAAAATTGGATCAAGGATTTTTTGGATGATGGCAGTGTATGCTTCTGCTAAGATTTGAATGGTGTTGATGGGAATACGAGGTTGGAGATATGGTGGAGTAGGAGTACGCTCCTATGTTAAGTTAGCTAGCATGTTTCATTGATTCTGAGCAGTGAGTGCACTAACTATTTGTACATTCCCTAGACATGAATGTTTCTATCACAAAAGAAGTCAGGGGGATATTGGGATCATCCCATACATTACTAGTTTGTTGGATCTGGGGACCGTAAGCTACCATCGCGTTGGTAGAAATGTTGGGATTAGATGAGCTGGTGGTTTGATAAGGATCCATGTTCCTTAGTTTTCTAGATCTTGTCTCGATAGGCAAGGAGTGGAAATCAAAAGATGCAGATGCTGGATGGATGCTAGATGTTCCTAAAAGACTATAAAATGATGGATGCAAGTCTAAGAAACTTCTAAAGATGGTGCATTCCTAGAATGTAATGCAAGTATTTGGATCAACTCTAGGGATGGAAAAATTCTTTTAAAGGATTGGTGTAATGCTCTGATTTGGATCAAGGATGGTGAAAGATTGGTGGGAGATGGTGAAAGATTGGTAAAATGCTTGGCGATGATGGAGGATTAGTGATATGCTCTAATCTAGATCAAGATTGTTGGAGGGTTCGTGGGATGATGGTGAATATTTACTAAGTGTCAAAAAATGAGTTGTTTCTTCCTGATGGAAGATCAATGGTACAATTGGTCAACCTAGGATAGACTAATTATCTTTGGTCAACTAGATTCTTATCAATGAAAGCCAACCTCTTGCTCAAGATGATGGTGCTATACAAGGACAAGTGGGATTTCCTTTAGACAATGCTCTATCAAAGGGGGAGATTTCCAATTTAGGATAAGGATTTGAAGAAACTCAAAGGGTTTGAACACTAAGTTTTTCAGATTTGGATCATTAGATTTGGTGCAAGGATGGTGGTTTTTGACTTGATGGATGGATGCTGGATTTGGATCAAGGATTTTGGGATTCTGATTGCAGATTGTGGATGGAATGATGGTGAAGGATGATGGAATGATTATATTTCTAAGGAGATGAAGTAGATGTAATTGAAATGGATGACTTATGATGAAACTGAGAAGATGATAACGAATGCAATGATGCAAGTAAGAATGATTTAGGATGCAACTAAGAATTGGTGGTGATGCAAGGATGGAACTAGGATGAGATAGGATGAAGGGCTGTTGAGATAAGATTTTGTGATCCCAAAGGTAGAATGGATATGTGATGGATCTAGCTAGTATTCTCTCTCTAGATTGACATAGTGATGGTTAACTTGGAATCAATATGCAAACTGGTTGACTCTTGCATTGTACTCAATATTTTCTAGTCTCTCTTGATTTTTCTCTTCTACTTCGATTGCTTTAAGGGAATATTGGTGATCCTTTAGATTTCTCTCTGCAACTTTTTTCTCTTGGTTAACTGGGGCTCTAGGAAATTTATCCTTCTTATGTTAGGTCCAATCTGACATAGCTTGGAGGGATTCTGATAAGTGTTTTGAAACAAGGCTTTGGGGTGTCTAATTTTGAAGGGATTCTTTTGCAAGGTTTTGTTTTGAAATATTTTGGCCCCATTTTTATGATGTCTCAATGGAAAAGGACTAACTTGACAATAGACACTCTGAAGAAAATCTTGAAAAGGGACAAAGAAACCTTGTGGGATACAAGCAATGATCTAGCCACTGAATTTGAAAGAAAGCTTTGAAAGATGTATATTCAAACAAATGTTTTCACTGAGCTTTTGACCGTACAAATTACTTCAAGTAGATTTACCTAAGTGAGGTGAGTATCAAAATCCTTTCCCACAACTTGATACCCCCTAAAAGCGGATACATATGGTGAGTATCTTAAGGTGATCTGGTAAGCCCCTTGGATCAGTCCTTGCACAAGGATTCTAATACCTTCAGGTGTAGATAGGTTAGCTTCTATTTTATCTAGTTTGTAGTTGTTTTGTGGAGTCCTCCCAATTGGTTTATATGCATGTGACTCACTTAAGAGCCTAGTTGACCATGCCAAAATAGTAGGGATTATTCACCTAACTCAGGCTACCATCAACACGCATCACCTGAGCTTGAGGGGATGTAAGCGAGAGTTTTCTCAATGCTTTATTTCTATACCGGTTGGGGAAGGTACTAGTTTGAGGTCGTTCTCTAGAGAGGAAGTGCTTTTCTCTCTGGATAGGCCTCTCTAAAAGTAAAATACATGAATTTGTCTAAGTTCAAGTGTTTTACATTACTTAGATTAACAAGGATTTGCAAAATTTTGAAGACTCCTAGAAAGCACAAAAAACAAAGGTTCTTTTCCCAAATTGATTAAGTTAATGAACTAAAATTTTGAAAACACAAGTGTTTAAGGCTTTGATTTGTTCTTTCCCTTTTGAAAACAAAAACTTCGAGCATTTTGAAAATTCTTTGCCTTGGGCATTCAAGATTGAGTTTTTGCGTGCTTTTAAGAACTTTGAGCTCAACTTGAAAGAGGAGGGAATATAAATGCTTTTCATTCACCATTTAGTTCATTCAAGAGTGTGTTTGATTTTCAAAAATGAAAATGACTTCTTTGGACTTTGATTCATTTCTTTAGTTTCATTCAAGAATTGTTTGTCTTTTTTCTCACTTTTTTAGATCCAAAGAAAAAGTTCCCAGATTAGTTTGATGCATGAATTTTGAAAAGCATTCGATATTTTTGCAAAATGAAGTTAGTTTTCAACAAAAATAAAGCTCTTAAGATTGATTTTAGGAACTTTTGTATGCACTTTTAGGATTGATTTTGAATGTTTTTAGAAATGAGATGCAAATTTGAGGTTCTTTTTAAGTACCCAAAACTTGAAATGTTCCTAATTTTGCATGAATGCACCCTACAACATTTAGATTTTGTTTGAAAGACTGTTCTTTTTAACCAACTGAAAAAACCGTAGAAGTGTGTTTGATCAATTTTAGGAATGATTTTTTTAAGGTTCATTTTTAAACATCAGATTTAGTTTGTGAGATTTTCTTTGTTCATTTTTAAACCCAAATTTAAGTGTTTTTCTAGAACCCAAATTTATGTGTTTTTTTTTCTTGAAAATTTACAAGGGCCTTCATAAAAAACAACCTCCTTATGGATTCTATTGAGGAAGGTATGCCACAATCTCTCAAAAAAAAAAAGAGTAAAGAGTAGACAAAAGAGAGGAATGATAAGACTTAAGAAGAGGAACCATGGATTCTAAACACTCCCTCCGCCTATGAGCTTAAAAAATCAGCAAGCACTCCAAAACATATCAAAATGCTAGCAATGAACCCATGAAGTGGGTGCCACCAGGTGTGCCAGAATGTGGACAATGGTTTAATCTATATCTATCTTGAAAGGCATAAATAGGAAAATGTTAGACTAATCTAAACATTATATCAATTCAAAGAAAAGACACAAAAAACCAAGCCACCTCAAATTGAGCCAAAATGAATGCTTTAAGCATTGTTTGATTTTCTTTGATTATGAGGGATGTGGGTGTGCTCTCTAAGCACTTAGATCTTGCTTCTAATGCATTCTAAGGATGATTTGGTATGATGCATAAATGATTGGAAAAGAATAAATGAAACTAAGATTCATTCCATTAAGCTATTCTATGATGATTTAGAAAACATGAACTCTAACAAATATACTAAAAAGATTATGATCTAGCAAGAATCTAACATTATAACTTTACTTAATATGATTATGTGAATTGGTGTTTTTCTCTTGGAAGAGGAGAGTATCTATAGGATTTGAGGAAGGCTTGGGTTAGGAAGTGGAGTCAAGGTTAGAGGTAAGGTTTTGGGTTGAGTCAAAGGGATAAGGATTGAATTTCAAAGGTTGAATGGACCAAGATTAAGATAAGGGTTTAGGAATTTTATAGAAGAGCCTAGGAGTTCTATAGTTTTCTAGAAGAGTCTAGGATTTAGAGATTTAAATAAATGTTAAATTTATTTAAAGGGTTTGGTTGAGGACTTTATGTATCAAATGAATTTAATAAATAGGAAGGATTATCATGGTCAAGGTTGCTCACACATGTGTGAGAAACACTAGGTAAGTGTGCAAGGGAGACCAAAGGGTAGGAGGAGACATGACCTTCATTAATGGCTTGTAAGTGTATGCACCCTAAAATGGTCACTTAGACTTTGGGTCCCCATTCATTAATTTATCAATTTCCTGAATCAATGCTTTGCAATATTTTCAATTCAAATCAATTTATTTGATCAAATCGTAATTAATTCAAATATTTCAATATTTCCTAAGGTTTGATCAGTTTATCCTAAGTTTTATTTAATTAAGAGAACATGCTCCCTTATAATTAAATAAAAAAAATCTTTTAACTAAATAATAAAATCACTTTATCCTAAGCCACATTTAATTAAAAGAACAAATCTCTTTTAAATAAATAAATACATATTTTAATTAAATAATGGAAACTACTTTGTTAAAAATAATAAATAAAAATAAAAAGGAAAAGACTTTTTGTCTACACAATGAATGGACATTTTTCAAGATGAGTGGAATCTCCTTTTGCCTCTTAATCACTTCCACACATCTTTTTGCCTCTTAACCATGTCCATTGATTTTGCCTGTTGAGAATCTTGAGCACATGGATCAACCAAGATTTAATCTCCACCATTGCTCATTTATTTTTGCCTCGTAATCTTGACCGTCCATTCATTTATAAATCCTTTATAAGTAGCCCTCTCCTTCTCATTTATGCATGGAGATTTTAGAGATCAAGATTTATGTTATTGTTATGCAGGTTTGGAGAGCGATTTTGGAGGAGAATTTGAGCACTTGAGCTTGAACATTGCATCTTCTCTTTTCTGGTATGTTTCTCTCATGCCTCAATGGAAATCCATTTAGATTAATATTGCACTTGCATATTATATTAGATTCATATTTCTTTTCATAGAATAATCTTGCATAAGCATTTCCTTTCATAGATCAGTTTTCTTTCACGCATTGTTATCATATAGAATAGCTTTCATTTTAATTTGCATGCATACTTGATGATCATGGAGACTAGCATTCTCTTTTTTCCTCTTTGAATCTCTCATTTTATGGTGTACTTGCATGGGCACAAACTAGGTCTAATCTAAGGGCCTCCATTATAAACCCTTGCACTCCATGAATAGAGAGCTATGAGTCGCCATTTGAGATCTCATTCTTGAGAAATCTTAGATTTAATGACTCATAGAAGTGTGTCAACATTTTAGCACACATTTTTGGCACCCACCGTGGGGCTCAAACCCACAACCACAAGGCTAAACTCCTCAAGAGTACCCAAGCTAGGGAACCTCTATTTCCCTTTATTGGGTAAACTACGTGGATGAAACCTCAAATGGTAATAACCATTTCCACCATGGTAGCAACAACTACTATATAAATATCCTTGTGGAAGAAATATCCATGGGTGTAGTTTCTTGTTGGGCTGTTAGATCTCCTCAACATCTCTAATTGATTAAATTATCAGAATGTGTCAAAACCTCAGTGCCCCTAGATTAGAGGTCTCCCTCTTGAAATTGCAAAATTTGTAGAGTTGACCATTACTATGAACCATAGTGCAACCAAATTTTTCTTTCTAGGACTATGTACATGACTGAAAAATATTTTGACAACATACACAAATAGCATCTTTAGGGAGTAGAATACTACGTCACTATTCTTATTCATGCACAAGGTTTCTTTGTCCCTTGCTCATTGTTTGAAGACAATTGTTTTCTTGAACTCCCTGATTGTTGTCTTGCGTGCCTGATTAGTAATAAAAATCTATTAATGCATATAGTTGGTCACATTAAACAAACAAATATGAGTTCCCGAGTGATAAAAACTTCAAAGATCTCCCCAAAAGTGCTATGACATGTTTCTCAATATCCAAATGAACTTAAATGGTATCAAGTTGCACAAAATGACTCTTGGTCTTCTTTCTTCCACATCTCCCATGTCTCCCTAGTCTCCCATTTCTATCGTTTCTCTTCTTCCTTCACACTTCTTCCTCTTCTTCCTAAACTCTTCACGTCTTCTTGATTCTTTTCCTCTTATTATCTAGTCTACATTCTTCTATTCATCTCTTCTGTCACTTCCATGCTTGATTCCTCCTCTTCTAGAACCATGAATATCAACTATCTTGTTATGGAATCTCTCTTCAAAATAGATGATCTCGAACTCATTGTTCAATTTGAAGAGTTTTATTCCTCCAATCGTCCTTCTAGATATTGCACGGGTGATAAACTTAAGACAAAAAAAAAATAAAATTGATTGAATCAGATGCCTTTGCTAGGATCATACACATGATCCTGTCACGACCTCTTTCTTCCAAACATTTTTCATCTTCTAAGTCTTCTCATCCTTCCTCATCTTCCAAGTCTTACCATGACTCTGTTAGTACTGTTTTAAAATTTTGATCCTCGTATTTCAAATTTTTGGTGTACTACTATTTTTAACCTAGAAAGGAGCCATGTTGCTAAAACCCTAGTTTGACATGAACTTCATTATGTTTAAACGTTACTTTTTTGGTCACTAAGCCTTCCAATAAAACATGTGCTATTATAAACCTTTACAAAGATGTCTCTTTCATGTGTTGCATGGTTAGGTTTCAAGCGGGGTCCTTTTAAAAAAAATTCACCTCAAACCTTAATGTTCCCTATTTAATTCTTTAAACCATTTGATCCTTTTTGATCTAGCAGCTACCGTTATATTTCAAAGCTCTGAGTTGTCATATTTTCTGACATATGCTTTAGTGATAGGGTGACACCTGTTGAAAGAGGGTCTATCTTCAGTAGTGCATTGTTGAATAAAGGTTGGAATGCATCAACAGTTGTCATTATACCATTGGGTCAAGTTGACCATTTGTTAATAGTTGTGCTTTAGCAACAAGCATTTGATTTTAAATATAGGATGCAGTTTGAAGTGGGCCCTTAATTTCTAGGTCATGGTGAGATGTTTTTTTTTGATTGGTTGAAGGAATAATGATGTGGCAGTTGTCCGTCTATTTTGATGTTGGGAAAGAAAAGGTAGTATGTCTGCCTACCAGTTTTTATGACATGGTTGTTTTTGATTGAGTGAAGAGCCAATGAGGGTTTGAAGTGGGACCAAAGTTTGCAGATGAATGATGATCATCCGATTAAAAGAGCATTGGCAGTTGTCTCTTTATCATAAACTGACATACCTGATAGTTTTCTCCTTGCGGTGTAGCGACAGGTTGACACCTGTCTCTTGTGTTGTCAGTTGCCAGTGCTCCAAAGTCTTAAGGCACTTCCATGTGTTCATTTGTAAAGTGGGGTCATTCTTTTTAATATATGGTAAAAACTTGTCAGGTTATAAGGGGATCTAATGTTGTCATATTACCGTGATTGAAAGATGCTTAGTTTTTAGGTTTGTGAAATAGTGACAAGTTGACACCTGTCTAGGGTGATCAAGTTAAAACAATTTGCACATGCATAATTTTGAAATGTTCTCATTGGTTGAGAACTAAGTTTTGGGAAAGGTATTAAATAATTATAATGTTGTTTTTTCCAACCGTTGGATGTGCCAAAAAAAGGTAATGATCAACGGTTCAAGTTTAAATTTTTACTTAGTGACGTTGTTTCATGTCATGTGAATGTTGAAGCCGCCAGTTTTCAGTAATGGAAAAATTAATGAGTTTCATGTGGATGAGCGACAATGGGTTAGAAAAATACTACATATCCTAATTTGACTATTGAATTTTTCACCTCTTTTCAAAGTATCTTGGTGAAAGAACTGGTTTTTTCAGTGGAGCATTATCAAGCAATTTTTCTCAAGCATCTGGTAGGCTAGTTTTTAACTTGACAGTGCACAATTTTTCAAGGAAAGAAAGTTTAGGTGATTTATTTTCCTGTTGTTGTTATCTTGTGGTACTAGGGGTTTTTATTTCTAGTGTTTATACATTTATTCAAAACCCTAGTTAAGATTCTAGCTAAAAGAGAACTCTCAGGAAAAATAGAGTATAAGGATAGAGGTGTTTTCGAAGATTTGATGTAGTTGCTCCCACATTTAGAGAATGCGGTATCCTGAATAAAGGAATTGGTCCCAAAAAACCCTAGGGATTTTTTCAATGAGGGACTTTATGACCAGGGTTTATGGATAAAGGATGGCCATGTAGGAAAAGATTACAAGGGCCTGATCTTGTTTAAAGTAGCACACTCTCAGAGAAATTCATGTGCCCCTCTTAGTAACATCTGGCAATTTGATATAGGGAAACTGATTATGCCTGGAGTTTTCATGGATGCAGACCTACTGATATAGATTGAAAAATGTTATGACCCTGTCACTAGGTGTGTTAAGTATATAAATGGAAGTGATTTGATAAGTGTCACAGAGGATGAGATTAGAGAGGTTTTATCATTAAATGATCCTTTTGTTGGGTTGGAAAAGATTGATTTTGAGGAATTTACTAAAATATATGAGGCACAAAGAGACTATTTGAGGTTAGGGCCTTTAAGGGATTTCTTTAGCCAGATTGGTGCAATGTGTATGGTTAGTAAGAGTACACCTAAACCTTTCAAGTTGGACCTTTTCAGCTTAAGAGCACAAGGTGTATACAAGTCCTTAACCCTAATTTTTGGACAAGATGAGGCTACTCATATGCTAATCCCTTATATGTTCATGATGGTACAGTCTCTACACCAACAATTGGCATTGATTTTTGACTTTTCCCCTTACCTTGTAGATTTAATCCATGATGGATTTATAGGAATAAAAAAAGTGAAGATAAATAGGCCCTTTGGGTGGTACTCTATGGTAATGCATATGTTTTTGTAAAAGGGTGAATAGTTTTTTAGCACTACAATTAATATTGTCAAAGAGAAGAATGGGGAAACACTGCCAGTCCAGATATGGACTATAGATTTATCATGGGATATAACTGATGCCAGCTTCCTTGTCTATGATAGAAATTTTTGTTCAAGGCTTAGGACCTTATTATTCTTTGAAAATCTTAGGATCCCAAGAGAATTGTTGAGGCTAATTAGGCCAAATGAGTACTGAAAAGACATCACCATAGTGCATAACTTTGGTGACATAATATTATATCTAGTTTCCATAGTTTTTAGAGTGTATGGTTGTAGGAAGGCACCATACATATTGCCCTACCAAGTTCCATTGAAAATAGGGTATGTAGATATCCTGAGGCAAATTGGTGACTTGTAGGAGATGACCCTAACATGGAAGGGAAGGGGAACTTTGTTCCCAAATTTTACAATTACACACCAATATATTATTGTCAAGAAGGGCTGGGTGCATTTGAATCAAGTTTTGTAGCCCTATAGAATGGCTACATCTATGGCTAGGTGTGCAGATAATGAGGGATTTTTTTCTGGAATTGTAGACATGGAAAATTGGCAAAGGCTTAAATCAATCAAAAGGTGCATCAAATCATCAAAATAGCATGAAAAATTGATAAATGGAACAAAGGCAATTTGAATCAAAGAAAAATTCAATTAAATGATTAAATGATTAAATAAGGCTTGAAAAGGGGAAAAACACTAAGAAATTGATTAAATTCAATTAATGACATAGTGGTTGAAAGCAAAAATCAAAATGAACCTCTTACCCTTCATGGCTAAATTTAATTACTTTAATTAATTAATAAATCATAAATTCTCTCAACAAAGGAAAAAGGAGACAAAATGGACACAAATCACTCACTTTTGTTGAAATGGTCCAGCCTTTTGAAACCATTTAAATGTTTGTCCCCCAATTTAGGGACAAAGCAAAGCCAATTGACCTTACCCAAGCATAACCATGGTTATCTCACTCTACCCCCTACCCTTGGGAAAATCTTATAAATAGAAGGCATTTTGAGGCATTAAAAATCCACTCCATATCTTTGAATTGCAGCAAAGCTCTGTCAATTTGCATCCATATCACTCACTTATCATTTGTCATTGCTAATTAGCTTAAATTGCTTTGATCATAGTAGATTGTTCATCAAATAGAGCTAGAATTTGATAGAATATATCTAAATTTGCATATCATATAGCTTAATTCTCATAATTAGAGTGTCACTAGTGAGGATTTGCAGCTCAGAGCCTCATTTACCACTTCAATTTAGAGAACCATGAGATATTTAGATTAATTGTGCATTATTTAGATTAGTTTGCTTTGAATAGTGTAAATTCTCTTTAAATCTTGTTATTTCATGAAGGTGTAAATCACTCACCACACAAATGGCGCCCACCGTGGGGCCCTAGGCCTCAAATTTATCAAAATTTCCACGTTATTTGCAAATTTAGGCTAGAATTGCATGATTTTGCTCACTGTTTGCAGGTTACAGGAAAGAAATCACGCCTACCAGTAAAGAAATCACGCCTACAGTAAAGAGATGTCGCTCGCGAAAATTTAGATGTCGCCTGGAGTCTGAACGCTCACGCTTCTTACCAGCAGAATCACGCTTCTGGATAAAAAAATCACGCCTGCGGACATTAGATTATCGCCTGACGCACAAAGATATGATGCCTTTGGCTATTTGGATGTCGCCTACAAAGAATTAAAAGCCGCGGCCGACGAATTAGTTCACGCCTGGTGTAAAGGGAGTTTCCTGCACTTTGCTTTTGATTTTTCGCTGTTATTATTTTAAATGTCGCTTTCATTTAATAAGATGTCGCTTATCTGAATTAGTTTGTCACTTTTGGATAAATAGTTCACGCGTTCATTTAATTTAATATCGCACGTAATCACTTTAATCTCACTTGAGCCCCTTTTGGTGACGCTCGCGGTTAAAGTAATTACGTCTTTGTTAAATTAGATATCGCCTTTAACAAAAGAAATGTCGCCTGGTATAGCATCTATTTTCTATTAGAGTAATTGCTGTTGTCGCCTGTAATAAAGATTTCATGCGTTTGTTAAATTTAATATCGCACTTGACTATTTTGATCTCGCTTGAGCCCCTTTTGGTGACGCTCACGGTTAAAGTAGTCACGTCTTCATTAAATTTGATCTCGCCTGTAGTCTGGACAATGTCGCCTGACAGTATTTTCACTATTTTGTCAAAATAAGGACTGTATGCTAACTTCACTGTCCATTTTTTTGTCTCAGGTACATGCTCTGTCACAGAAAAGTGCTCAAAAATTATTATTTTTTTCTTTTTTGCATGCAAAAAAGAAACAAAAAAGGACGTCCTATTAGAGTATACCTTGCACCTTTTGGATTTAATTTGCAAATATTTGAGTTCAAAATACATCAAGAGCATAATCAATTTGATCATTTTAAGCTTTTTGATTTTGGTTTCCCCTCACTTTGTATGAATTTGTGTTGACTAACTTGTTGGTGGAGGGAACATTTTGCCAAGGTAAGAGAAGGATTTGGAGAGAAAACGAAAAATCTACTACTTAAAAATGCGCCTAGCCTTTGCTAGCATCGTTTGAGGTATTTTTCTCATCAAGCTTGCGCTTCCCTTAAATTGTGGCATTTTCAAAGTTCAAAAACATAGTTTAATCATAAAAGGAAAAAACAAACATTTCAATTCTAAGAACCCCTTTGTCACGGGGTTGAAAAAGAACCAAATTTGATTGTGAGTGTTTGGGATAAGGGAAAAGCAATAGGGATATGCTCTTCACTCTTTGAGTGAATCAAATTTCCAAACTTGCTCTACCAAATCCACTTTTCATGCTTTCAAATGAACATGTTTAAAACTTAGTGGGCTCGCCTCCCGAGATTGCCTTAAAAGGGCCAGTGAGAGGGACAGCCCAAAGTGGGATACACTTGCTTTTGCCGCGAGAATCCGACCCACTATAAAACGAAACGCGGGTATCCTTAATGGGGTACACGACAGAAAGGATTTTAGCTCTTTCAAACTTCCTCTAGTAGTCCTAACGGATTGCGCAAAATCGTGCTTTTGTGTATGTGGGAAGCCCCTTAACATACTTGGGGGATGAAAGGCTAAAATCTATTTTGAACGGAAAACTTACTACATAACGGTAAAATAGCAAAAACTACCTAATAGAGCCATTTAAAAGCCAAATTTGTGCTAGGTAGCTTGCTTGGAAGTCTTTCTTGTGATCAAACCCGTGGAAACATTTGAGAATATACACATTAGAATGATCTAGGGACATGGTGAACTATTGATGTGTGTGTTGAGATTGTCTTCAACTTTTCAAACAAGAAGTTCCAAAGTACTTGATCAAAATACAATTAAAATTTTTAAATCTTATAAACTGATCAATACCATTTACCCATTCCAAACCAACCCAACCGGATTGAAATTCACGAAGGAAGTTTATTTGGGAAACAAATCAATCCTATTATGGAGCATAATTATCAAAGTCAAGATCAAGATCTCCATAGGAATCAAAGCGATGAGGTTTCTGAAGATGACATTGTTGACGCATCCCAAAGTCCCGTGTTTCTGGAAGTAATGGAATTACTTTTAAAGTGGGATAAAGACACATATTTTCTAGCTTTAGCTCAAGCAGGAGCTAAACTTCCTTATAATTATGACACATCAACCTTGAGAAAGAATGAGGAAAACCAAAGAGATACATCATATAAAATGCCATTCTTAATATCAAGCTATTCTTTTCAAAGTGATGAGGTGTCTAAAGATGATGTTCTGAGAGCATCCCAAGATCCTGTGTTTATAGAAATAATGGAACGAATTTTGGACTGGGATAAAGAAGCATATTTCCTAACTTTAGCTCAATCAGGAGCTAAGCTTCCACATAATTATGACACATCAACTTTAAGAAAGTATGAGGAAAAACAAAAAGATACTTTATCTAAAGAGCCATCATTAAGATCAATTTGTCCTTTCCTCTATGATGATGGGTCATCCATATCTTCATCCTCCTCACAAAAAGAAGCATTTCAGAGTGATAAAGTTATCTCAGATCAAAGGAAATTGCATAATCAACCTATTTGTGATCAAGATAATAAAGAATATGGAGTGAAAAATACCGCTCTCAAGCAAGATATAATTCAAAAACCTCCATATAGCAAGAGTAATCCTTTCATCCTTCATCCATCTCCCGAACCTCTATCTAGCAAAGACCCTCCCATAACTAGCATTCCTTTCATTTTTTCTTCATCTCCCAAAGCTCCACAATTATCCAAAATTCCTCCATCAAAGAATGAGCCTAATGATGATACTTTTCCCATTAACTATGTCTACCCTCAAGGGCTACCTCTAAAAGAAACCCAAGCTAACTCACATCTTGCTGTAGATTGTTTCCATGCTTCAAAGATCTTAGAACCCAAAGCTTCATGTGCCTCAATGCCTATTATACCTATTCAAGAGGAGCCTACACCATTCTTCCAAACATTCCCCACACATATCCAAACATCTACCTTGTCCTTAGAAGTGGCTCCATGTCAAGAAGATAATCCAAAGAGAAAAGAGATAAATAGTGATAAAGATAAAGATCAAGATCAAGATTATATACAAACCCCTCCCATATTTGATGAAGGTCCCATATCCCTTGAACCTTGTGATGATCCCCTTGCATCCTTTCATGTCTTTCAAGATGATATCCTTCCATTCCAAGAACAAAGTACCCTTCCAAGTTCCATATTTTCTCCACTTCCCGAGCAAGATCAAGATATCCCTTCCATAACTTCCAATGAGCATATTGAAAATCAAGAACAAAATACCTTCGCTACACAATTCAAAGATCCTTGTCAAGATCAAAGTATCCCATCATTTCCTTGTCATATTCCTCCATGTTCACCTCAAGAAACCATCATTCTTCCAAATCCATTGCAAGATAATAAATCCCTTCAAGCTTCAGTTGACCCTATCAAATGTGTTCCTATCAAAGCTATTCATGAGCCTACTAGTATAAAGATAAATCTTAAAGATGAGAACGTTGACGATGGAGCTCCTTCCAAAGATATTGATATCCCTTTCACACCTTATATCCCTTCATTCAAATACAACCACATACCTCCACTATCCTCCAAATCCATTTTGGGTGCCTATGTCCCAAAACAAAAGTCTTCATCCCTTCCATCCATATTAGGTCCATATATTCCCCCATCAACCATTCCTATCATCCCTAGTTATCCATTCACTTACCCTACCATGTATCAAGATCAACAAAGACACACATACTTGAAGAATGTCCAAACACCAATCCATATGAACCATCCATATTATTCCTATTCATCCACAATTCCTAAGTCTTTTGGAAGCAATGTTGATGTGCAACATAAAAATCATAAATCCAAGAATCCATATGTGCATCAAAATCACAATGTCCCATCTAATCGACATGTGAATGAAAAGAAAAATGAAATATCCAAAAGGCCGCAAAGGTCCATCAAGCAAAAAGAAAAAAAGAAAATGTGGGTTCCTAAATCCCTCATTGAAGAAATGCATTCAAAAGCATTCCAAAAGGAAGAAAAATCAAAGAATATTTGGATTCCCAAGTCATTGTTAAAAGACTTGCACACAAAAGAAGAATCAAAATTGACATTCAAGCTTCCAAAGGCTTCCATTCCATCTCCTTCCAAACATCCTTCATCTTCTTACATCCCAAAATCCACTACCTCAAAAAGATCCTTACCTTCATCATCTATTGTTCCTCCATCATTCCACCACTCTTCAAAGTGTGTGTCAAAGTTGATCTTGCCAACATTTCCATCCACAACATACCTTCTTCTTATCCTCACATTCATTTTCCAATGCATACTTTCCATACTTCCATCCCTCTTATCAATACCTTTGAGCATCCTAGTCATACCCATGGTTTATTATAGCATATCTTTCAAAGGAGCATTGTCCAAAGATTCTAATGTTGGGAAAATATTGAAAAATACAAAAAAAGAAAAAAATAAAGAAAAAAAGAAAAAAATGAAAAAAGAGAAAAAGTGCCTTGGTGAAAACCTAGCAATAGGCACCTTGGTAGCAAAAATAAAAAGAAATAAATCTAGGGTGAAAACCACTTCTTGTGGCGCCTTAGACAAGTACCATGATGAAAACCTGGCAAACAGGCGTCATGCGTAATTCTTCCTTCTTGCACTCTACACTTGGGGGTAAGTTTCATCCATGCCATCTTCCATCTTCTTATCATTTACCTCACTTTCATCCATATTTCCTCTTTCACCTTTCATCTTGACAAGGTTGAACACATCCATGAGCATTGAGTATCTTAACATCCATTATCCTTTCCATCAGCTTATGTACTTGCTGCATCCATGTTACCCTATCATGATCTTGCTTATCCCAAATTCACCTTCATCATTCCTTGATAGCTTTTTCATAATCCCAAAACATCCCATCATAGCCTCCATCACTCCTTTATCCAGATTGTGTTATCTTATCCACATCTTACCCAAATTGACCCTTGGTCTTGATCAAGAAAATAAAAAAAATTGTTATCAAAAACTTCTTGACATGTCCACTCTTTTGGATCACTCCTTTTCATGGCAGAAGATCGTTATCCTATACACTATCTAGCCCTGCACAATTGACTTCCATGGCTTATCCAAAAACATGCTTCACATTGCTATATCATTTTTCCTTAGCTTGGGTACTCTTGAGGAGATAGTCCTATGGGTCACATTCGCATACTTCTTCCATCATAGCCTTTCCATCTCTAATCCATCAGCTTGAAAATCCATCTTTCATGTCCTATATCTTGCTAGACATTGGGGGCAAACCAATGTGATCTTGTTTGAGAGCTGGTAAAAAGGAAAGCATAAAGTGCTTTTGAGATGCATCTTGCATAAACCGAGCTTCGGTAATATTTTGGAAGTTTGTCCAAGTCCAACATTTTTTCTATCCAACTGGGGCATTTGATCTTAATCAGCGGATTTCAATAACATGCATGAATTCACATGAAGCAAGGCATTAATTCAAAAGGATTCAATAGTACAATATTTAGTCACATCAAAGAGGGAATTATAAGAGCTTCAGAAGAGAGAAGAAGATTTTCGTGAACCTTTGATGGATATCATTGTTCACTACCCAAGAATTCAATTACCATAACTTGATCCATGAGCCTTCATTGACTTTATTATTCGGGATTAAAAATTGACAAAACACTTTAAAAAGATCAGAATGCTTGGAAATACTTTTTGAAAATCATGAAACATTGCAAAACACTTGAAGCTTTCTTTTGATGATCTTTTCTTACATTGATTTTATCACATCTTTTTAGCTAATTGATGATGTTTCGACTAGATTGGCGATGATGGAGACATGATATTTTTCTTGCCTTTGAGTGACTGTCTTGAGGGATATCCAACAACTTATGTGAATTCATCTAATGACATGGTCATCAAAGAACCATTGAGGACTTTCATATAGGGTGGAAGGTTGACCTTTGCTTGTTTATGCAACATTGAATTCGTTGAAACTGGTATTCATACTCTCATAGTTGGTTTATTCGACTAGTGTGGGTTGTACTAGTTTCCAAAAGGAGGTTACCAAATGCGATAAAAAGTGGTATTCATATCATCATGTCAGTGGGCAGTGGTGATTGTACTTGCTTTTCGGTCCCAAAGTGCTCAATGATGAAAATTTATCCTCAAGGCATTTATTTGCTAAAAGCTAGTGACACTTAGCTGCATTGCATTGCATTATCATGGAAGGTTAATTGCATTATCATGTTAGATTAATTGCATTTGCATTTGTTTGTAGTATTTTTCCAAGGGAAAAGGGGGTCATTCAATTGAAATCTTGATCAATCATAAAATGGGTCATTCAATCAAGAATCAAAGAAAGTCCATAAATCATAAGTGTCCATAATATCAAAGATCCATGAACTTTGTCTAATCAAAGATACAATGTCATCAAAGTGATACATCCAAGTCCTGATCAATAACTGAAATATCATGATACAATATCAACAAACTGAAAGAGCTCCATAATCAATCATCTCAATAACATGTACTCTAGCTGGGTCAAACCCATGACTTAAGTCCAAATATCCAAGAAGCTAAGGTCCGTATATATATATCATTTACGGAAATGTGCCTGTTTGGAAAATCAAGGGAATCATATAAGTATTCTATATTAGTGAATCATCTTACGTCAATCAATCCTATCAAAGTATCAAGAAATCACACCCAGTACCATTGTTCATGTCTCTGTGTCCTGAGAACGAAGCAGCAGTATCAACTGTATCAGTTTTCACACTGATCAGTTATCCCATATCAGTTTTACTATCCTATGAGATTGACAAATCACATTCATTGGTACCATTATCCTGTTATCCTAATCACTTGTTTTGCTTAACTACAACAGACCTATCTATCTTGGATATGCAAATTGTGAGTCATGGCAAATCATCAATATTTTTCAGAAATCAAAACATATTCCAACTACTTAACAATCTTTTAAATCAAGGACTCAATATGTTTTATTTCTGAGGGGGCATCAGAGTATCAAATGGGCATCACATCAAAAACATTTATCAGTGGGGCATATCATATCATATCAGTATCATATCATATCATATCATATCATATCATATCATATCATATCATATCATATCAAGTATCATATCAGGAGGCAAATCAATTGCATATCAGTTTCATATCAAATCTATCATCATATCAAATCTGTCATCATATCAAACCTATCAACATATCAGCAATCAATTAACCCAGGACCTTTATCAATCAACCCAAGACCTTTATCAATTAACCCAAGACCTTTATCAGTGAACCCAGGACCTATCATCATATCAGGACCCATATCATATCAGAGGCATCAGAATCATATCAGCACCATCATCAGAGGCACATCATCGTCATCAGGAAGTACATCAATCAGAATGATCAGAGGCATATCAGAACCAAGGACATGAATTAGATCATCATACTAAGGGAGTCTTTGAATCGGTGTTCTTCGCACATCAACTCAAAGAGGGGCATTTGTAGACATGGAAAATTGGCAAAGGCTTAAATCAATCAAAAGGTGCATCAAATCATCAAAATAGCATGAAAAATTGATAAATGGAACAAAGGCAATTTGAATCAAAGAAAAATTCAATTAAATGATTAAATGATTAAATAAGGCTTGAAAAGGGGAAAAACACTAAGAAATTGATTAAATTCAATTAATGACATAGTGGTTGAAAGCAAAAATCAAAATGAACCTCTTACCCTTCATGGCTAAATTTAATTACTTTAATTAATTAATAAATCATAAATTCTCTCAACAAAGGAAAAAGGAGACAAAATGGACACAAATCACTCACTTTTGTTGAAATGGTCCAGCCTTTTGAAACCATTTAAATGTTTGTCCCCCAATTTAGGGACAAAGCAAAGCCAATTGACCTTACCCAAGCATAACCATGGTTATCTCACTCTACTCCCTACCCTTGGGAAAATCTTATAAATAGAAGGCATTTTGAGGCATTAAAAATCCACTCCATATCTTTGAATTGCAGCAAAGCTCTGTCAATTTGCATCCATATCACTCACTTATCATTTGTCATTGCTAATTAGCTTAAATTGCTTTGATCATAGTAGATTGTTCATCAAATAGAGCTAGAATTTGATAGAATATATCTAAATTTGCATATCATATAGCTTAATTCTCATAATTAGAGTGTCACTAGTGAGGATTTGCAGCTGAGAGCCTCATTTACCACTTCAATTTAGAGAACCATGAGATATTTAGATTAATTGTGCATTATTTAGATTAGTTTGCTTTGAATAGTGTAAATTCTCTTTAAATCTTGTTATTTCATGAAGGTGTAAATCACTCACACATACAGGAATGTTTAGAGAGAAGATAAGGTGTGCTCTTATGGAATACCATTTTTATTTCCTTGAGGATGTTATTAGAAATGAGGTTGATCTTCAAACTCAAGAGATTAAAAAAGAGAAATGGGTAATCTACAAAAAAACTATAGACTTCATAAGATACTTTGATAAGGGTTATGACCCATTGAAAGCTTTTGAACCATGGGCAAGGAAGATTGATGCCCTCATGGATCATTTTGAGGGAATCATGCAAGCAGTTAATGAAAAGAGGGCTTTGGTGAGCAAAGAAGACCCAGATAGGGAAAAAATAATTTTGAGCTAGCCAGGGTACACAAAGTTGACCCCAAGGGGCACTTATACCGTACAATAGAGGAAGGGCTATAGTGTTCTTCTTCCAATTCAGCAAAGAGATGTGACTCTTCCATCTACTTCTAAAGGGAAAATACCTATGGATAGCCCAACAACACAAGAGCCCTCTCCAAAGAGGTAGAGACAAGAGGAGTCTAGACCAGAGCAAGATGTATACTCTCCTTCTCAATCCCCCTTACAATTAGATGAACATGGAGTTGCCCAATAGTTGGTGCAATTGAGTAATCAGGGAAACATTTTTGTTTCCAATGATGAGTTACAAGAGGGAATGCTAGAAGCACCCAAAGAAATAGAAATGGATCTTACAATGGCAGAGTTCAAGGGTAAGCAAATAGACCCAATTTTGAAACAGGCTAGTGATTATTTTATTTCTAATGACAAGTTTGTAACAACTAGGGCATTTTTTCAATTTTTACAGGACAATGAAAATAAACTAGTTCAAGGAAATTTGTGAGAAAAAGATAGAGGAATTCCCTGATAGGGATTTGACCGAGATTGAAAATAAGACAAAAATGGAAATGATGAAGAAATTTGAGAAAATTACCCCTGAGGAAGGAAGACCTATGATTCATACTGCGGGAGTGTTGATTCTTCCTGAGTGGGATATTGCAAATGTAATTATCTTTGATCAAGTCAGGAGTAAAGTGAGAACCCTCACTACTACGAAACAAGCACAATAGGCTGGTAGGGGTATTAATTTCTCTGGTGATCACACAACTTTGGTCATGTGGTCCCTTCAAATGGAAGAAAATAAATGAAAGAGAGAGTCTCTCTCTTTAGACTATTCTGGAAATTTATTAGTCCAGAGAGTTGGTGAGACTTCTAGTGTGGAGGCCTCAAACATCATTTTGTAAATAGCCAAGTTCAATGTGAGGGTCGTAGAAAAAGATGCATAGGAAAAGGAAGAGTTAAGGATTAAGTTTGAAACTATCCTTAAGTCTTATAATGAGCTAAAAATAGATTTGATCCAAAATGACAAATTGATTGTAAATCTGTCTAGACCACAGGACCACAGGTCACCCCAATTGATGTTAGCTAACAAGCCTGCAATGGCCTTTTCTTCCAACCCCATTATTGAGTTCCCACCATCTCCTCTGCCAGAAGAAAATAAAGATGCAAGGATCAGTTGGGAAAAGCAACAATTGGCTAAGGAGACAAGTAAATTGAGGGAGATTAGGGTGCAACTTGAGAAGGAAAAGAATGAGCATATGAAAGCTAGATCCCTAGCAAATTAGAAATATGAGGAGAAAATAAAAGAGGCATTGATGCGGTTTGCACATAATCTCAAGCCTTCAATTTTGTTTGATCATGCTAGTAGGTTACAAATTTTTCTTACAACTTTGAATAAAGATAGAGATGAGTGGGGGCCAGTTTTGAATAAGTGGATTGAAAGGTCCCCAAATGTAAGATTATTTCGATGGCTATCCAAGGGCCAAGTTGATCCTGATTTGTTAATCAAGCTGGTGCATCAGAATGTCAAAAGGCTTGTAGAATATAGTATAATTTTGGATGATTTTAAAAGGAAGTCTAATGTACTAAAGAAAGAGTTAACACATCCAAATTGTGAAATAATACCAAGTGTTTTCAAGGCTACTAGTGAATTAAAGGAATTATACAAGTGGAGAGAAGAGATGGATGAGATTTTCTCAGAAAGAATAATAAGTGTTTTGGAAAACACTTCTTCCTTTATCCACACCATCAAGTTTTTAATAACTACTAAATCAAAGTTTGAGTATATTCAGCAGAAGGTTAGGAAAATGGAAGACAAGTAGGGAAAACTATGCAGTAAGAAGGCTAAATTTGCTAATTTTGATTTTTGAAGTGAAGATGTGTTCAATAGGTCGAGGTATCAGTACATTCCCAATGCAAAAAATGTGGATACTCCACCTACTTCTTGAGCCAAGAAAAAATTATTGTAGGAACAACCACGAAGAAATGGCGATCAAATTTGCTTGAAGGGACCAAGGAAAGATTGAAGACATAAAGTAAGGCAGCTCACTTCCAGAATATCTGTCCAAATCTGATTGAGGCATTTATTGTAGACCTAGTAGGGTTGTTGTAAATTTTTAGGGTAAAAGTTTTGTAAACCCTAATATGATCAGTAGCTTGTTGCACTTCCTTGTATATAAAAGGATTTTCCACAATCATGTTAGGCATTGGGAGTTTAGGTGTTAAGAAGAAAAATATTTTGAAACCCTAACCCTCAGTCAAGGATAGTAACTTTTCGTATCATTTCTTGCCAAGTAATAGAGAAGAAGCACATGTTGCTAATGTCATTTAGTAGGCTTTCTATTCAGCATATATTGTATACAAATGATCAAAGGTTATACTTAATATAAATCTCAAATCTTTTCCTCTCCTTTATGTCTTTTATGTGAATTTTCTAAGTCTATCAAAGACTTGTATGTATGTATTTTTCTCTGAGTTCTGATCTAGGATTAGATTAAATATTTCTCAAAGTGAGATATATGTTCATTTGATTTTCATAAGGATTATCTACAAGTAGGAAAGGGTTGGGGTATTTATGTATATGTTTTTAGATCAGATTCTATAAGGATCCTTGTATTTACTCTATTCTCTACTATTGCTCACCCAATGGATAAGGCACTGGCCTGTGCAGACCTATCTTTATTTTAGGAGGAATGATTGAAACTATTATAATTAGAAACATAAAATCAAAACTAGTCATTTTAATTCCATTTACTTTAAATAGTTGTCCTACCCAGTGATGGAGAGTCAATTAATAATAGGTTGTTGTTTAGTACTTTCTCACTGATATCTGTTGTTAGATCTAGTATCAAGTAAAGAACATAGTTATATCTATTGGATCAGGTGTACCCACCTTGGTTTTACAAAGCCAAAAGTGAAGAGGGTAGTCTTGTCCCTATAGTTGGTCGAGTTGCCTATAGATTTCTCACATTTGGAACTAACCCCTCCTTAATATCAGTCATAGGTATATTGGTATCTCATGGAGTGTAAAATCTTTTCAAGAACCAAAAAAATGGCCACTCTACTGGGGACTTGCTACAATCAGTTCTAAATAATGTAGGTACAAGTTGAGCTGGACTCCTGGCTTGGTTATTTTAAAGCCATTGGTTACTATTTAATACACAAAGTTATTCCTCTTTGCCTAAGTTTTCCTTTTCCTTTTTACTCTTTTCCTTGATCAACAAAAGAATATCTTATTAAAAACCCAGTTTACTTGGGTGACGAATCTTAGAGATCTTTGTACTAGTGTTGATGAAAATTATTTTTATTACAATGAGTTTCAAGAATACAAGGTCCTAGAGAAAGGAACATATAGAAGAAATTTTGGAAGGTGAACTTCCAGCCACATCTAGACGTGGTCAAATCAAAAGAGAAAAGATTACTAATGACATGTCCTTTACATGGAAGTAGAAGGGAAATTCAAGATAGGAAGGTCTTGTTCCTCCTAGCCAGTAATGAAATGCCTCAGAATATGAAGAAGTTGTTGATTTAGGTATGAACCAATATGAGGATTATTATTTTCCTTTAGAGAGAGATGTTGAAAAGTTACCCTATAATATGAAGATAGTCCCTAACAAATGGCATGGAGTAGAGAGAAGGTCTAGAAGCAAAAGTAGTAATAGACAAGATTTTGTCCCTCCTTTCACCCTTGGTTCTTCATTACCCTAAGGTCTCCATGAGTCCCAAGATCAACAAGAAGAGCTTCAAGCACATCAGGTTGAATCTAAAAAAAAATTTCCTGATTATGAGGAAATTTTTGAAGAGGTGTATGATTTAGAAAGGAAAATTCATGAGCAAGAAGCTATTAGGAAAAAAAGAGAGAGGGAAAAGGAAGAGAAAATCAGACATGCAATGATAAGAGCTGAACAATTGAAAAGGCAATTGTTAGACCTGGAAACAATAAATTATGTCCCTATACTTGAATAGATAAGAGAGCAACCCATTGTCCAAGAATTCTTTGAGATAAGACACTCCAAGGATAGAGGTAAGAAAAAGGCTGTGGGAGTTTCAATTAATGAGCTAAGAGGGAACATGAATTGCTGGCCAGGGAATTAGAGAAAGTAGAATTAGAGGCTTTAGCATTAGAAATAAGAAAGAAGATAGATTTTCCCAAAAGTTCAATAGGACCTACTAATGTTGCTACCTCATTTTTAACACAAGGAGGAAATGCTACTACTATTGCTAACTAGGCAAAAAGTGTTCCCCCACCAGGTGGACTCAAGATTTCTACTATGTCAAACACTAATGCATCAACATCACAGGGTGTTGGTTTATCTAACATAGGGCCTATTCATGAAAGGTGTAAATAGTTGGTTTTTACGAGCATTCCAGGATATCCCAACCCCATACCTAAGGATATTAGAAAGAAGCTTCCAAAATTCACTAGAAGTAATGTTATCACCTATGAAGAACACTTGAAAAGGTTCATTGATGTGATAGATGATTACAACATTGTACCAAATGATGTAATTATGAAATTGTTTGTACAATCTTTGATAGAAGATTCAAGAGATTGGTTTAGGGCTTTACCACATGGTAGCATACCCTCATGGGATCAGCTTAAGCATTGTTTCAAGGAACAATATGGTGATAAGACAAATGAGAGCTTTGTGTTAAATTAATATAATAACATCAAGAAAAATTTCAATGAGGATGTTGTTGAATTTAATGTCAGATTTCAAAAGGCCATGCATAAAATCTTGCAGGTCATCAGATTGGATGATAGAGTCTATCTTGTCACTTATTTGAATGCCTTTGATTCTAAATGGGTTACATTTTGAGGGACAAGAACCCAAGGAATCTTGTAGAAGCTTACAAGTTGGTTGTGAACATAGAAAGTAACCGTAGAATCTCAGGGAAATTGGGAAGAAGGGAAGATAACAAGTCACAAATGTTGAACAAAAAGGAACCTGGAAAGCCTACAAATCTAAAACCAAAGGATTATGATAGTTTGAAGAAGATTTTGAAGGTGATAAAGGATTTGAATCGTAGTGAAAATAGAACCAATAGGGTTTTAGGTAATGACAAGCCTTCCTTTAATAATTTCAATAAGCTACCAAGGATGCAAAATTATCCTTACAACACTCAATGGAAGGATGGGAAGCCTATACTCCCAAAAAAAAAAGGATAAACCAAATGATAGGACTCTGGAATTATTGCAATGAAATTCAATGAATATGGTTGAAGAAGTCCCATGGTGTATAGTATGTCAATCATCACATGATCCTAATTATTGTGTTATATCCTAGAGTGTCTCTACACAAGAAGAACAAGAGTGTAATGAGGAACAACCTTATGATGACCAGGGATGTGGCATGACTTCCTCTCACATTTGGGATAAAGTTGATTCTACTAAGGAAGATGAGAATCAAGATGTTTTAAATTCTCAGGTTAGAAATGAGTCATATCATCAACAAGTTTTTTCAGATGAGGAAGACGATAAGGTAGATTATGTCTAGTGCAATGCTCTTAAAGATGAAGAAATAGTTGTTTTGAAAAGGCCATCTAATGAATAAATTGCCTTGATAAAAGTGGATATGGTTACTCAAGCTAAAACAAATTACAACTTAAGAAATAGAGTAGTTGGTGATCCAAGTCAGAAGTCTGCTCGTATTTTTATTAAAAGGATAGAAAAGGGTGTAAAGGCATCCCAAAGTAAGCAAAAGGAAGCTGATGTTGTTAAGGTCAAAGTGAAGAAAAATGTTAAGCCTAACATTATTTATAAAGTGAAAAATAGATCTTCAGATGAGGTTGCTCTAGCTTTACAAAAGGAATTAAAAATCTAGACTAGGGAGACCTTAAATACATCCACACAGAACGATGACAAAGAAATTGCAAATGTAAGGCAAGATACGTTTGATTCAAAATATGTTCCAATTGATATGAGCAAGATGCTATCACAAATTACTATTAAAATCCCTTTGTTGGAGATGATAAGGATTGAGGAACATAAGGAAAAAGCTCTGAATTGGGTGAATGGTGTGGTATCCACAGATGCCCAAAAGATAGAAAGGATTGATAAGCAAGTAGCAACTTGGGATGATGAAAATGAAAGTCAAAATGAGGAAATTGTTTCTAAAATTCCTCAAATTTATTTGGACACAAATGTTGTTAGCACTTCAATAGGAATAGTTGGTCCTTTCTTTTTAACCTTGTTGATAAATGGAAAGTTATTAAAGAATTGTATGATTGATTTAGGAGCATCAAATATTGCTATGCCCACTAAAGTTTTGAAATCTTTGGGGCTGAAAGTGGATACCCCACATGGGAGATGTCAGGCTATGGATTCAAGAGAAGTACCAGTTGTTGGTACTATCAAGGCTCTGCCCTATAGACTGGTAGCATACCCTGACAAACAATTGACCATGAGTTTCTTAGTAGTCAATATCCCTCCTCAATATGGGATGTTGTTGTCAAGAAAGTGGAGTGCCTCTATGGGAGGTAGCATACAGTGTGATCTATCTTTTGCTACTTTCAACTTTGAAGGACAAAATATCAAGGTTTCTAGGGAACCTAGGACTCCACACATGATTGAGGAGGAAGACACCATGAACTATTTTTTAGATATTGACATCAATGCTTTTAGAGTCCAAGATAAGGAAATAGAAGAGGGTGTTGAATCTTCCCTAAAATCATATAACCAGAAGGAATGGACTGACCTTGAAATTTTTTGGACCATGTACTTTGGTGGACCAAGTCCAAAAGAAGGGTCTGGAGCTGGAATATTGCTTATATCTCCAAATGGTAAAAATTTCAAATTTTCTTTCACTTTGCTATTCTCATGTACAAATAATGTTGCATAATATGAAGCCCTATTGATATGCCTAAGGTTAGCATCAAGGCATGGCATAAGATGTTTGAAAGTGATGGCTGACTCTGAATTGATAATTTCCCAAGTAAGGTCAAAGTATGCATCAAAAAATTAGAAATTGAAACAATATAGAAATGCAGTGTGGGATGAAATTAAAAGCTTCAATGCTTTTAACATTTATTGGGTGGAAAGAAGTCAAAATAGAATGGTTGACTTGTTAGCTAATGTGGCTTTAAGGCCAGAAGATATTACATTTGCTGACATATCTAATATAGAAGTTCAAGCTAGACCTTCCATCCCTGCCAATGTGGAAAATTGGCAAGTTTTTTCTGATGATCAGGACATATTGGGATTTTTGCAATGTCAGTCTCATTTTGGTGACAAGGAAATGGATTTCAGTGCTTATGTTGATATAGTGAATGGTAAAGAAATTGTGTTTGGAAGGGAAGTGTTGCAGTTAAAATGAAACATAATTCCCAAGAGATTAGTTTCTCTTGAAAGGGCATTTGACAATAAAGACTAGGTTTTTTCTTCTAGCACCGATAAAACAAATGATCTTGAGGAAATAAATCTAGGTACAAAGTTGGTGTCTAAAATGGTTTACATAGGTAAGATCTTATCCCCTAGAACTAGAAAAAAATTGATTGATCTTCTTAGGAAATTCAGACATGTTTTTGCATGGTCTTATGAAGACCTCAAGGCTTATAGAGAAGACTTTTTTCAACATGAGATCCCATTAAAGGAAGGCACTAAACCTTTCAGACAGAAATTAAGACTTGTTAACCCTACCTTGGCACCCAAAATGCAAGGAGAGCTCAAGAAGATGATAGACGCTAGAATAATTAAGCCTATTAGACATTCCACTTGGGTCTCAAGCTTGGTCCCTATTAGAAAAAAGAATGGTGATATCAAACTTTGTGTTGATTTCAAGAACATTAACATAAATTCCTTGAAAGATAATTATGGGTTACCAAACATGAAAAATATGTTGCAAAACATGATAGGATCAGAGTTGATTTCCATGATGGATGGTTTCTCTGGATACAATTAGGTTATGGTTAAGGAATCAAAACAATTTAAGACTACATTTACAACCTCATGGGGGACATATGTTTATGTAAGAATTACCTTTGGATTAACTAATGCTAGTGCCACTTTCTATAGAGCTATGGATGTAGATTTTTCTGATTTCATTGATAGATTTATGGTAGTATATCATGATGGCCTTACAACATTTTCAGCCAAAGAAGGACAAAACTGCCAACACTTGCAAAAAAATTTCATCAGAGCATTAGAATATGGGGTCTCTTTAAAACCAAAGAAATGTGCTTTTGGTGTGGTGGAAGGAAAGCTTATAGGTCATATTGTTTCAAAAGATGGGGTGAGAATAGACCTTGAGAGAGTTGAAGCTATTGACAAGTTATCACAACCTAGGAACATCAAAGGAGTACAGTCCTTTCTGGGACAAGTAAATTTTTTGAGAAGATTTATTACAAATTTTACGGAGGTCAGTATACCTATATCAAGAATGCTTAAGAAGGAAGCAAAGGTTGAATGGAATGTTGAAGCAGTACAAGCTTTCATGGATATCAAATAGGATATTAAAGATGCCCCAGTTTTGAAGACACTAGATTACAGTAAACCTCTATAGATTTTTTGTTTTGCATCTGCCCACATTGTTGCAGCAGTATTATTATAGAAGAATGCAAATGGGTTTGAGAAACCTATTTCTTTCCTTAGTAAAACTCTACAAGTAGCATAAATAAACTATGACATTGTTGAAAAATAGGCTTATGCCTTGCTTAAGGCTATCAAAGCATTTAGGTGTTATTTGGCTGGAGCCATGGTGGTTGCTTATGTTCCAAGTGCTACAGTCAAAGATATATTGGTCCAATAGGAAGTTTCAAGAAGAAGATGTAGGTGGATCAATAGGATCTAGGAATTCAATATTGATATTCATATTACAAAGTTGGTAAGAGGGTTAGGCCTTGCAAAACTAATGGCCCAAAGGAACTTGACTGCAAATCAAATAAATGTGTTGGAGGAAGATCAAAGACCTTTTATTTGCAATATGGACTATTGTGAGTGGTACAAGGATATTGTTATGTACCTACAAAAAATGATCTTACCCCCTAAGTTGGATGATAACAAGAAAATGACTATTAAGCTCCATTCCTTGAAGTATGAAATCATAAGTGGTGAGCTATGGTGGAGAAGTAATGAGGGTGTCTTACTCAGATGTGTGGATCAGGATAAAGCCAAAATCTTGCTAAATGAAATACACAATGGGGTTTGTGGAGGACACTATATGGCAAAGACTATAGCTCACAAGATTATTAGTTCAGGATTTTGGTAGCCATGACTTTTTAAGGGTACCCACCAGTTTGTAAAAAGATGTGACCCTTGTCAAAGATTTGCTGGGAAGCTGAAATTCAGTGGAAATTTACCCCTCAAACCAATTACAGTTCAAGCCCCTTTCCAAAAGTGGGGTATGGATTTTATTTGATAAATCCCTAGTAAGTCCAATGGTGGACATTCTTATATCTTGGTAGAAACTAATTACCTCACTAAGTGGGTTGAAGCTATCACCTCCAAGAAAGAAACTAGTAAGGTAGTAGTGGACTTTGTAATGCAAAATATTCTTACTAGGTTTGGTTGTACAGAAACAATGGTGGTTGATAATGCAATGTGTTTTAGATCATAGGAGTTGTGGATTTTTGTTAGAAAAATAGTATTAAAATTTCATACTCATCTCCCTATAATCCACAGGGAAATAGCCAAGATGAATCCAGTAACAAAAGCTTGATTAAAATATTGAAAAGAGTATTGGATAAAAATAAAAGGGCTTGGGATTCAAAATTTCTACAAGCCTTATGGGCTGATAGGGTTATAATAAAGAAAGCAATAGGATGTGCCCCTTTTGACTTAGTCTATGGGATCAATGCCAGGTTGCCCCAAAATAATTTGTTGCAAATCTATTAGTCCATCCAAGCATATGATGATGATCTGGAAGATGAAATGATTATCAGAATTAATGATTTGATCCAGCTAAATGAGGTAAGAAATGATGCACATGCCAGAAATGAGAAGATTCAGGCCTAGTGTAAGGTTCTGTATGACAGAAGGACTACTCAGAGAGATTTTGAAAATGGTGATTTGGTCCTAATGTAGAATGCAAGACTGGAAACTAAGGGAAAGCATGGGAAATTTGATCCCATTTGGTTGGGCCCTTATATCGTTGAGGAAAAATGGGGACCAAGTTCATATCTACTGAGGAATTTGACAAGAGAACTCATGGAATTACCAATTCATGGGAAATTCTTAAAATTTTACTTCTCCTAAGATTTTCTAAGCTTATTAGGAAGTTTTAGTTTTGGGTTTTGTGTACAGCTACTTGCTTTTAGTTGAAGTTTTGAATTGGTCTGCTCTTCCAGGAGATTCCAGTTTTCTCATTATATCTATAGGAGATACACGTCCCTGAGTATGAGCCACTATTAGTACTATTTTAAAATTTTGATCCTCATATTTCAAATTTTTGGTGAACTACTATTTTTAACATAGAAAGGAGCCATGTTGCTAAAACCCTAGTTTGACATGAACTTCGTTATGTTTGAACATTACTTTTTCACTCACTAAGACTTCCAATAAAACATGTGCTATTATGAATCTTTATAAAGATGTCTCTTTCATGTGTTGCATGGTTAGGTTTTGAGTGGGGTCCCTTTTTAATAAATTCATCTCAAACCTTAATGTTCCCTGTTTAATTCTTCAAACCATCTGATCCTTTTTGATCTAGCGGCTGTAGTTATATTTCAAAGCTCTGAGTTGTCATATTTTCTAACATACGCTTTAGTGACAGGGTGACACCTGTTGAAAGTGGGCCCATCTTCAGTAGTCTGTTGTTGAGTAAAGATTGGAATGCATCAACGACTGTCGTTATACTGTTGGGTCAAGTTGATCATTTTTTAATCCTTGTGCTTTAGCGACAAGCATCCGATTTTACATATAGGATGCAGTTTAAAGTGGCCCCTTAATTGTCAGGTGATGGTGAGATGTTCATTTTTGATTGGTTGAAAGAATAATGATGTGGCAGTTGTTCATGTATTTTGATGTTGGGAAAGAAAAGGTAGTATGTCCACCTGCCAATTTTTATGACATGGCTATTTTTGATTGGGTGAAGAGCTAGTGAGGGTTTGAAGTGGGACCAAAGTTTGCAGATGAATAATGATTGTCTGATTAAAGTAGCATCAATGGTTGTCGCTTTATCTTAAACTAACATACTTGATAGTTTTCTCTTTGTGGTACAGTGACAGGTTGACACCTGTCTCTTATGCTGTCAATTTCTAGTGCTTCAAAGTCTTCAGGTGCTTCCACGTGTTCATTTGTACAGTGGGGTCATTCTTCTTACGAGATGGTAAAAACTTGTTAGGTTGTAAGGGGATCTATAGTTGTTGTATTACCGTGATTGAAAGATGCTTAGTTTTTAGGTTTGTGAAATAGTGATAGGTTGACACCTATCCAGGGCGATCAAGTTAAAATAAGTTGCACATGCATAATTTTGAAATGTTCTCATTGGTCAAGAACTAAGTTTTGGGAAAGGTATTAAATGATTACAATATTGTTTTTTCCAGCTGTCTTATGTGTTGAAATAAGGTAATGATCAACGCTTCAAGTTTAAATTTTTGCTAGGTGACGTTGTTTCACTTCATGTGAATGTTGAAGCCACTAGTTTTAAGTAATGGCAAACTTAATGAGTTTCATGTGGATGATCTGCAATAGGTTGGAAAAATACTACATATCCTAATTTGACTATTGAAATTTTCACCTCTTTTCAAAGTATCTTGGTGAAAGAACTAGTTTTTCCTGTGGAGCATTATCAAGTGATTTTTATCAAGCATCTGGTAGGCTAGTTTTTAACTTGACAGTGCATAATTTTTCAAGGAAAGGAAGTTTGGGTGATTTATTTTCCTGTTCTTGTTATCTTGTGGCACTAGGGGTTTTTATTTCTAGTGTTTATATGTTTATTGAAAACCCTAGTTAAGATGTCACCTAAAAGAGAACTCTTGGGCAAAATAGAGTATAAGGATAGAGGTTTTTTCAAAGATTTGATGCAGTTGCTCCCACATTCAGAGAATGGGGTATCTCAAATAAAGAAATTTGTCCCAAAAAACCCTATGGATTTTGTTAATGAGGGACTTTATGACCAAGTGTTATGCATGAAGGATGCCCATGTAGGAAAAGATTAAAATGGCTTGATCTTGTTTAAAGTAGTGTACTCTTAGAGAAATTCATGTGCCCCTCTTAGTAACATCTAGCAATTTGATATAGGGAAACTAATTATGCCTGGAGTTTTCATGGATGCAGACCTACTAATACAGATTGAAAAATGTTATGAACCTATCACCAGGTGTGTTAAGGATATACATGGAAGTGATTTGATAAGTGTTAAAGATGATGAGATTAGAGAGGTTTTCTCATTAAATGATCCTTCTGTTGGGTTGGAAAGGATTGATTTTGAGGAATTTACTGAATATATGAGGCACAGAGAGACTATCTCAGGTCAGGGCCTTTAAGGGATTTCTAAAGCTAGATTAGTGCCATGTGTATGGTCAGTAAGAGTACACCTGAACCTTTCAAGTTGGACCTTTTTAGCTTAAGAGCATGCGGTGTATACAAGTTCTTGGCCCTAATTTTTGGACAAGATGAGGCTACTCATATGTCAATCCCTTATATGTTCATGATGGTACAACCTCTACTGTTAGAAATAGGAAATACTAAGAGGGGGGGTGAATTAGTATTTCAAAAACTTTTTCTTTGCCCACTTATGCATATAACAGATTACTTTAGTGCATACAAAGATTATCAAGCTGATTAACAAACATAGCAGTAAATAGAAAGAACTCATAACACATCATATGTTCTCGAAGAAACCCTGGCCAAGGGAAAACCCCGGTGGGGATGGTACCCACAAAGATCACTAATCAAAAGTATCTTGTTAGGGATATTGGACCCTTTTAGGAGTCAATTTACAATGTATAGTAGATCTGTCCTAGTTAAAGGACTTTAGGCCTTGTTAGAAGCCTTAACCCTATTAGGAGTTAGATTACAAAACCTGATCACCAGCTGAGTTCACTGCCCAAATAGGTAATACAAAAATGTTTCTAACTGTAATATGGTACTACTTACAACTTCACATCAATAGCCTTTGCTGCTATCACAATAAACAACTATCGCAAGTTATCTTTTCTTTCTTTTTACATATCACTTACTTCTTTCATTACATTTCAAGTATGCCTAATATATGAGTTATTAAAGCTAATAAATTTACATGGTCGGCATCCAAAATCATTATCAAAGATTAAACATCTAGGATGTCATCCCTTCTTAATGTTAAGTCATTATTTTGACAAGCAAAAACAATCCCTTAACTCTTTCGCTAAAATTGTCTCCAAAACTGCTCTGTCTGCAAAAACTATCTTCGGTAAACTTTGATTAACTTTGTCTGTACTACTCCAAAATTTATGCGCACTGAGATGGGGTATCCTCATACTCTATAGAAGCTTCAGTTAACTATGCAAACAAAAATATTGCTCCAGTGGATGTCGCCAACTAAATCTTCATCGGGTGCTCTGTCAGGATAACTATATCCAAACTTAGACAATTTATTCCTTCAACTTTGCATACTTGCGTTCCAGATTCTACGCTCTTAATAGAGATCATATGTTTCCATAATGACAACATCTATGCATCCACATTAGCCAAATTGCCAACAATCTCCCCCTTTGTCATTGGTGCAACATATGGGAAAATTGGCTAACTGTGCAAACAAAACTTAAAAAAACACTTATACAAAATTTTGTGGCCAAAAGTTATACAATATGTATACAATATCATACTCCATAGAATATCTCCCCCTATGAGTATCCTTCCTCAACATATATTCAATTTTCTACTACTATCTCTCCCCCTTTGACAACAATTACAAGGATAGGGTGTACAAAAATTTCAAAAAAAACTTTATGCCTTATTATCAGTTATTGCAAAGCCGGTAGGTTTGCAACACAATCACCAAACTCTAACTTCCAAAATTCAAAATCTTTCTCCCATATCATCCTGATGGATTCAGCAACATTGAGTAGAGTACTCAATCCGTATGCTACTATCTGACAAGCTTGCAGGAAATTGAAACTAAACTTCTGAAATGATGTCTTTGTTGAAAGACACTACTCAATTTGATCTTCAACAATTGATATCTTGATTGAGACATGCTCTCTCAAGATGTTAACTCTGATCATCTTTCTGTTCTTCTCCTCTGTTATCATTCTGATTTCATCTTTCAATTTTCTTATGTTCTTCTCAATAGAACTTATCTTGACATTAGGGCTTGTCAAGGTGTTTGTCTCAGCTGTAATAGCATCTAACTTCTCTCTGATCTTCTTATCCTCTTCAACTATTAGGATTTCTGATTTAGTACATTGTATGTACAAGTTCTTTCCTATCTCAAAATGTCTCCTCAAATTCTTTATACATACATCTAAACTACTAATATCATTCTGAATATTTACGCTTAATGTTTGTTGTATTTCTGCTTCAAAGTCTTCCTGAACTTTTATTTTGGCAATATCCTTCAAATTAGAAAATTTAGAGTCAAAAGAATTTATTACTGATTGAGCTTTCTCAAGTGGATCTAATTCAAATACCTTAGTGTTGATCACACTCTCAAGTTTCTCTGTCAAAACTCTAACTTTTCCTTCAAGGTCTTTCACCTTCTTATTCTTTCCAATAATTTTATTTAGAGATGTAATGAACTCAAGCTGATCATCATCTTCAACTTCTTTTCCAAGGTCTTCAAACATTGAGCCAATATGCCTCTTCTTACTGTCAGGTGCACTAATGTCTTCAACTGGTTTAGAGGGTGCACTAGAGGTAGTGGCCTCTATCAAAATTTGTTTGCCTTTGACTGTCTGCTCTACTGGAACTAATTCTGATATAGATGGTGCTTCCTCTATCTCTATATACTTCTCTGATTCTGTGACCGTTTCTTGCTCTCCCAAAGCCAAATTGTCAACAATGTTTCCTAGATCATGAAACACTGCATCATTTCATTCTAAAGTCACTTTGGTGCCTTCAATATCCATTGATTCTTTGCCAATATTGATATGTGAAGAAGATGGAACTTCTTCAATACCAACTTCCTCTGCATGCAGTTCCTCTGATTGCTTATGCTGAGGGTCTGATTCAACATGCTTTTCTGCAACTATATCTACAAGAACTTGCATTACTACTTGCTCTGTCTCTTTCTGTCCTTCCTCCTTTTTGCCTCCCATTATAAGGATTGTTCTTCTCTTTGTTCTCAATAAAGTTCCAAGAGACTTCAAGAATCTCTTCAAATGATCTTCATCCTTAACTTCACAGAACTGTCTAATTACATGTTCTCTCATCTTTATGTATTCTTCTTGTGCTCTCTATTTTCTATTCACAAGTCTATTATACAAATCTTCTGGGATCTTACCATGAATGGTGCTAAGTTTCTTATCTACCACAATCATATGTGTAACCATTGCATTCTCAAAGTTCAATCTATCAAATGATCCATATAGATCATAGAATTTATTCAACCTAGTGAAGTCTCCATGCTTCAATATATCTTCATTAACTCTTTCAATTCCTGGTTTCCAAGTTTTCTTCTTGACTGAAACTACATCATCATCTTTAATTATTGCTACATTTTTGGGTATAGGTGGTACATCCACTTTCTGTCTCTTGTCGGGTCCTATTGCACTCACTTTTACTCTTTTGCTAGGAATAGGAGAAAAAGATTTATCTCCTTCATCTTTTTTAGGTACTTCAACTTTTAACTTTACTACAATCGGATCAACAGGATCTGCACTTGATGTCTTAGGTGGAATTACAAGATTTTCACTTTGCATCAGGGCTTCTGTAGTCTTCTTAGCTATGTCAAACTCATGACTTGACATACCTGATTCTTTCAATATTTTCTTCATAGTAGATTCAACTCTCTTACTAGATTGCTTCTTTTCTCTCAAACTTATTGCAAAGTTGAAATTCTCTTCATAGGTTCCAAACCTATTTTCATAACAATCCAACTCACACTTTAACAATCTATTCACATATCCTACTGTTTCTACTTCAGATATTTCATAGCCAAGAGGGTCTATGAATTCCATTCTAGGATCAACTGCTTCAATGTAGGTGAAATCAGTGTCAACCATAAAACAAATGTCATCTTTATGATTTTCAACTAAGGATTGAGGAATCCTTGACTTGTTCTTAACAATATTCTGAAAAGTCTTCAATACAAGCTTCACACTGTCATTAACTTTATCAAAAAGGTGCTTCATGTAAACTGAGTTTATCCTTTCCATTGTGTTCACATTGTCACTCCAATCTACTGTGTAAGGAAATCTTCTCAAAATATGGAAAAACATATAGGTTATCAGAGATGAAAACCTAAACTGAGTTTACTTAGCCTTCTTAATCTTTTCTAAGTTCTCAAATAGCTAAATTTTCAAGATTTCACATAGGTCTACTGGTTTCTTCTCAATACACATAAGATAAGAAACATGAATCATTCCTACAGCCATGTCATCTTCCCTTGAACTACCATAGAATTTAGTTGTTAGGATCTTGCAAAGGTACCTAACATCATCTTGCTTAATCTTGCTTATCACAATTCCTCTACCATTATAACTAGATCCAGTGTTATCTAAAAAAATCTTTCTCATGTTCTTTTCATTCAGTGGAATCTCTCTAACTTTAGATAATCCTGTAACTTTATGAATTAGGTCAGCAGTTATATCAATAACTCTACCCTCCATCCAAGATTTCCCATTGTGGATTCTACTTAAAATTATTTTGGTACATTCCTCATCATTGAATTCATACTTCATGGAATATTTGATAATTTCATTGTTCTCTAAGTGCCCATAAGCTAGTTTAACTAACATGTCTTGACTGTACAATTTCCTATAATCGTCACTAAAACCTGCATCTCCCAAAGTTTCAAACTTACAACCTAAATATCCTTTAACATTCTCAATGTGCAATACTCCGTCTGGTAAGGATGATAATGCTAGACTGTCATCAATTTCAGTTGGTTCTATTGATTCTTTCTTAATCTTTGGTCTATTATTATCCTTAACATTATGAACCATAGAAATATCCATCTTATCAACTGATTAAAGATCAAGAAATACCTCAACTTTGCAAATCTAGGGTTTTGGTATGATCATCGCTGCAAATTGCTTCCAAACTTCTTCAAATTGTCCTTAACTCACTTTTCTTCTTTCAAATCTCTTTTCAATCACTTTTTAATCATAATAACTTTGATTTCGACCTTATAACACTTCACATTAACTCGATCTGATATCGCATTCATTCATTTTGCCGCTAAAACCTCAAAAAGCTGATTCTGCAAACCTGCAATCATAAAACTTTTTGTGACCTCATAAAACACAATATTTTATTTTGCACACTTAACCATAGCATTAGTACAACATAATAAACCTACATCTAACTGCACAAAACTTAACTCATTCAAATTCCTAATCTACACTAATCCTAAGTCCTAAACTATAGAAACTTACATAATTTAAGAACTTAAAGAAGGGTCAGGTAAAGATTCATCCTTACCATTGGTTACATTACCTTCCTGACTACTTTCAGTGCTGACTATACCTCCTTGATGTATACCTTTGTCAAATTTTACTTCATCTTCATTGCTATAGCAACCTTTCTCTTTGTTTCCTGCATTTTCATTCCTTCTTGCATTGTTCCTAGGGTTAGGGTTATGATGATAACCTCCATTGTTCATTTTGCAAAATCTTGCTGAGTGTCCAAACTTGTTGCATATCTGACAAATGATTCCATTGTTTCCAAATCTCTATCCTTGCTGGTTAATCTGTGACCTACAATTTCTAGCAATGTGTCCTACTTTGTTGCATCTAAAACATACTACCACTTTTCTTTGATTCATTTCTTCAATAGATTTTTTATCTGCATTGTTAGTATTCCCAATCAGTCTATCATAATTATTCAAAATTACTTGAGGTCTTCTACATTCATTAGCTCTATGTCCAAAACTATGACAATTATAACAATGTCCATTAAAAGATTTAAATTGCTTACCTGTGCAATCTCTTTTCATGTGCCCAATAGTATTACAAGCAAAACATCTACCTTTGAATTCTCTTTGCATACCTTTAGATGATTCTTCCTATTTTGATTCTTCTTGCTTTGATTCTTCTTTCTCTCTAGGTGGTTCTTCTTTAGGTGGATCTTCCAATGTGTTCTCATCTAGCTCTATTTCCTCCACACTTTCAGATGTCTTTAGATCTGGCTTCTTACTTTCATGGTTTGTTCTAAACATACTATATCCAAATCCAGTCCTATCAAAGAATGGTTGTTCAAAAGAAATTTGCCTTTCAGTCTTATCACCTTTTGAATATAGCCTTTCAAGTTGTTGTTTGGATTGAGTTAGTACACCTTTCACAATTTTATTATACTTCTCAAGTTCCACATACTGCATTTTTACTTTTTCAAATTCAAATGTTTCTTTTTCAAGTCTTGACCTCAAATCTTCATTCTCAATTTTCAATCTTTCATTATTAGATCTCAAATTTCCATCTTTCATACTAAGCTTCAGATTTACTATCTTCAACTCATGCTTAAGGATCTCATTTTCTTTTTCTAATTCATCACAATCTTCAACAAGCATATCAGATTTCTTTTCAGATTTCAGATCTTCAATGTTACCTTTTAATTTGTCAATAGCATTCTTGGCATCTTCATATTTTCTTCTTAAGGAGTTTCTTTCATCAGTAAGCATATCAATCTATTCAAGAGCTTCTTCAAGATTCTTCTGAAGTTGATCCATATCCATAGAGTTCTTACTCAAGCTGCTAAGCTTTCCTTGAATGTTCCTTCTCCGAGTAACTGTGCTCTGATACCAATTGTTAGAAATAGGAAATACTAAGAGGGGGGGTGAATCAGTATTTCACAAACTTTTTCTTTTGCCCACTTATGGATATAACAGATTACTTTAGTGCATACAAAGATTATCAAGCTGATTAACAAACATAGTAGTAAATAGAAAGAACTCATAACACATCATATGTTCTCGAGGAAACCCTGGCCAAGGGAAAACCCCGGTGGGGATGGTACCCACAAAGATCACTAATCAAAAGTATCCTGTTAGGGATATTGGACCCTGTTAGGAGTCAATTTACAATGTATAGTAGATCTGTCCTAGTTAAAGGACTTTAGGCCTTGTTAGAAGCCTTAACCCTACTAGGAGTTAGATTACAAAACCTGATCACCAGCTAAGCTCACTACCCAAATAGGTAATACAAAAATGTTTCTGACTGTAATATGGTATTGCTTACAACTTCACATCAATAGCCTTTTCTGCTATCACAATAAACAACTATCATAAGTTATCTTTTCTTTCTTTTTACATATCACTTACTTCTTTCATTACATTTCAAGTATGCCTAATATATGAGTTATTAAAGCTAATAACTTTACATGGTCAGCATCCAAAATCATTATCCAAGAGTAAAAATCTAGGATGTCATCCCTTCATAATGTTAAGTCATTATTTTGACAAGTAAAAATAATCCATTAACTCTTTCGCTAAAACTGTCTCCAAAACTGCTATGTCTGCAAAAACTGTCTTCGGTAAACTTTGAATAACTTTGTCCGTACTACTCCAAACTTTATGCACACTAAGATGGGGTATCCTCATACTCTATAGAAGCTTTAGTTAACTATGCAAATAAAAATATTTCTCCAATGGATGTCGCCAACTAAATCTTCATCGGGTGCTCTGTCAGGATCACTGTATCCAAACTTAGACAATTTCTTCCTTCAACTTTGCATACTTGCATTCCAAATTCTACACTCTTAATAGAGATCATATGTTGCCATAATGACAACATCTATGCATCCACATTAGCCAAATTACCAACATCTACATCCATAATTGTCATTGATTTCTGACTTTGCCCCTTACCTTGCAGATTTAATCCATGATGGATTAATAGGAATAAAAAACATGAAGATAAATAGGCCCTTTGGGTGGTACTCTATGCTAATACATACGCTTTTGTACAAGGGTGAATAGTTTTTCAGCACTACAATTAATATTGTCAAAGAGAAGAATGGGGAAACATTGTGGGTCCAGTTATGGACTATAGAATTATCATGGGATAGAACTGATGCCATCTTCCTTGTCTTTGATATAAATTTTTCTTCAAGGCTTAGGACCTTATTATTCTTTGAAAATCCTAGGATCCCAAGAGAATTTTTGAGGCTAATCAGGCCAAATGAGTACTGCAAAGACATCACCATAGTGCATAACTTTGGTGACATAATATTATATCTGGTTTCCATAGTTTTTAGAGTGTATGGTTGTAAGAAGGCACCATACATATTGCCCTACTAAGTTCCACTGAAAATAGGGTATGCAGAGATCCTGAGGCAAATTGGTGACTTGCAGGAGACAACCATAATAGGGAAGGGAAGGGGAACTTTGATCCCAGATGTTACAATTTCACACTAATATATTATTGTCAAGAAGGGATGGGTGCATTTGAATCATGTTTTTTAGCCCTACAAAATGGCTACAGCTATGGCCAGGTGTGCAGATAATGAGGGATTTTTGGTTGGAATGTTTAGAGAGAAGATAAGGTGTGCTCTTATGGAACACCAATTTTATTTCCCTGAGGATGTGATTAGAAATGATTTTGATCTTCAAACTCAAGAGATTAAAAAAGAGAAATAGGTAATCTACAAAAAAACTGTAGAATTCATAAGACACTTTGATAAGGGTTATGACCCGTTGAAAGCTTTTGAGCCATGGGCAAGGAAGATTGATACCCTCATGGAGCATTTTGAGGGCATCATGTAAGAACTTAATGAAAAGAGGGATTTGGTGAGCAAAGCAGACCCAAATAGGGCAAAAAGAATTTTGAGCTAGCTAGGGTACATAAATTTGACCCCAAGGGGCACTTATATAGTACCGTAGAGGAAGGGCTATAGTGTTCTTGTTCCAATTCAGCAAAGAGATGGGAATCTTCCATCTACTTCTAAAGGGACAAGACTTATGGATAGCCCAACAACACAAGAGCCCTCTCCAAAGAGGCAGAGACAAGAGGAGTCTAGACCAGAGCAAGATGTATACTCTCCTTCTCAATCCCCCTTACAATTAGATGAGCATGGACTTGCCTAGCAGTTGGTGCAATTGAGTAATGAGGGAAACATTTTTGTTTCCAATGATGAGTTACAAGAGGGAATGCTACAAGCACACAAAGAAATAGAAATGGATCTTATAGTGGTAGAGTTCAAGGATAAGAAAATAGACCCAATTTTGAAACAGGCCAGTGATTCTTTTATTTCTGATGACAAGTTTGTAACAACTAGGGCATTTTTTCAATTTTTATAGAGAATGAAAATAAACCAGTACAAGGAAATTTGTGAGGAAAAGAAAGAGGAATTCCCTGATAGGGATATGACCAAGATTCAAAATGAGAAAAAAATGGAAATGATGAAGAATTTTTAGAAAATTACCCCCAAGGAAGGAAGAGCTATGATTAATACTGTGGGAGTGTTGATTCTTCCTGAGTGGGATATTGCAGATGCAATTATCTTTCATCAAGTCAGAAGGAGTAAAGTGAGAACCCTCACTATTGTAGAACAAGCACAATAGGCTGCTACTGGTATTACTTGTTAGGAATGAATTCTAAATGTTTGGCAGCCATTTTGTAGCAATTGTTGTTGCATTCATGACTATGATTGTCATTGATGTCAACATAGTGATTTACCGAATACTTGTAGAGAAGCAGACAGAGTTTGGATTAGCGTACGTGGGTTATTGTAGTTGGAGATATGTGATGTTGAGGATATACTCTTTGATATTTTATATGTCTATGGTTAAGAGTGCAAATAGTAATTCACTTATTCATGAAAGTTATGAGCATTTTGGTGGAAGCAGTATTCAGGCAGTGTTCCTGAGTACCGGTTTGTGTAAATCGGATGATATCTCCTAATCATGATGGAATCTAGTTTTGCATATTTAAAGGGAAGTTTAAGATGCATTGATAGTGACATGGATGAAAGTGCAAAATTTGAGGTCACATGAGTGAAAATTTATTGTATTTGGAAGCGGACAGTTTTGTGTAATTTTGATATAGCGTGTAGAAACTTTTATTTTGTAATTATTTGAGTGTGGTATAAAGGAAGGAATGTATTTCCTTTTTGTAGTGTTTTAGTTTTGATATGGAAGTAGTGGTTGTGTGTGATGTTGTATGCATGAAGTGAAGAAAAGAGCTAAGTATGAAAGTGAATTTGTGAAGGAAGACATGCGAGGTACAAAGATCTAAAATTGAGATCTAATGTAATAGTGAGTACAGTTTGGCATAGTCAGAGAAGAGGTAACATACTATTATGTTGAGTAATGCAAAGATTATTTGGATAGTGTGTTTAGTGATCTTACCCTGAAGCTGTTTGGGCAGTGGGTCCTTCTGTCTTCCATAACTCTTAACTGGGTTAAAATCTTTTAACAGGGATTCAAAATCTCCTAACAGGGATTCATACGTACTAAATGTATTTCATAAGACTCCTAACAAATTCCATCCTTTCACAAGGAATATTCACATTAGTGCATCTTTTGTGGGCATCATTCCCACCGGGGTTTACTCTTTGATCAAGAGGTTCCCTAGTCAACATATCTTGTGTCATTGTGTTATTGTGCATGAATATCTTTCTATGGTTGGTAATTATATTGCTTATATGGTTTCATGTTGTTGAGGATGATAAAAGTTACAATTATCAAATAACTGATTCACCCCCCCCCCATCTTAGTTATCTTGGTGGACTTTACTTTCTAACAATTGGTATCATAGCGACAGGTCCTTGAAAAAGAAGTTTAACAACTTAAGGAGATCCATGGAAAATTTCAGGAAATAAAACCCTAAGTTTGATGGAGTAAATTTTGATAGCTGGAAAGAAAAGATGAAGCCACACCTACTATGTTTAGGACTAGGTTATTGGTTGATTACAAAGAATGATAATACTATCATTAAAGAGGACAATCTTGAAACATGTACTGCTGATGAGAGAGATCTATTCATGTGTAACATACTTGCAAGAGAAACACTTTTGACAACACTTCCAGAGAATGAGTACAGTCAGGTAAAATATTTGAAAAAATCTCATGAAATTCGGAATGCTTTACACTCTACTTTTGAAGGTGATGAACATGCAAAAAGAGTTAGATTACATAATTGGATATGTGCATTTGAAGATATAAGAATGTTGGAAGATGAATCTATTAGAAGTTATATTGGTAGAATGTCATAAATTATTACAGGTATAAAATCTTTTGGAGGAACAAAGATAGAGAATGAAGTGATATGGAAAATTCTGAGGACATTGACTCCTGTATTTAAGCAGACAACATAGATGATTGAATAATTTATACCTTGTATTACAAACTTTACAAGAGAAACTCTTCTTGGAAGATTGAAAGTAGTAGAAATGAACCTAAGATTATCAAAAGACTTACCTAGAATGGAGACAACATTCAGTGCTCTTAGTGATTTCCCTACTTTTTCAACAAGAATCAGTGTGAGCAGAGATTATGATGACAACAACATATCTAGAAATGAAGAAGACAAGAATATTGAAGAAGGTATTGCCTTGCTTTTGAAAAGAGAACCAGATGGTAAGAAAATATTTAAATGCTGGACTTGTCAAGAATATGGTCATTTTGCATCTAAATGTCCTAAGAGAGTTAAAAAGTATAGAAACAATTTCAAACCTAGAAGATCTAAGGAATGTTATTATGCTAATGATGAATATCTTGAAGCTAGTATAGAAGGAACCTTAAGTGAAAGTGATACTAATAATAATGATGACATAGGATTTTTAGCAATTAAAGAAGAAAATCCTGAAACTGATGTTAAGGAAGAAAAAGCCTTAGGTTCTCAAGTTGAAAAGAAAGCTAATTGGATTATAGATAGTGGTTGTTCACATCATATGATTGGAGACATGAAAAATTTCATAAAGTTTAATGAATATAATGGAGGAGTTGTTAGAGTTGGAAACAATGCACCTTGTTTGATTAAAGGTATAGGATCTATAACTCTTGATGGAAAGACTAATACTGATGATGTTTATTTTTTGGATGGATTGAAACATAATATGTTTTGAGTGTTGGACAGTTAGTTGATAAGGGATATCAAGTTTGGTTTACTAAGAAAACTTGTGTGATAAAGGCTAAAGATGGAAATCTGATTGGAACTAGATCTAGAACCAGAGGTAATGTATTTCAGTTGAATCCTACTGAGATGACATGTTTGACTACTAAGATTGATGACAGTTGGTTATGACATAGAAGGTTTTGTCTTATAAACTTTGATAACATTGTAAAAGTAAGTAATACACTTGCAATAAGAGATTTGCCTAAAATTATGAAGCCTACTAACATGATTTGCAAAGAATGTGTAATGGCTAAACAGAAGAGAACTTCTTTTCCCAGTAAGAAGTTTACATCTACAGAGAAGCTAGAGATTGTTCATACAAATTTGAGTGGTCCTGCTAGGACTAGAGGATTCTATCGAAAAAGGTATTTTATGATTCTTGTTGATGATTTTACAAGAATGATGTGGATTGCATTTCTTAAAGAAAAATTTGAAGCATTTGATAAGTTTAAGATTGTTAAGAATAAATTTGAGAATGAATCTAGAATGAAGATTAAATGTTTGAGATCTGATAGAGGTGGAGAATTTACTTCTAGAGAGTTTAACACCTTTTGTAAAGAAAATGGCATTAAGAGATAGTATTCAACCCCTAGAACACCTGAACAAAATGGCATTGTAGAAAGAAGAAACAGATCAGTGACTAAATCAGTAAGAGCTATGTTGTTTGAGAATGATTTGGTGAAGATATTCTGGAGAGAAACAATGAACACATCAGCATATACAATAAACAAAGTACAAATCAGAGCAAACACAGACAAGACACCTTATGAATTATGGTTTGGACATGAACCCTCAGTTAAGTATTTTAGAATTTTTGGAAGAAAATGTTATATAAAGAGAGATGATAATATTGGAAAGTTTGATCCTAGAAGTGATGAAGGTATATTTCTTGGATATTCTTTGAAAAGAAAAGTCTATAGATGTTACAATAAAAGAACTAAGAATATTGTTGAAAGCGCAAATGTTAAAGTTGATGAAAAGTTCAAAATTCAGGAAAGAATGCTTGATTATGAATCAGATGAAGAAGCTCATCCTAAACCTAACATTGGATCTACTAAATTATTTTATGAAACTTATAGTGATTTGTTGAATGAAAGCCACAATGAAGTCATTGAAGAACCTACATCTAAAGAGAGATATGAGACAGTGACACCTAGCAAAAGTTTGTTAAGAAATCATCCTATTGGACAAATTATTGGGAGCATCAAAAGAGAAGTTCTCACTTGAAATAAGGCAAAAGAATAGTTATGTTTGATTTTTCAATTTGAACCTAAGACTAATAATGAAGCTTGTGAAGATGAAAGTTGGACTAATGCTATGAAAGAAGAACTAGATTAGATTGAAAAGAACAAGACATGGGAACTGGTCCCTAGACCTAAAGATAAGAATGTTATTGGAACTAAATGGGTATTCAAAAAAAAGATGAATGAACAAGGAGAAGTAGTAAGAAACAAAGCAATATTGGTATGTAAGGGTTACTCACAGTAAGAAGGAATTGACTATGAGGAAACCTTTGCACCTGTTGCAAGAATTGAAGCAGTAAGAATGTTTTTGGCATATGCAACTTACAAGAAATTCAAAGTATATCAGATGGATGTGAAGTCAGCATTTCTGAATGGAGAATTGGAAGAAGAAGTCTACATTGAGTAGCTTGAAGGTTTTCCTTTAACTCAAGAAGGAGACATGGTATGTAAATTGAAGAAAGCTTTATATGGACTTAAACAAGCACCTAGAACTTGGTATGCAAGACTAGATAAGTATTTGTTAAAATTGGGATTTACAAAAGGAACAACTAATAGCAATATGTACACAAAATAAATTGAAAATGGTTTGTTGGTTATAGTTATTTTTGTTGATGACATTATCTTTGGAGCAGAAGATGAAGCTAGTGACAAATTTTCTGATGAAATGAAGATTGAATTTGAAATGAGTATGATTGGTGAAATTAAATACTTTTTGAGATTACAAATAACACAAAACAATGATGGTATCTTTGTAAGTTAGACAAAGTACCTGAATGACTTGTTGAAAAGATTTGGAATAGAGAATTGTAAACCAGTTGGAACACCTATGGTGACTAGACATAAGCTATCTCACACAAATGAGACTCCTACAATAGAACAGAAGAAATATAGATCTATGATTGGAGGATTGCCATATTTGACTCATACAAGACCTAATATAGCACATTCAGTTGGAATTGTAGAAAGATTTCAAGCTAAACCTAGAGAATCACATTATGCAGCAGTAAAGAGGATACTGAGATATTTAAGAGGCACAATGGACTATGGACTATGGTATGAAAAATCTGATGATTTTACCCTATGTGCATATATGGATGATGATTGGGGAGGCAGTGTTGATGATAAGAAAAGCACCAGTGCTGGAGCATTTTTCCTTGGAGGAAGATTAGTTTATTGGCTAAGAAAGAAGCAGAATTGTATCTCACAAAGCACAACATAAGTAGAATATGTAGTAGCAACAAACAATTGTAACCAGATAATTTGGATGAAGAAAATGCTGAAGGATATTGGAATAATTTTTTTTGAACCTATTCTCATACATTGTGACAACACCATCATAGTTAGTATGTCTAAGAATCCTGTATTACATTCTAAGACAAAGAATATAGAGATTAAGTATCATGTTGTAAGAGAAAAATTTGTTGAGAAAGAAGTTAGACTTGAGTACATAAGTACAAAGGAGAAAATAGCAGATATATTCACAAAGCCTTTGCCTAAGGATACATTTGAGTATCTGAGAGGTATGCTTGGGGTTATGCCCCAGCCTACTTTTGAAAAGTGATGCAGTTGGTTACATCCATCTAGTGGTATATGAGCCTTATCTTTCTTCTGGACTGGATGTTGGTACTTCCTCTATGGGGGAGTATGTGTATCTAAGCTGAGTCATCAGGACTCTAGTGAATGTATTTTCTGAATAGTGTCTTTTGACATTGAGTTGTTGTTGACATAGTGATAAAATTTCTATCATTGATGTCAATGGGGGAGAAGTATACATGAAAAACCATCTAAAACATCTGTTGGAGATAACTGATTAGGATAACAAAGCTAGATTTGATTGATGAAGAGGATTTGAAGAAGCAGTGTTGTAGTATTGGATTTTTGGAACATTGGATGTTTTTCATCTATGTTTCCATCAATGCCAATGGGGGAGATTGTTAGGAATGAATTATAAATGTTTGACAGCCATTCTATAGCAGTTTTTGTTGCATTCATGACTATGATTGTCATTGATGTCAACATAGTGATTTACCGAAGACTTGCAAAGAAGCAGACAGAGTTTGGATTACCACATGTGAGTTATTGTAGTTGGAGATATGTGATTTTGAGGATATACTCTTTGATATCTTATATGTCTATGGTTAAGAGCGCAGATACTAATTCACTTATTCATAAAAGTTATTGGCATTTTGGTAGAAGCAGTATTCAAGCAGTGTTCCTAAGTAGTGGTTTGTGGAAATTGGATGATATCTCCTAATCGGGATGGAATCTAGTTTTGCGTAGTTAAAGGGAAGTTGAAGATACATTGATAGTGATGTGGATGATAGCACAAACTTTGAGGTCACACGAGTGAAGATTTATTATATTTGGAAGCTGATAGTTTTGTGTAATTTTGATGTAGCGTGTGGAAACTTTTATTTTGTAATTGTATGCCAACTCATTTGTAATTATTTGAGTGTGGTATAAAAAAAGGAATGTATTTCCTTGTTGTAGTGTTGTAGTTGTGATATGGAAGTAGCAGTTGTGTGTGATGTTGTATGCATGAAGTGAAGAAAAGAGCTAAGTATGAAAATGAATTTGTGAAGGAAGACATGCGACGTACAAAGATCTGAAATTGAGAAAATTACCCCCGAGGAAGGAAGAGCTATGATTAATACTGCAGGAGTGTTGATTCTTCCTGAGTGGGATATTGAAGATACAATTATCTTTCATCAAGTCAGAAGGAGTAAAGTGAGAACCCTCACTACTGCAGAACAAGCACAATAGGCTGCTACTGGTATTACTTGTTAGGAATGAATTCTAAATGTTTGGCAGCCATTTTGTAGCAATTTTTGTTGCATTCATGACTATGATTGTCATTGATGTCAACATAGTGATTTACCAAATACTTGCAGAGAAGCAGACAGAGTTTGGATTAGTGCACGTGGGTTATTGCAGTTGGAGATATGCGATGTTGAGGATATACTCTTTGATATGTTATATGTCTATGGTTAAGAGTGAAAATATTAATTCACTTATTCATGAAAGATATGAGCATTTTGGTGGAAGCAGTATTCAGGCAGTGTTCTTGAGTAGTGGTTTGTGTAAATCAGATGATATCTCCTAATCAGGATGGAATCTAGTTTTGCATAGTTAAAGGGAAGTTTAAGATACATTGATAGTGACATGGATGATAGTGCAAATTTTGAGGTCACACGAGTGAAAATTTATTGTATTTGGAAGCCCATATTTTTGTGTAATTTCTTCACTTCATGCGTGTAGAAACTTTTATTTTGTAATTGTATGCCAACTCATTTGTAATTATTAAAGTGTGGTATAAAGGAAGGAATTTATTTCCTTTTTTAGTGTTGTAGTTTTGGTATGGAAGTAGTGGTTGTGTGTGATGTTGTATGCATGAAGTGAAGAAAAGAGCTAAGTATGAAAGTGAATTTGTGAAGGAAGACATGCGAGGTACAGAGATCTGAAATTAAGATATGATGTAACAGTGAGTGAAGTTTGGCATAGTCAAAGAAGAGGTAACATATTATTCTATTGAGTAATGAAAATATTATTTGGACAGTGTGTTTAGTGATCTTACCCTGAAGCTATTTGGGTAGTGGGTCCTTCTGTCTTCCATAACTCTTAACAGGGTTAGAATCTTTTAACAGGGATTCAAAATCTCCTAATAGGGATTCATATGTACTAAACTTATTTCATAAGACTCCTAATAGAGTCCATCCTTTCACAAGGAATATTCATATTAATTCATCTTTTGTGGGCATCACTCCCACCGGGGTTTACTAGTTGATCAAGAGGTTCCCTAGTCAACATATCTTGAGTCATTGTGTTATTGTGTATGAATATCTTTTAATGGTTGGTGATTATATTGCTTATATGGTTTAATGATGTTGAAGATGATAAAATTTATCATTATCATATAACTGATTCACCCCCCCCCCCTCTCAGTTATCTTTCTAGACTTTACTTTCTAACATTACTTTCTCTGATGATCACGCAGCTCTGGTCATGTGGTCCCTTAAAAGGGAAGAAAATAAAGGAAAGAGAGAGGATCTCTCTTCAGACTATGCTGGAAATTTATTAGTCTAGAGATTTGGTGAGACTTTTGGTGTGGATGCCTCAAACATCATTTTGGAAACAACCAAGGTCAATGTGAGGGTAGCAGAAAAAGACACATGGGAAAAGGAAGAGTTAAGGATTAAGTTTGAAACTATCCTTAAGTCTTATAATGAGCTAAAAATAGATTTGATCCAAAAGGACAAATTGATTACAAAATTGTCTGGACCATAGGACCATAGGTCACCCCAATTGATGTTAGCTGACAAGCCTACAATGGCCTTTTCTTTCAGCCCCATTATTGAGTTCCCACCATCTCCTCTGCCATAAGAAAATATAGTTGCAAGGATCAGTTGGGAAAAGCAACAATTGGTAGAGGAGACAAGTAAATTGAGGGAGACTAGGGTACAACTTGAGAAGAAAAAGAATGAGCATATGAAAGCTAGATCCCTAGCAAATAAAAAATATAAGGAGAAAATAATAGAGGTAGTGATGCAGTTTGCACATGATCTCAAGCCTTCAATTTTGTTTGATTATGCTAGTAGGTTATAGATTTTTCTTACAATTTTGAATAAAGATAGAGATGAGTGGGGCTAGTTTTCAATAAGTTAATTGAAAGTTCCCCCAATTCAAGATTATTTAGATGGCTATCTAAGGGCCAAGTTGATCCCGATCCGTTAATCAAGCCGGTGCATCAGAATGTAAAAAGGCTTGTAGAATATAATATAATTTTGGATGATTTTAAAAGGAAGTCCAATGTATTAAAGAAAGAGTTAACACATCCAAATTGTGAAATAATACCAAGTGTTTTCAAGGCTACTGGTGAATTAAAGGAATTATACAAGTGGAGAGAAGAGATGGATGATCTTTTCTCAGATAGACTGACAAGTATTTTGGAAAACACTTCTTCCTTTATCCACACCATCAAGTTGTTAATAAATACTAAATCAAAGTTTGAGTATATTTAGTAGGAGGTTAGGCAAATGGAAGACAAGTGGGGACAAATATGTAGTAAGAAGACTGAATTTTCCAATTTTGATTTCCCAAGTGAAGATGTGTTCAATAGCTAGAGGTATCAGTACAATCCCCATGTAGAAAAAGTGGATACTCCACCTACTTCTTGAGCCAAGAGGAAATTATGAATTTTGGGTTTTGAAAGTGGTTGAGATATGAAGTGTATTTATTCTAGGAACAACCATGAAGAAATGGTGATCATATTTTCTTGAAGGGACCAAGGAAAGATTGAAGACATAAAGTAAGGTGGCTCACTTGTAGAATATTTGAATAAATCTGATCGAGGCATTTATTGTAGACCCAGTAGGGTTGTTGTAAAGTTTTAGGGTAAAATTTTTTTAAGCCCTAATCTGATCGGTAGCTTGTTGCACTTCCTTGTATATAAAGGGATTTTCCATGATCATGTTAGGAATTGGGAGTTTAGGTGTTGAGAAGAAAAAGATTTTGAAACCCTAACCCTCAATCGAGGATTGTAACTTTTTGTATCATTTCTTGCCAAGTAATAGAGAAGAAGCACAAGTTGCTACTATCATTTAGGAGGCTTGCTATTTAGCATATATTGTATACAAATGATCAAAGGTTATACTTAATATAAATCTCAAATATTTTCCTCTCCTTTATGTCTTTTCTGTGAATTTTGTAAGTCTATCAAAGACTTGTATGTATGTATTTTTCTCTGAGTTCTGATCTAGGATTAGATTAAATATTGCTCAAAGTCAGATATATGTTCATTTGATTTGCATAAGGATTATCTACAAGTAGGAAAGGGTTGGGGTATCTATATTTATGTTTGTAGATTAGATTCTATAAGGATCCTTGTATTTACTCTATTCTCTGGTATTGCTCGCCCAATGGATAAGGCACTGGCCTGTGCAGACCTATCTTTATTTTATGAGGAATGATTGAAACTGTTATAATCAAAAACATAAAATCAAAACCAATCATTTTAATTCCATTTACTTTAAATAGTTTTCCTACCCAGTGATGGAGAGTCAATGAATAATAAGTTTTTGTTTAGTACTTTCTCACTGATATCTATTGTTAGATCTAGTATCAAGTAAAGAACATAGTTATATCTATTGGATCAGGTGTACCCACCTTGGTTTTGCAGAGCCAAAAGTGAAGAGGGCAGTCTTGTCCCTATAGTTGGTCCAGTTGCTGATAGATTTCTCACATTTGGAACTAACCCCTCCTTAATATCAGTCATAGGTATATTGGTATCTGATGGAGTGTAAAATCTTTTCAAGAACCAATGGACTCTTCTAGACATTATTCACATTCCTCATTATCTAATTCTTCTTCCTCCACTAGGTCTTCACTTTCCTCTTCATCATGATCTCATTCCTCTTCTACTTCTCCCAAGAGTCTTACTTCTCTTCTCAAGACATACCATAATGAGCAACATGACAATCCTTGTGATACCTCTTCCACGAATAGTGACACGGCCATCTTTGATGACTATGATGATGGACAATGTAGTGATACCTATGACACATCTATTCCTAAGAGTCCTCCTAGTTGTGTACTCATGCTTACTAGAAATGGGTCATCACATTAGATAGATCATGATGGTGATCCATATGATTCTTATTTTGAAAGAGACTTTGATGATTTTTGTGAACAATACCTAGATGATACATCTACTTCTATTGAGGAAGAGAAAGCTTTCTATGCTAATTATAAATGTAAATACTATAAGAATCTCTCCTCTAAGAACTCTCATGCTAAAAATAAAGATTACACTCTTGAGAAAGATTATGTTAAAGACAGACCTTTATCTTGTGATGGTTCCCTTCCATCCCCTACTTCCTCCAATACCCATACATTTCCTAAAGCTTCCAAGTCTTTCAAATCTTTCACAAATCCTTCATCCAAAAAAGGTCCTAATACTTTTCATGTGGTTCCCTATAGTTGTCCTCAAGGGCTACCTCTTAAAAAAACTCAAGCTAACCTTCACTTGGATGCAAATGCTTTCAATAATGTTAAACCTAAAGATCCTAAGCCTTTATATGCTATGATTCCTACTTCAGATAGTCCTTCACCATCTCTTCCAAATTCTTCCATACAATTCCAACATGCTTCCTTGTCCTTATAAGTGGCTCCATGTCAAGAGGACTCTAAAAATGATAAAGAAAAGAACATAAAGAAAGATCAAGATCAAGAACTCTCTATGTCATCCAATCCTTTTCATGATGTTTGTTATCCATTTCATGGTTCTTTTGATCCTGCACGCCCTTTCTCATTCATTCCACCATGTCTTAAGTCTTCTCCTAAGCAAGATCAAGCTACTACTTACACCGTTGAGATTATTGACAATCAAAATAACCTTACTACACTTGTGCTTTCCAAAGATGATACTTCCATTAAGGTTATTAAAAATAGTGTTGTTACTTCCAATGTTAAGCCTATTGAAAATCAAGAGAAAAACTATATGCTTATGCTATCCAAAGCTCCTTGTCAAGATCAAAGTTTTCCATCTTCTTGTTCTACCACTCCATGTTCACTTCCACTTTCTACTCTTCCTAATTCTTTTCAAGCTCCAAAAAATCCTATCAAAGAATTTTCTCCTATTCAAGATGTTCATGATCCTATTGCAAATCCTAATGCTCACTCTAAAGATGATGATGTCCTTGGTTATCATATAGATGTTGATGAACTTATTGATTATCCTTTTGTATTTTCCACATCCATCCTTGGACCTCCTCCACCAATACTAAGGGATTCACATCTTCCTTCCATCTTGGGCCCTTATGTCCCTTCACTTTCCCATCCTAAATCTCCTAATTCATCATCCATCTTATGTCCTTACATCCCTCCATCTCTTATCTTTCCTCAAGATCAACATAGATGCATACCCTTGAATCCTTTTCATCCACCCACCTATCTAAACTAGTCATATCCTCCTTCTTCTTCCACAAGTCTCAAGTCTTTTGGAAGTAACTTGAATGTTCAATACAAGAAAAAGAAGCAATACAAGAATCCATCAAAAAAATAAGATCAGCATGTCTCCTCTAATCGACATTGTTGGTGTTCAAAATGGAAATGCTTATATCAACTAGGGCTACCAATATGCCTTGAGACTAGTGTTAGGAATGGTTAACTCCAAGTATGAGAGCTCTGCAAGACAACTAGGCCAACTATAGGGACAAGACTGCCCTCTTCACTTATAGCTCTACAAAACCGTGGTAGGTGCACCTAATCCAGTAACTTATGGCATTTTTGGACTTTGGACTGGATTAAACGAAGCAGATGATAACAAGAGACTACTAAATGTTAACCAAGCATTCATTGAATCTCCATTGTTATGAAGGGTAAAATGGCCTTGTGAAGGGTATTACTACTATCAACCAAACAACAACTGAAAGTTAAAAGGTCTTGATATATGAGGAAGGAAAGAAGTAAACAAGAACCGATGAAGCATTGAGCTCAACTGAATATACCAATCCCTGATTAGTGCCATTATCCATTGGGTAGATCTCAGATACACACATCAAATATGAACCAACTATTGTCAAAGACTCATAGCCATAAATATAAACATTCCAGCCCATCCACTACTTATAAAATCCTTCTATAGAAAAAATAAAATGAATCTATGTCCCTTTTAAAGTATATTTCAGCTGATCCTAAATCAAGAACTAAAGGAAAGAACATATGCAAAGGTAATCCTATGCAATGGATTAGAAAATCCAAAACTCACAATATTGGCACCAAGGAGATACCTGAAAGCTTGAAACATTTTTATTAAGTATGATGAGGCATGTACATATTCAAAGTAGGATAGAGAATCAAACCACTTCAATAACCTACAAAAGACTACAAGGATTTTCTATTCAACCTCATACAATGTGATCAACCCTTCTACAACCCCTGGAACTAATCCAAATTAGAACCTTTGGACTGATTAAAATTCGAACCCTAACTCTATCAAAAACTAACAACTTATACTACTAGCCACCTTGGAATCCACAAAAAGGATGCATCAAGCTTCGAGTCACTAGAGTTAGAGTTTCAACAACTCAACCAACCAAAAACTACATCAGAATTTACTGCAGGGGAAGAAAGACAAGCAACCTGGAGAAAATGAATCTCAGACGGATCTGCAATCATCAAAAACCATGAGGACAGTACAAAACAACAAGGAATTTCCATGAAAACCAATCAAAATGGCCACTTGCAAACATATCTCAAGCATAAAACCATATTTCTCCTAGCACAAAAACATCATGCGACCTACCACAGGGACCCTTGGACCAGTCTGCAACAACCAGCACCACCAAATCAATCGAAACTAGCCATTAAAACCATAAATTTTGGTACTTCTTATCGCTAGAAATGCTTAAAGAATTCAAATTTGAAATCAAATGGTCAATTCCATGGTGCCAGCAGCAAATCAATGGTCCACATTTGAAATCAGATCAACTTTAAGTTGCAGCCGTTAGATCATCCCTTTTCGTGGTCTTTATGATTTACCTTTTAAAAGATGCCAGTCACATTTAGCAAACTGGCGACCGAAGACCTTTTCCAGTTCGCAAAAAACTTTATCTCACCGCCACTTAGTTTAGTAGTTACGTGAATGCCTGTTTGCTGAATCACCAGTCAACTTTGAGCACCGCCACTTTATTACATGAACGAGTGAAACTAATTGAAACTTGTCATTCTGCTAAACATATTTATCCGGACCGCTAAGACCTTAGACCCCACCTAGGCCCTCTTTATACCACATGTCATTACCTCATTCACAAATCATGCTCGGTCACACTAACACAGGACCCACTTTCTGTAATCCTTACAATCGGATGGTAGGGGTAAGATCTCATAGCTCTGACAAAACTCATGAGAACTTACACTGACCGTAGATCATGTCCTTGTCACTGATCTCTCTAACAACAACCCCACCCTGCCGCATCATCCATGTCGACCAATAAAATTTGAAACATCCTGCACCACTTGGCACATGGCCCCACTGAGAACATTAAGCTTCTTGGAAGATAAGATGGCTAGCACAAGATCTGAAGGGCTCAAAAGATTCTATGCACTTACACACCAACCATTAATTAGGAATCATCTGATTGAGATACCGTGCCCACTTGACAACATGTCTAGCTCACACAATGTGGACCAATCATAGTACAACAAATAAGCATATCTAGAAAATGGACCCACCAAAAGAAAAGGTTATGTCGTACAAAAGAATCAATGGTTGTCTCAAAATCTCATACGTTTGACACATCTCATAAGAATTTATGCCCGCTGTTGATTCACTACAAGTGTTAGGACCTTCTAACAAGTCGGCAACCCAAGACCCACTGACAACTACCAACATGTTATTACATGGACCAATGAGAAACCAGCATTTGTGCATACGTGTCAATCGACCCACTTGTTTGAGAAGTTCTGTCATAAAGGAGAATCAACGACCGTTGGAAAAGCACATAGCTCTGACACATCTCATGAGAAAAAGCGCCCACCATTAGATTGAGATGTTGTCAGAGAGCCAGGCCTAGGAAAATACAAAGCTGAAACATTAGGAAGTATTAAAATAGTCAGACATAGGAAAAATTAAAAGAGGACCCCGCCGACACTTGAAAAACCTAACTACAAACATGGTAAAGTAGTCTTTAATAAGCACATGTGGAATTGGAACTTAAGTCACCCGAAAAAGTAACATCAAATTAGGACAAGGCCAAGGCATAAACAAATTGTTTTCACACCAATGGCTAGATTTTTGAATATTCTACTTAGGGCTTTAGCAAGAGACATGAAAAATGACACAGAGACCAATAAAAAGAGGCTAGAGCCATGAAATTTTTTACAAGTGCTAACAGTGGCTCTTGTTGGGGATGTATGCCTCCTACAGGCATAGCAAGGACCTCAGACCTCTGGAGAAAGTAGACCACCCACTAGAAAAACACAGAGACCTCAAAAAACACAGGAAATAGGAAAGCAAGAAGGGAAACACACAACAGGAAGGAGAAAACTATATACATAATGTATATTTTTACAAAAACCTGCAACATCAAATATGAGTTAATGCTTGCCTCTGTCAAAAATTTGATTTTCATTCTTTTCCTCATGTGGCATACCAAACATTTTGTTTTCACTTGTTTCTCTAGGCATGTCAACATGTTTAATCAGCCTGTCATACGGAACAAAATAACTATCTTCATAATGCATGTAAATTTTTTTGGCACTCTCTTCATCTTGCTCACTATGAAGATACAATTCAGCATGCCCCTGAACATTATCATCAAATAAAAACTTGCTCTTCTCTACTGATTCATGCATGCTATCAATTGGAAATACAAAAAACTCATACTCTGCTTGCTGAAAGGCTTCATTTATACCCTGACTCTGTATTTCCAAATGTGTAACTAGCTCAATTGAATCTGAAAATGCCACATGCTCCTCAAACAATGGATTAGTAATTCCATGCAATGCACCATGTTGAACATCATGACAAAAAATGGGCTGATAATCATCATAGTCCTCATCATATAAAGTGTTAGTAAACACTTTAAAATCACTATCCATTTCATCTTCATAGAGACTCTCAGCATATGAAGAACAATTAGAAATACATGAAAGCCTATTGATATTACATTCAAACACCACTTCCTTGTCTTCATATTGTGAAGATGAAACACTCTCAAAATCATCATGTTCACACTAATTTGTACAATGCAAAAATTGAGATGAATTTTCATTTTCAGATTCAGAAAGAGAAACCATACTTTCATTGTCAAGTGATTGTTCACTCACCTCATTACTCTATTCCTGCCATGATGTATCTGACTCACATGAAGACACATCCACTTCACTTCCTTCATCATCCTCAGCTGAATAACCTCTTCTATCACATTCAGACCTCTCTAAATGAGTGGAAGATCCTACATATAATGATTCTGATTCCTGCTCACTGCTAGACTTGGAATACTCCTTTGACAAAACTTCAGCAAAAGAAGTATCCTCAGCATTAGATATGGATTTCTCTGGGATACAACTTGTATTCCCCTTTTGTTGATGGTCCCTTTGCAACTTATTCCATTCATCATCATCAGAAAACTCCTCTAAGAACAACCACTTAAACTCAGTCAAAGAAGAAATGCATTTTGGGGGCAGATTTAGATACCAATTAGATGCAACCCCTTTGAGGGATCTCCCAAAAAATATCATACTAACATCCTCATCAAAAATTTGATATTCTATAATAAATCTATAGAATGCTAGGACATGCTTCACTATTGAATCAGATTGACAAACAAAAATAGGAATTAGATCCAAAAGCTCACTAGGAAAAGAGTGTGGGGACCTTGGAAGAACACAACTCAAAGGTATATCCAACCTAAGGAAACCCAGCAGCCTAGACTGGCTTTTCCTTTGATTATCCATCATAACTTAATGCAACACTCCCATTAGATTTTAGAGAGATGCAACTGAAAACCTAAAGTATGCAACCTCTATTCACACCTTATCCTTACTTTTAGTGCTTAGTCACTTAATAAGGAAACATTTCAGATCTTTGAGAAATACCTGAGAGTTTTGCAGTAGAAGACCTGGTTGGTTGGAAGGTAGGGCAGATTTAGAGCTCACCATGAAGCTCCATCATATTTTGCAATGTAGAGTCACCACCTCCTTGAAGAGAAATTTTTTTGTACTTTCTCTTTGTTTCTTCTTCCAACCGACACAAAACTCCAAAAGTAACCACATTGTTTATCAAAAGGAACACTGATCAAATAGAGAGAATCAGAGCCACCACTCACAACCTAGGTGAGAAAATTTAGCAAATGCTTGTTTGTTCATCTGACTCTTTATCATGGCCCTCCAAAGATTAATTTCTTTCACAAGATTCTTCAATTATTCCCCAGTAGAGTTGCCATCTTGTTGGTGTTCAAAATGGAAATGCTTATGCCAACTAGGGCTACCAATATGCCTTGAGACTAGTGTTAGGAATGGTTAACTCCAAGTATGAGAGCTCTACAAGACAACTAGACCAACTATAGGGACAAGACTACCCTCTTCACTTCTGGCTCAACAAAACCATGGCAGGTGCACCTAATCCAGTAACTTATGGCATTTTTGGACTTTGGACTGGATTAAACAAAGTAGATGATAACAAGAGACTACTAAATGTTAACCAAGCATTCATTGAATCTCCATTGTTATGAAGGGTAAAATGGCCTTGTGAAGGGTATTACTACCATCAACCAAACAATAATAAAAACTTAAAAGGTCTTGATATACGAGGAAGGAAAGAAGTAAACAAGAATTGATGAAGCATTGAACTCAACTGAATATACCAATCCCTGATCAGTGCCATTATCCATTGGGCAGATCTCAGATACACACATTGAATATCAACCAACTATTTTCAAAGACTCATAGCCATAAATATAAACATTCCAGCCCATCCACTACTTATAAGATCCTTCTGTAGACAAAATAAAATGAATCTATGTCCCTTCTAAAGTATATTTCACCTGATCCTAAATCAAGAACTAAAGGAAAGAACATATGCAAAGGTAATCCTATGCAATGGATCAGAAAATCCAAAACTCACAATATTGGCACCAAGGAGAGACCTGAAAGCTTGAAACATTTATATTAAGTATGATGAGGCATGTACATATTCAAAGTAGGATAGAGAATCAAACCACTTCAATAACCTACAAAAGACTACAAGGATTTTCTATTCAACCTCATACAATGTGATCAACCCTTCTACAACCCCTGGAACTAATCCAAATCAGAACCTCTAGACTGATTAAAATTTGAACACTGACTCTATCAAAAACTAACAACTTATACTACTAGCCACCTTGGAATCCTCAAAAAGGATGCATCAAGCTTCAAGTGACTAGGGTTAGGGTTTCAACAACTCAACCAAGAAAAAAATACATCAAAATTTATTGCAGGGGAAGAAACATAAGCAACCTAGAGAAAATGAATCTTAGACAGATTTGCAATCATCAAAAACTGTGAGGACAGTACAAAACAACAAGGAATTGCCATGAAAACTAGTCAAAATGGCCACCTAAAAACATATCTCCAGCACAAAACAATACTTCTCCTAGCACAAAAACATCATACCACCTATCATAGGGACCCTCGGACTAGTCTGCAACAACCAGCACCACCAAATCAATTGAAACCGGCCGTTAAAACCATAAATTTTGGTAGTTCTTGTCTCTGGAAACCCTCAGAGAATTCAAATTTGAAATCAAATGGTCAATTCCATGGTGCCAATAGCAAATCGATGGTCCACATTTGAAATCAGATCAACTTTAAGTCGCAGTCGTTAGATCATCCCTTTTCATGGTCTTTATGACTTACCTTTTAAAAGACCCCAGTCACATTTAGCGAACTGGCGATCAAAGACCTTTTCCAATTTGCAGAAAACTTTATCTCACCGCCACTTAGTTTAGCAGTTACGCAAATGCTTGTTCACTAAATTGCCAGTCAACTTGGAGCACCGCCACTTTATTACATGAACGAGTGAAACCCATTGAAACTTGTTAGGCTGCTAAACATATTTATCCAGACCGCTAAGACCTTAGACCCCACCTAGGCCCACTTTATGCCACATGTCATTACCTCATTCATGGCTCATGCTTGGTCACACTGACACAGGACCCACTTTCTGTAATCCTTATAATCGGATGGCAGGTGTAAGATCTCATAGCTCTGACAAAATTCATGAGAACTTACGCCGACCGTAGATCATGTCCTCGTCACTGATCTCTCTGCCAATGACCCCACCCTGCCGCATCATCCATGTCGACCAATAAAATTTGAAACATCCTGCACCACCTAGCACATGGCCCCAGTAAGAACATTAAGCCACCTAGAAGATCAGACAACTGGCACAAGATCTGAAGGGCTCAAAAGATTCTATGTGCTTACATGCCAACCATCGATCAAGAATCATCTGATTGAGATACCGGACCCACCTGACAACACATCCAGCTCACACAATGTGGACCAATCACAATACAACAAATTAGCATATCTGGTAGATGGACCCGCCAAAAGAAAAGGTTACGTGATATAAAAGAATCAATGGTTGTCTCAAAATCTCATAGGTCTGACACATCTCATAAGAATTTATGCCCATCATTGATTCACTGCAAGTGTCAGGACCCTCTGACAAGCTGGCAACCTAGTACCCACTAATAACTACCAACGTGTTATTACATGGACCAATGAGAAACTGCCATTTGTGCATACGTGTCAACGAACCCACTTGTTTGAGAAGTTCTATCATAAAGGAGAATCAACAACCATCGCAAAAGCACATAGCTCTGACACATCTCATGAGAAAAAGCACCCACCGTTAGATTGAGATGGTGTCAGAGAGCCGGGCCTAGGAAAATACAAAGCTGAAACATTAGAAAGTATTAAAATAGTTGGACATAGGAAAAATTAAAAGGGGACCCCGCCAACACATGAAAAACCTAACCACGAACATGGTAAAGTAGTCTTTAATAAGCACATGTAGAATTGGAACTTAAGTCACCCGAAAAAGTAACATCAAATTAGAACAAGTCCAGGGCATAAACAAAGGGTTTTCACACCAACGGCTAGATTTTTGAATATTCTGCTTAGGGCTTTAGCCAGAGATATGAAAAATGACACAGAGACCAAGAAAAAGAGGCTAGAGCCATGAAATTTTTTGAAAGTGCTAACAGACATGAAGGCATAAAGTCAAAAGAGATACCTAAGAAGAAAACTGCAAGACAAGTATGGGTTCCAAAATCCATCATTGAAGATATTCTCTCTAAATCATCAAAAAGAAATGAAAAGCCTACAGCTATATGGATTCCAAAGTCTCTCTTAAAAGAGTTTGATGTTGAGAAACAAGTGAAGTTAACATTCAAGCTTCCAAAGGCTTCCACTTCATCTTCTTCCAAAAACATTCTTCCATTCTGTGTGCCTAAACCATAACCTTTGCTATCCATTCACCATATTCCTTCACGTATTCCTTCATTCACATTTCCTTCATCCTCTCACCACCCTTCAAGGTGTGTGTTGATGTTTATCTTTCCTTCCTTTCCATCTACCCTTTCAAAATCTTTCCATTCATTATCCTTCTACCTTCTATCATTTTTCCTCATTTGCCTATTCCTCCTATCTTCCAACCTTACTTGCTTTACATAAAACCTTATCCTCCATTTTTCTTTTCCATCTTCTTTTCCCTATTAGCATCTTTGCGCATATCATTTTGAATCCTTGGAATATCATGGTTTATCCTTTCAAGGAGCATTATCTTAAAAATTGCACTACTTCCAAAAAAATAAAAAAAATTTTAAAAATAGAAAAAAATAAAAATAAATAATAAATAAATAAATGAAAAAATTGAAAATGTGCCTTAGTGGAAACCTAGAAACAGGTGCCTTGGTAGAAAAAGTAAAGAGAATTAAATTCATCCTATGGTGAAAACCCCTCCCTTGTGGCACCTTGGATAAGTATCGTGATGAAAACCTGGCAATCAAGCATCATGCATAGTTCTTCTACATATTTCATCCATTCTGTCTTCTCTCTTTGATCTTGACAATGTTGACCTATACATGAACATTTGGCTATCTTGTGAGTTATCTTATGATGATCTTTCTTTCATTCCATTCATGTTTAGCCTTCATATTTATTTTCCTCCATTCATTCTAGCCCTTCGCTATCCTTTTCCCCTTTGGTCTTGATCTAATAAAAAAGAGTAAAACATGATGCTATGAAGCCTCTTGACATGTCTACTCCTTTGGACTACATCCTTTTCTTCTTTTACATTACGCATTTTTGATTTATCCTATGTTGGTCTTTCATTTCTTGTCCAAATGTGCTTTACATGATAATTTTTCCCTAGCTTAGGTACTCTTGAGGAGTTTGCCCTTGAGGATTTCTTCCCTTCATTCTCCTTCATTCTCTTGTCTTCCATCTCTTCCACCAGCTTGCTAATCCCTCTTGTTCTCCACCTTGTTAAACATTGGGACTTCATGATGTGATATTTCTTGAGAGTTTGATGCCCATTCTATCTAGGGGCATCCTTTGTACATACTTATTGATCCTGAAAAAAATTCAAAAAAATGGTATATTGTCAAAAATTCTAAAAATTAAAAAATGTCCTAAAAAAATGATCATCTTAGTGAAAACCTAGCAATAGGCACTTTGATGTATCTCCAAAAAAATTATATATTCCAAAAATACAAAAAATTAAAAAAAAATAGAAAAAGTGCCTTTGTGAAAACCTAGAAACAGGCCCCTTGGTAGCAAAAATGAAAAAAAATTTATAAAAAGTCCTAAAAAAAAAATTGCAATAAAATCCAAGTGGTGAAGACTTGGAAATGGGTACTACTTGAGGCCTTTGCACCATTTTTTTTTAGCACTCGTCCTTGACACTTAGCCTTTTTCCATCATGCCTTGTCCTTGTTTCCTTGGTTTGGAAATGGTCTTTGTCTTTGTGTAGGGGGCATAACTGTGTTAGTTTTGGTCTCTTGGATATGTTAGTCTTTAGGACACCTTGCAAATGGTATTTTTCAACACCACTCCAACTATGTTTTTCAACACAACCCTTGACATCGATTGTTTTTGAACACTTATCATTTTGGTCTTACCTACTTACAAGCATTCGATCCTTATCCTTAGAACTCAGTATCAGTGAACACACTTAAATTTTTAAACACAACACTTAAAGCTTGAGATATGTCATGATTTTTTTTTTAGTGTCCTTGTCTAATAAATCTCTTTGGGATGCATAGCTAGAGGACTTGGGGCATGGGGCATGTTTTTATTTGCTTTCTATTTGTGGGTGTGGTCTTGAAACTCTTGAGTGTCTCTTTTTGTTGCCTTGGAACACTTAGGAGATTTGAGGCATCATCCTTGACTATTTTTGCACAACTATTCTTGTGGTCATCTTGGCATCTTTGCCTTGATGAGAGCATGGTTTTGCTACATTAAATTGGGTAAGCTAACATTGAAGTCATCTTGACCTGTATGTCTTTGATGCTTATGTTAGAATCTTTCCACATTCCAATCCAATATAAATCACATTCATATCTTCATAGTTGTACTTGTGACTAGTGTTGATTGTGTGATTTTTTCGATGTCCATTAATAATGGCCCAATGATGAAAATAAGTTCCTTAACATTCTCCAATGAATGATGAACACAAAATCTTATGTTACAATTTCTCTTTTGCAAGTACACCTTTACATTTTTATGTAGCTTGCATTGTTAGACTTCATGTTAATTTGTATTTATAGGCTACATTAGGAGTTTGAGAGGATTTTTGTTCATCTTTCTTTTGGACTTTTGATCAACTATGGTCATATTTTGATCTTCATTTCCTTATCTTCTTTCATGATCTCAATCAAAATTTTCTATCTTAAACAGTTGATTGATTTTGAGGCATCCTCTTTCTTGAGGCAAATTCTCTTTCTTCTCTCCATTTCTTTTCACCTCTTCCAAACTTCTATCTTCCATTCACTTTCACCCCACTTCTTTTCTTCTAATTCAACCTTGGGGCATAATATTTCATGATTAATGATCTACCTTGGTTCTTTGATCCTTATATCTTTCATCTTACATCAAAAACCTTATATTTAGTTTGATTTGATCAAATTTATCAATTTACTGTTTCTCCTCTATCTCATTTTGATTTCGATCACGAGGGGGCAGTACCTATCAAACTTCAATCCTTGATTCAACTTTATCAATCATATCAATTGCTTCTCTTGGGGCATCCTTGCTTGAGACTTGAAAATTACCTATTTACAGGGGTGTTGGCTTTGTCTTTTTCAATCAACTTATCTTTGTCCTGATGTGTTCTCGTCCATCGATCACACGTCTGGGTTGTTTTGTGATCTCAAATCAATCTCACATTTTAACTTAATTTTTTGTTTACATGTGTTTTCATGAAGATCATGAATTATTCAAAGAGAGGCAAATGTATGCACCATAAAATGGTCACCTAGACTTTGGGCCCCCATTCATCAATTTATCAATTTCCTAAATCAATGATTTGCAATATTTTCAATTCAATTCAATTTCTTTGATCAAATCGTAATTAACTCAAATATTTCAATATTTCCTAAGGTTTGATCATTTAATCCTAAGTTTAATTTAATTAATAGAACATGCTCCTTTTTAATTAAATAAAAAAAATCTTTTAACTAAATAATAAAATCACTTTATCCTAAGCCACATTTAATTAAAAGAACAAATCTCTTTTAAATAATAAAAAAATATTTTAATTAAATAATAGAAACCACTTTGCTAAAATAATAAATAAAAATCAAAAGAAAAAAACTTTTTGTCTACACAATGAATGCACACTATCCAAGATGAGTGGAATCTCCTTTTACCTCTTAATCACTTCCACACATCCTTTTGCCTCTTATCCATGTCCATTGATTTTGCCTCTTGAGAATCTTGAGCACATGGATCAACCAAGATTTAATCTCCACCATTGCTCATTTCTTTTTTCCTCTTAATCTTGACCATCCATTCATTTCTAAATCTTTTATAAGGAGCCCTCTCCTTCTCATTTATGCATGGATATTTTAGAGATCAAGATTTATGTTATTGTTATGTAGGTTTGGAGAGCGATTTCGGAGGAGAATTTGAGCGCCTGAGCCTGAACATTGCATCTTTTCTTTTCTTGTTTTCTTCTCTCATGCCTCCATGGCAATCCATTTAGATTAATATTGCACTTTCATATTAGATTAGATTCATAGTTCCTTTCATTAAATAATCTTGCATAAGCATTTCCTTTCATAGATTAGTTTGCTTTCATGCATTGTTATCATATAGAATAGTTTTCATTTTCATTTGCATACATACTTGATGATCATGGATACTAGCATTCTTGCTTTTCCTCTTTGAATCTCTCATTTTATGATGTACTTGCATGGGCACAAACTAGGTCTAATCTGAGGGCCTCCATTATAAACCCTTGCACTCCATGAATAAAGAGCTATGAGTCACCATTTGAGACCTCATTCTTGAGAAATCTTAGATTAAATGACTCATAGAAGTTTGTCAACATTTTAGCACATAGTAAGAGTCTTTAATGAGGATGTAAGAAGTATTTATGAGTGTCTAAGGCTCATTTATGAGGGGTTTTGACCCAAAGTCAAAGTTTGAAGGGTTAGGCTTAAGAAATGTAGGAATCACCTTTTAATTAGGTTTAGAGTGAGATTAGGAAATTTTAGAAGAGGTTAGGGATTTATAGGATATTTCTAAAGTTTTATGATTTAAATAAATATTCTATTTATTTAAAGGATTTTTGATCAATTTATCAATTAATAATTAATAAATAGAGGAAATTCACTCAAATTTGATTTAAATGATTTGGGGAGAGATTATTTAATTAAAAATATTTAATTAAAATAGCAGGATTTAATGGCATAAAAATTAATTAATTAAATAATTAATTAATTAATAAATGATGATGTCATCAAGGGTTTATACTAAAAAAGGTAGGAATCACCTTTTAATCAGGATTAGAGTGAGATTAGGAAATTCTAGAAGAGGTTAGGGATTTCTAGAAGATTTTCAAGGTTTTTGGATTTAAATAAATATTTTATTTATTTAAAGGATTTTTAGCCAAGTTATTAGATAATTAATAAATTTTGGAGGGAATAATGTTTAAATAAGATTTAAACATTTTTGGAAGGGATTTCTTAATTAAATATTTTTAATTAACATAAAGGGATTTAATGGCATAAAAATTAATTAAATAATTAATTAATTAATAAATGATGATGTCATCAGGACTTTTTAGAAAATAAAAATACTTTAATTTTCTAATAGATTTTTAGGTGTCTACACTACTATCATGTCTATGCTAGGTAGTGGGAAATCATCTTTTGGACATGATTTGTTTAAGTCCCTAAAGTCTGTGTAGATTCTTATATCTCCTAAATTTTAGGAATGGGAACACTGAGAGGGGGGGGTGAATCAGTGTTCACTGTATTTTAACTTTTCACTTTAATCTTTATGCTGAACATAAATGCTTAAGTATTGAAATAAACATTCACATAAACATCAAACATGAAATCAACACATGACACCAATATGATTACGGGGAAACCCAAATAGGTAAAAATCTAGTGGGAATTGACACCCACTAATATTCTGTAGTAGTGTTTTATGATCCTTGCTAGAAGATCCTTTACCCTGTTAGGAGTAGATTTACAATGCTTTAAGTACAATAGACCTTGTTAAGGGTTGGACCCTATTAGGAGTCTTTTAAAATCATTCTTGTTAGGGGAGAAGATGCACTATCCAATAGCTCACTGCTCAAGTGGTGAAGGCTACAACCTTCTGATCTCAGATACACACTATATCTACAGGATGAACTATCACTGTGACACTTCTTGTCAAATTAGTTCCTTTGATGCGCTGATGCTTTGACCTCTTGCAAAGCTCTAATACATCTTCTGCTTATGCGCTCATAGAATAAGCAATAATATAGTCTAACGAACTTAACTTCTATGGAACATACCATAATTCTTTTGTACACATGTGCGTTGATGCTCTGAGCTGCTGGAACTCTGTATACTATCCAGTCTTCAACACTTAACTAAATTTTGATCTTTACATCAAGTGCGATGACTGCAAATTGCTATATGACTTTGTTTCCATAATGAAAACACTATATCTAGTCATATACTTTAGTATAGATAACTTTCCAACAATCTCTCCCTTTTTCATTGATGGCAACAAAGGAATATGGCCAAGTTGCTAACTATCCCTTAATAAAAAAACTTTTGTCTTCTATACATTTTTATACATAATCTTATATCTCCCTATATATTTTATACTCCATATTCTATACACAACTCCCCCTTTGACAATAATGACAAAGGTGTACCAAAAAATTGTATTTGTACATACTTAGGGAAAACATTTGGATATGCTATCTTGAGGTTCTGGATCTCCTTCTTCCAAAAATGTATCAAAGAGTTAACTATCTAGAGATGGGCACACAATGCATATTGAAGCTTCTCCATCTTCTTCAAATCTGTGGTCGGACCTTGATCATAGGTTATCATTGTGGCATCAATCTCCTTTAAGTTCTAATTGAGAATGTCTAGTGAGGGCGCAAGAGCATTCCTCAACTGAGTCTGTCTAGACCTTATCTTTTCCATCTCTTTCTCTACCTTCTCATTTTTTTCCAATTGACCCTGGTAAACATTATTACACATGTTCACATCAGTGGATGAGTCTTTCACTGAACTCTTCACCTGTTCATTCATAGCTTCTACATCTTGTATTGTCTTAAGATGGGCATCACTAAGCTTATCCTGATCCATGTAGTTTGCAATGAATTTTCTTCCTTGACCAACAAATTCTTTTAAAGATGCGTGTCCTGTCTTGAGTGAGCTCATATCTAGTGCAAAGTTTCTCATCAACTCATTCAATCTTTTCTTTAGGTACTTCTCTTCTGCAACTTTGGATGTAGATTCTTCAAGGCTAGAAAAATTACTTTTAGACTGTGAGATAACTATACTCACATCATCAACCGAATGTACCTTATTCACTTTCATTTCCATAGGCAACAAACTATTTAGTATGTTCATTGATTCCACAAGGAGAGGATTTCTCATGACTTGTTTCTCCTTTGCCTTCTCCATGGCTAAGACGCTGAACTTAATCAGGTCTTCTTCTTTCCATGAGTCCAAACTGGATGTGTCAAGTGTCAAACTTGACAACAATGCTGAGGAGGGGGTGATGGGAGTGCTAACCATCACTTCTATTTTTATCTTAGCTAGATCTATAGAATTTTCATCTTTCTCTTGTTCCTTTTCTTCTTCTTCTTCTTCTTCTTCTTCTTCTTTCTTTTCTTCCTCTTCCTTTTTCTCTTCTTTCTCTTCTATTTTCTCTTTTTCCTTCTCATCTGATATATATTCAATCAATACCTCTTCTTGATGAGTGGGAGGTGTGCTGCTACATAAGATCTCAACTTCTTGTGAGCTCACAAAAGCTTCCTCAAACTTATCTAAGTCTATCTCAGTGGCCGCCATGGCTATCTCCACATTATCAATGATAATGGTGCTATCCTTGAGTGATTCTATCATGGATGTAGATTTATTTGCCTTTTTTTGTACTTCCACTACAGGCACTGAATCTTGAGGACCTATAGACTGTTCCTTGATAGTCTCTGCTGCATTTTCTTGCTTACTAGGTACTTGAGAGATGGGCAAAGACATAGGTTTCATGCACTGTTCTAAGAATACCTTCTCAAAGGCATTCTATATTTCCTTAGAGATTAGCTCATAGTCTTTGTTCATGAGATGCAGTGTTCTCATCTTTGACCTTAAGTGCGGCTTCACCAAATTCAACAATAGTGACTTTTCTTCAATAAAACATATTGGAAGAGTGGAATCAAGAATTTGTTCCCTTATTATGAAGTCTTCTTTAGTGGCTTGTCTCTTCAAGGTATCCATTATCTCCACACTTTATCTGGAATTACTGTTTTCAATTCAAGAACTATCTTCTTGAACTTTATCATATGTTTAACAATTATACCATGTATTTCTGACTTGTCAATCTAACTATATGATTCATAAAACTTCCCTACTTGATCAATTCTACCCTCATTAATAATTCTTGTGCTCAATACTTTGAGGCTTGGTCTGAATCTTGCCTTAGGAGGTGCTTGAATGTTTTTCTTGCTCCTTGTAGCTCACGAGGATGGATGACTAGTGCTGGTTTCCTTCTTCCTTTTGGTTGTTGGCTTATACTCTAGAGGAGCATTAGAATCACTGGTTTCTTCGGGCGTAGGAGTGTCATCAGATATATCCTTCTGACTGTCATCTTTTTCAATTTTTATCTTCTTCATCTTAGGATCTTCTTGTTCTTCTTCTGCTGTTGCACTTTTCATTTCCAAAGCAATCTTCTCTTCCCTTGCCTTGTCAAGGTCTACTTGAGATACACCATGAATCCTTAAGATCTATTATGTGACTTTAGCAACCTTCCTTTTTTTCTTGCTATGTTAAGCTTTGCATCTGCTTCTCTTGTCTTCTCCTCATATGTTCCCCACCAAGGTTCATTAGGATCTTTGGGGGCTGAAACTAGTACTTGTGCATATGCTTCAAGGACCTGTTCCTCTACCTCATAGCCAAGTTGATGAATCCACTTAGTTCTTGGTTCAATGACTTCCATACAAGTTCTATCAGTTTCCACCATAAAATAAATTGAATCCTTATACTTTTCCACAATACTTTCTGGAATCTTGTACCTCATTTACATCTTAGCTCTAAAGGTCTTCAATTCCAAGGTTATATAGTCCCTTAGTGTACTTTCAATGGATGCTTTGTTCGATATCTGAGGCATGGTTGGAATGGACTTGTCCAAATACAAATCTGATATCTTCCCAACAATATGAAGGTACATGTAGATGATTAGTGACCCAAACCTAAATATCTTTGTCTTGTCATGCTTGATAGCCTTGATGTTATCAATCAACTGTGTATGCAAGATCTCACAAAAGTTGAATTCCTCATCTTCCTTCACAAGTTTGATGGCTACTAGAATAGTGCCTGTAGACACACTATTCACCCTGCTGGTGTGATGAAACCTATACCCCAATATCATTGACATCAATTTGATGTTTTCTTTCTCAATAGGCTTGATGGTCATACTGCACCTATCACTCCTTGACTTACATATTTGTTCAACCATCTTTCTGACATCCTTGCCCATAGGAAGGACAGAGCCTGACCTAGAAAGGCCTGTCATCTCATGTATCAAGTCATTGGTGATTCTAACTGGTACATCACCAATCCAAAACAAATCATCATGAATTCTGCTCAAAAAGATTTTTATCCATTTTGTCTTATAGAATCCATATGCCATAGCATACTCAACAATTGGGTGATCATTCCATTTAGCATATTCATCCATGAATGTTTTATTTGGCTTCAAAATGGTGTCCATGTGTGCTCTTAGCTTATCCAATCCAACTGGTTCCTTCTTATAGTAGAAATATGCTCTAATATCTTCCACATGGATGACGTCCATAGGTGTGTGGGAGAAAGCTCCCTCTAAATCATCTAGGGTTGATTTAAATGGATGTTTCTTGAAAACATATCTCTTCTTCTTAGTGACATCATAAATAATGGGAGTGGCCATGACTTACTTGTAAACACTTTCCAACTGAGCTCTGAGATAATTTGAAGGCTTCTGAATTGGTGCAATGAGCTTAGGGTTTCTACAACCAACCAAATGCACTGATAATTGTAGAAAATCTCTAATAGATCAATCTCCAAGACTTCACAACAACTTCCAAAGCTCTTTTTGCTCTCCTATCACTCTAAATTTGAATGCAATGAGAAATCAAATAACTTATGTGTACTTTAAAATGAAAAATCTACCATTAATGCAAGTCACGTAAACTAGGCTGTCACTTCAAAATTTGCAACTCGAGTTCTGTTCACAATTTGTATGTACGCTCTTGCCAATAGGTACCTTTATACTCCAAAATTTTAAGTCCCAAGATGCATACTCTGAGGATGAGTATACCAACTGTGTAAGGGTCTAGAGATAAATTATCTCCCCCTATGACCCTAAGGGCCATTCATCTAGATGTAGAGGGTGTGTCCACTGTGGATGCATCCAATACATTCTCATCAGTCTTATCCTTATTTTTCTCTGACCAAATTATGCTCACATCATCTGAGGCTTTGACAAAATTTACTTCTCCTACGGGATCCAAAACTAGTTCTTTGGCCTTTTTAGGGCTTCCCTAACCTTGTGTCCTTGATCTACGAAACCTTGAGATATGTCCAACCTTGTTACAAGAGTGACAAATGATTGGAGGTCTTATATTCCTCAGCGCATTGACATGAGTCACCATTCTGCATTATTTTTCTATGTGACCATTATAGTTACATATCTAACATGTAACATTCTGAGCACTTCTTACATTTGTCTGATTCTAATTTCTCTAATCTTGCTGAATTCTATTCTTCTTACTAGTCTTGCAATTCATAGCTCTATGACCAAACTTGTTGAATGAATAATAGTAACCATTGAAAGGTCTTACCTCTATACAGCTCCTTGCAATGTGTCCATGCTTTTTACAAGAAAAAAAAGTGCGTTCTACTTGATTGCGTTCATTCTTAGGTGGTCCACCATTATCTATGGTTTGATCTTGTATCTTTTTAGTATCAGTAGAGTCCTTTTGTGAATCCTTTCTTGCTCACATATTGTCCATCTGATTTTGTGCTTCATTGTATCCAATACAACTAGTGTCTCCTTTGGCTCTTCTTGCATACAACTGAGATTCTATCAAATCATAATTGGTGTGTAATTTGTCAATATGATTCTTTGCTTCTTTCAATTCAGACTCCAAGCTTTCTTTACTATTCCTTAGCTCCAAGATTTCCATGTTCGCTTGCCTTAGTTCTTCATTCAGCTGAAGGTTCTCTTTGATTTGTTCATCATAGACTTCTTGATTATTAGTCAGCTTATCATCAAACTCTTCAACTTTTTCTTTTAAGGATTTGTTTTCTTCATTGAGCTTCTTGACCATTGTCCTTAGATCACTGGTAGAGCATTCTTTCAAATCTTTCCTTAGCTTTTTGATGACTAATTGAGCATCACTAAGTTTGTCCTTTAGTTCTTCAGATTCTCTTTCTGACTTGTCCAAATCTTCAAGAGAAGCTTCAAGATTTCTTTTCAGATGTTTCATTTCTTCTTTGTCCATGATCTCCTCAAGTGGTTAAACTTCTTCTCTGAGGACTAGAGCTCTGATACCAATTGTTAGGAATGGGAACACTGAGAGGGGGGAGGGGGTTAATCAGTGTTCACTATATTTTAACTTTTCACTTTAATATTTATGATGAACATAAATGCTTAAGTACTGAAATAAACATTCACATAAACATGAAACATGAAATCAACACATGACACCAATATGATTACGAGGAAACCCAAATAGGTAAAACCTTGATGGGAATTGACACCCACTAATATTCTACACTAGTGTTTTATGATCCTTTCTAGAAGATCCTTTACCCTGTTAGGAGTAGCTTTACAATGCTTTAAGTACAATAGACCTTGTTGAGGGTCGGACCCTGTTAGGAGTCTTTTACAATCATCCCTATTAGGGGAGAGGATGCACTCTCCAAGAGCTCATTACTCAAGTGGTGAAGGCTACAACCTTCTGATCTCATATCTATAGGATGAACTGTCACTATGACACTGCTTGTTAGATTAGTTCCTTTGATGCACTAATGCTTTGACCTCTTTCAAAGCTCTAATGCATCTTCTAGTGTCTTCATACACTTCTTCTCTTCTTGTCACAACTCTATTTCAACTTTCATACTGAATACAATGGGCACACCTTATATTTATATGCTCATACAAAATACACAATTAGGTCGGCCCTATAAATAATTACAAAAAATGCTTCCAAATGAATTGGCTTAAGCGTGCTTACAATTATACATATAAACATATCAGCAACCTAAATACAATGGGCACATAGCCTTTACAATTTTACATTATAATTGCAAACCAAAATGCTAACTGTCAGCTCCATGCTCTGTTCTCTGCTAGCACACACTGACTGTGCAACTTCAACTGACTATAACTTTCTCATCCTTGCACATATGCTTATACGCTCATAGAATAAGTAATAATATAGTCTAACCAACTTAACTTCTATGGTACATACCATAATTCTTTCGTACACATGTATGCTAATGCTCTGAGCTACCGGAACTCCATATATCCAGTCTTCAACACTTAACTGAATTCTGATCTTTACATCAAGTGCGCTGACTCCAAACTGCTATATGACTTTGTTTCCATAATGAAAACACTATATCTAGTCATATACTTTAGTATAGACAACTTGCCAACACTAAAGGTTTGGTGGTAGGCACCATGTTGGAGATCCACTCTGAATATTCTTTAGTACTGATGATCTTGGCCCATGGGAGCTTTTCTAGTTCTATTTTTACCAATAGGGCTACCTTATGACACATTTTATGTAGCTTCTTCTTTACTGTATTTGCATTAGGGTCCACTACAATATTGTGCACAACTAGATTTGGATCAAGCTCAAGCATATGTGCATACAACCATGCAAATTTGGTGGTGGATTCTTGGAGAAGTGCAGTGAGAGCCATTTCTTCACCCTCTGTTAATGATATTGTGATGTAGGTGATTCTTAGGCATTCTTTTGTACCCAAGTTAACTGGCTTGGTTTCCTCAATGATGATATCTTCTAGTGAAAACCTCTCTAAAAACCAGAAGATATGCCCTTTATTTTCTCTTTTTTAGAGTCAAAATGCTCCCCATAGGGGTTTTAAGATAAGAACTCATTCTTTTCTTTTTCTATTTCACTTTTGCAACTAAATCTTGTCTCTTGCCTGAAATATCCTTTAGAGTCAAGCTTGTAGACATGAACTATTTCCTGATGTTGATCTGATTATTGTCCTGGTGTTCCCATGAATCTTTGGAGTGCTTCTATTCTTTGGAGCTCATCGATATGTGTGACTCTTGGTTGGTCCTAGTCTATGAGGTCTGGATGGATGAGGGGAAGTTCTCTGATGTTAATGGAGAGTTGATGGAGGAAAAAAGTTCCTACGAGGGTATCATCACTGAAGATGTCATCATAGGATTTCTTTTCTTCCTCTTTAGGCATGTCTTCAATCTCTACAAGGTCATCCTAGCTATTCAAGAAGGGAACGTTGGTCAAGTTAGTGCCCCCAGTCATAGTATTGGGTTCTTGTGTATGTAGGTGAAGGGTATTAAAGCCAATACCTTGATGCTTTCGATTCTTCAAGGCTTCAATCGGATCTTTGCTTCCACCTTCTTGTGGTCCTAGACCACATCCTTGGTATTTCCATTGTTTTGTGGCATACTTGTGTGATGTTGGATATTTCTCTTTGAAGTAGCCAAGGATTTTAGTTTCAAGAGGTGGGGGATCTCTATACAACCACTGACTGATGTCAAGGTCCATTTCAAGGTTATCTATATTTCCATGGGAAAAAAATGTCAATGGTCCCAATTGCTTGATTTCATGATTGGCTAGAGTAGGCTTTCTTTGGTGACTTGGGCATCCTTGTGTATGTGGATCCAGAGGTAGGGCCCCTACTGCAAATGCATTAATTAAGTTGTACTCACCACAACCATGGTTGTTGATCTTGATGGAAGAGAGGGTGGAGGTGAGGATAGAAGTGCCAATTTTGATTCCAAGACAATGGGTGGAATGAGGGAATGATGCTTCCAATGCACAATAGTATGAAAAGGGTTTGGGGTCTGCATGGATGGTGATCTTAGTGCCTTCATGCAAAAATTTGATGTAGTGGTGATAAGTAGATGGTATAGCTTTGGTGGAATGGAGCCATGGTCGGCCGAGGAGGATGTTAAATGGTAAATCAAGATTAAAAAAATTGCAAATGGTGTCTTGAGTTGCATGGCCTAGCTTGATAGGTATAAGAATGGTACCTTCAAAGGTATGCTCCAACTTATCATATGCCTTGATGGTAATGACCTCATGTGATATATCATCCTCTGTGAACCCTATTTTCTAAATGAACTTTAGAGTACACAAATTTAGGGTAGATCCATTATCTATCATGACCCTTTTAATAGAAAAGTCTCTGACCAGGATGGTGATGCAGAGAGGGAGATTGTGGTTAGGCTCAATAGCTTGTATATCAAATGGCTTGAAGGAAAGAGAACAAGATGTTGATAAATGTCCCACAAGGTTTTTGAGCTAGATGGTATTTATGTCTATGGGAACATGTCCTTCTTGGAGGGCTCAGTTGAGGATTTCTTGATGGATGGGTGAAGTGTAGAGAAGGTCAAGGATGAAGACCTAGGAAGGTGTATTCCCAAGGTTTTATACAAGGTTATATTGGGAATTGTGATGTAGCCTTGGATTAGCACCGGTGATAGATATCTAACCTCTATGTGTGGTAACAACACATTGATTATCTACTCCCTTAATATGGATGACATTGACTGTGGGTTCGATTTGGGTTATACATCCAAAGAATTTATCGTAGTTGATATGGGTAGTTGTATAGTATTTATGGTCAGCATGGTATCCTTTCTTTCCTTTGCCTTGGTTTTGGGGTGGATGATTGGCATTTTCTTGGTTCTTCCCAACTTTGTGTTGAGGGAACACGTTCTGATAAATATACAGCTTGGCATTAGGTGAGGCTTTGGCTAGTGTGTCCACTTGGATCTCCTTTCTATTGATGAGATCTTGGATATAGTGTTTCAATTTCATACACCTTAGGGTTTTGTTTCCTTTAACACAATGATAATCATAGCACTTGTGATCTTTATACTAGTTAGGCTTGGGAGTAGCGTCATCAAATTGCTAGGTTGGTGGGTAAGTGATTAGGTTGGCCTTGGCCTTTCAATGAAAGATTATATCTAGTGGTTCACCAAGAGGGTTGAAGGTTCTATTTTGGTGAGTCTAGACTCAAGCCCTATTCTTTATTGGAGTAGTGGATATGGCATTAGTCTGATAGGTTGGATTTAGTTGCTAGTTTTGATAATGCTCCATGGGTTTCTGATTTATTGATGCTTGTTGTTGATATTGTTGTAGAGGTTTTTGATTGTTGGGTGCTTGTTGTTATTGATATGCAGGAGCTTGTGTAGGACTAGCCAAAATGATTTGGACATGCTTGGTGTCAATAGCTCCATCGGTAATATCATTCTTGTTTCTATTCCAGTAGCACAGTTTGTCATTACAGGGCTTGGTGTGGGAATTATCCTTGTAATGTCAAATTGTGACTTCATCTAAGAGACCTCTTTCAATATCTATCCCTTTTCATTTGATGTACTCATATGTTTGAATGCAATTCATCCTCATGAAGTGGGATAGTTTGGGATGCAAGTTATTGATAAAGATATTTGTAAGATGTTTCTTAGGGGATTGATATGATAACTTGGTAGTGAGGTTCTTCTATCATTGCAAGTAATTGGCTAGGCTTTCTCCTCCTTTCTCCTTTGAGTTGCAAATTTCTAACAAAGACAACTCATTCTCAACATTGTGGGCATATTGGGCAACAAAATTCTGAGAGAGTTTGGCAAAGGTTGTGACTGTTCCATAGGGTATTTTGTAGAACCACTCAATAGTGGTTCCTCTCAAACTTTTAGGGAATAAGTGCATGAGGAATTTGTCACTATAGGCCACTTCTTGGCATTCCATATGGAACTCCTTCACATGACTGATGGGATCTCCTTTCCCTTGATATTTATCAAAATTGGGTGTCTCAAAGAGTTTGGGGAAGGGGATCCCTGTGATCGATCTGCCAAAGGGATAGGGATAGACCTTGTCAAATTTGAAGGCCTTGCTCTTTATTTTGGCCTTGAGCTCCTTAAGAGAATTCTTCATCTCTTCCAACTCAGAATTAATCGGTGTTGGAGTGGTTACTCCCATAAGGAAAGGATCTAATGGTGTTGGTGAATAAGGATGATTTTGTGGTGGATATTATAGAGTGGGATATGGAGACCGCCTAGCAAGGTAGGTAGATTGGAATGGATGTTTGGGTGATGGTTGTTGGGGAGGATATTATTGTTGAGGTGCGGGAGTGTAGTTTTGTGGAGGATGTGAAGTGGACTATTTTTGCTAGGGTATGATGGGAATTTATTGTTTTACGGGATAAGAGGATGCTTGTTGCTACTAGGGGTTAATGGGATGTTGTTGTTGTTGTTGTGCTAGGAAGTATTATTGCAATGGCTAAGGCTGATGGAATGGTGCAGTTTGTTGATAGGATTGACCTTGGTGCACCTGGCTTTGAGCTTGGATGATTTAGGTTAGATGGATTCCTACATTTCTTAGGGGGGGATGAATGTTGGGAAGCTGGTGATGGGAGGTGGTTATGCAAGGTAGATAGCAAGATGAGATTAACTTTGTTGTTAGGGAGGTGGAACTATTTGAGAAGTGATGGGTGGTACAGATACATAGTTCATGTATGGAGAGGATGAAGCTAGTAGGGGTTGTGATTGTTGTTGCTATGCTGCTTGGGGAAAAGTGAATTTTGTTAGAAATAGGGAATAGTGAGAGGGGGGGTGAATCAGTATTCTACAAACTTTAGCTTTTGCCCAATTATGGATATAATAGATTATCTTTACACATGCATAACATAAGAAGCTAAACAACATGCATAGCAATAAAACTAAAGAACTCATAACACATTATTTGTTCTCGAGGAAACCTTGGCCAAGGGAAAACCTCGGTGGGGATGGTACCCACAAAGATCCACTAATCAAAAGTATCCTATTAAGGATGTTGGCCCTATTAGGAGTCTATTACATGCATATAGTGTCTTAGTCCTAATTAAGGGACTATAGGCCTTGTTAGAAGCCTCAACCCTATTAGGAGTTGGTAGTACAAAAAGTGATTACCAGATGAGCCCACTGCCCAAACAAGTAATGTACAATATTTATTGATTACAAAACTAGGTCAAGGTACATAACCTTATATTGCTTTCATCAATATCTTTTTGCTTCTCTTTCACTATCGCTATTACATACATTTGTTCCTTCATTGTGCTTCTTACAATTTACAATTACATTTATACAAGTTATTGAGATTAATAACTTTCCAGTCGGGTATCATATTACAAAATAATTTTATCCAAGGGTTAAAATCTAGGATTTTGTCCCTTTATCTTTTTAAGTCATTATTTTGATAAAAATAATAATTCCTTAACTCTTTACCAATTCTATCTTCATATTCTGTCATGTCGGCTTAACACTATCTTTAGAAAAACTGTCATAACTTCTTTTGTACAGGTCGTACTAACTTGCGCTCTGAGATGAGTCTTCAATAGTCACCATAGAGTCTATGTTCAAGTGCACAAGCACTGAAATTACTCCAGTTGACATCACAAACAAAAATTGTCTCCAGGTTCACTGGTAAAAACACACTATCTCATACTTAGACAATTTCCCATTGCGCTTTGACATACTAGCTCTCTGACCTGTGTGATCTTCATGTAGATCATATGTTTCCATAATGAAAACATCCATGTAACCAACTCAGCCAAATTGTGAACAATCTCCCCCTTTTTCATTGGTGGCAACATATGAGAAAATTGGCTAAGTCTTACAACTTCAAAAATCTCAAAATTGTGGCCATAGTATAAAATATATATACTATCCTTATAACTCCAAAAAAAAATCTTATCTCTAATATAGTACTCCCCCTAAGAGTATCAATCCTTATCATTTTCTTATCAATTTTTTGCTATATATCTCTCCCTCTTTGACAACAATGACAAAATAATGGTAAGGAGGGTAACAAAACTATGTTCACAAAAAGTTATACCTTAATTCAATATTGCAAAGTTGGTAGACTTGCAACACAATTTGCAAAATCAATCTTTATAGCCTCTAACTCCTTCTCCTATGATTTCTTAATAGAATTTGCCACACTGAGTAGTGCACATAATCCATAAGATGCTATCTCACATGCTTGGAGATTCTCAAAGCTAAACTTTTGAAAAGATGTCTTAGTTGAAAGACATTCTTCCAATTGCCCTTCAATAATACTTAACTTCATAGAAGTGTGCTCTCTTAAAAGAGTGAATGTTTTCATTTTCATGTCCTTTTCATCTTGCAAAATTCTGATTTCATCATATATCTTACGAATTTTCTTCTCAACATCAGATACCTTCACATTGGGGCTTGAAAGAAGGTTTGTTTATTCTGAATTTTGGCTTCCTTCATCTTCATCTTCTGATCTTCTTCTGCTGCCAAGTTTTCTAATTTTGTACACTGAATGTACAAGGATTTTCCTCTTTCCAAATTATTTCTCAAGTCCTTTATATAGATATCAAGATTGTTGATATCATTCTTGATATTCTGGCTAATGTTCAAAAGTGTTTTGGCTTCATAGGCTGCTTGAGCTTTCACTTTGGCTATATCAGTTAAATTTGTGAACTCACTGTCAAAAGTGTTCATCACTTTCTTTTCTTTCTCCAAAGGGTCAGCTTTTTCAATTTGTGTAGTTACAACAGCTTGTAAATTCTCAATAAGTTCCTTTAGGCATCCTTCAAGACTCTTCACTTTCTTATTCTTTCCAATGATCCTATTCAAGGATGTGATCAATTCCATCTGATCATCATCATCTACTTCCTTTCCCAAATTCTCAATAATAGATCCAATTTGATTCTTCTTTCCAGTCTCAAGAGTAATACTGATATCTTCTTTAGTGGAAATAGGTACTTTTTTTTCTATCACTTTAGGTTCTACAACTGTGGTCTCTATTTTCTTTTCTCCTTTGGTAGTCTCCTGCTCTTCAAAATCCAAATTGTCAACAATGTTTTCTAGATTCTTGAATACATTATCATCAGTATCCAAGGTGATCTTAGTTCCTTCTACATTCATGACTTCATCTTCAATGTTTATGGCTGGTGGAGAGGGAATGTTCTCTTGTTCTATTTCACCTACTTGCTCTACTGCAACTGATGGTTCTCCAACATTCTCTGACATAACCTTGATGATTTCTTGCTCTGTTTCTACATTAACTTCTTCATATCTACCTCCCACAATATGAATGGTTCTCTTCTTGGTTCTCAAATGGGTGCTTAAAGCTTTCATAATCTAACTAAAGTGTGTTTCATCTTTTACAACACAAAGCTTTCTTACAAGATTTTCTCTAATAGATGTGTCTTCTTTTGATCCTCTCTTCTTCCTATTCACAAGTTTATTGTACAAATCATTAGGTATCTTACTCTGAATTGTATCAAACTTCTTATTAGACAAAATCATATGCTTTACCACTGCATTTTCCAGATTTAATCTCTCTACATAATCATAGAGATCATAATACTTATTCATTCTTGTAAAGTCTCCATCTTCAATGATATGCTCATTAAGCTTCTCAAATCTATGTTTCCAAGTGTTCTTCTTAATAGAAGTGTCATCATCTTTGATTTCTGCAATTTTCCTTGGAACTAGTTGCACTAATGTTTTCTGCCTCTTACCTACACCAGTAGCACTCTCTTTTACTCTTTGGATAGATGTGGAGGAGGTGGATCTAGTGGATATCCTTGATTCTTGATCCTTCTCTATTTCTTCCACTTTCACCTTAACTTGTGATTCTTCTTGCTGTGCTGCAATTGATGATAGAGGTAGAACAGACAAAACATCTTTTGTCCAATATCTCTAATTATTGTTGTTGTTTTCTTTGCTACCAAGAATTCATGCTCAGTCATCCCTGTATCTTTTAGAATATTATTGATAGTACTCTCAACTCTTTTCTTTGACTGGTTCTCTTCAAGTAAGGTCTTTGCAGAGTTGAAGTTCTCCTCAAAGGTTCCAAACCTGTTACAGTGAGTGTCCAACTTGTACTTAAGTAACCTGCTCACATACTCTTCTATCTCTACCTTAGATATCTCATAGCCAAGAGGGTCTATGAACTCTATTCTGGGTTCTACTACTTCAATGTAGGTAAAGTCAGTATCAACCATGAAACATATCTCATTTTTATACTTCTCCACAAGAGACTGTGGGATCCTTGATTTGCTAGACACTATATCCTGAAATGTCTTAATTACCAATACTGCACTCTCATTCACTTTATCAATAACATGCCTCCTGTACACTAGGTTAGTCATTTCCATTGTAGTTTGGCCATCATTCTAGTCATTTCCAATGGTGTAATGAAATCTTCTCAATAGATGAAAAAACATATAGGTGATTAAGGATGAGAATCTAAACTGTGTATACTTAGTCTTCTTAATCTTTTCCAAATTCTTAAATAATTGAATTCTTAGAATCTCACACATATCAACTTGTACTTTATCAACACACATCAGATAAGCTGCATGTATCATTCCAGCTGCCATGTCATCCTCTCTTGAGTTTGCACAAAACTTAGTGGTTAGGATCTTATATAAGTATCTCACATCATCTTGTTGAATCTTACTAATCACAATTCCTCTACCATTATAGGATGAATTTGTGTTGTCTATGACTATTTTCCTCATGTTCTTCTCATTTAAAGGAATGGCTCTAGTTTTAGATAGTCCAGTGAATTCATGAATCAAATCACCTACGATATCTATCACTCTATCTTCTAACCAAAACTTCCCATTATGAATTCTACTTAGAATAGTCTTAGTACATTCTTCATTATCAAATTCATACTATAATGCATACTTAAAGATCTCGTTATCTTTCAAATGTTCAAATCCTTCTTTCAATATCATGTCCTAATTGTAGATCTTCTGATCTTCCTTGGTGAAATCACTATCACTGATAGTCTCTAGTTTGCATCCAAGATAACTTCTAACATTCTCTAGATGTAAAACTCTGTTTGGTATAGATAATAAAGCTAACCTAGCATCATCTTCCAAGGGTTCTACTGGTTCCATTTTCATCTTAGGTCTATTTTTATCTCTGGCATTGTGAATTAAAGAAATATCCATGATTTCCTCTAATTCCTTTACTGATTTAAAGATCTGCCAAGTAAAATGCCTCGATTTCGCAATTTAGGGCTTTCGTAGATTTGACACAAAATTGTTCTCCAAATCCTTGCAAAATGCTTCCAACCACTGCTCTTTGATCTCCTTAACACTTGAATTCTCTTTGATGATGAAATAATACTGATCATGATCTTTTATTAATTCAATCTCACTTAGATTTGACATCGCATTCAATTCTTTTGTCGCTTATTTCCAAAAAGCTGATTTTGCTAACCTGCAAAACTTAAAACTTCTTGCGATCTTGCAAAACATAATATTTTTCTTTGTGCTCTTAACCATAGCATTAGAACATGATATAATACCTTTCATTAACTATGCAAGACTCAATTCATCATATATCTATTTCTACACTAATCTAAGTTCCTATTCTACTGTAATTTTCATAAATTAAGTACTTTGAGATGGGTCAGGTAAAGATTCATTCTTACCTTTTAATACTTCACCTTCCTGATTACCTTCAATGTTGAATATGTCTCCTTGATCTGTGCTTTTGATAAACTTCACTTCATCTGAATTACTACAGCATCCTTTCTAACTGTTACTTGCATCTTCATTTCATCTTGCATGATTTCTAGGGTTAGGATTGGTATCAAAAACTCTATTGTTCATTCTCCAAAACCTTGTTGTGTGTCCAATCTTGTTGCATATCTGACAAACTATTCCATTGTTCCCATATCTTGGTCCAAGCTGATTGATCTATTCATATCTTCAGTACGTTTCTTATCTACATTGTTAGTATTCCTAAACATTCTACTACTATTATTATTCTCAATAAATTTAGGTTTCCTGCACTCAATAGCTCTATGTCCAAAACCATGACAATGATAACAATAACCATTAAGAGGTTTGAATTTTTTACCTATGTAATCTCTCTTCATATGACCAATAGTATTACAAGCAAAACATCTACCTTTGAATTCTCTTTGCATACCTTTGGGTGATTCCTCTTGCTTAGGTGATTCTTCTTCCTTAGGTGTATCTTCAAATTTGTTAATCTCATCAGATTCTCATCTATGCTTTCAAATATTTTTAGATCTGGTTCCTTGCTTTCTTCATTTTCTTTAAAAGTGTTGAATCCAAGACCAGTTTTATCATAGAATAGTTTTTGATAAGATATGTGCTCATCAATCTTCTCACTAGTTGAATATAGCCTTTCAAGTTGTTGTTTAGATTGAATCAGTTCACCTTTCACAATTGTATTGTATTTCTCATGTTCAGCATACTACAAATTGACTTTCTCAAGTTCAAATGTTACTTTACCAAGTTTAGATTTTAGTCCTTCATTTTTAGCCTTTAGACTTTCATTCTCAGATTTCAGATTTGCTTCATTCTTGCTCTTTCCATCTTTCAAACTTAGCTTCAGATTTTCTATCTTCAGTTCATGCTTAAGGATCTCATTTTCTTTTTCTAAATTTTCATTAGAATCCTCAATGAAAACTTCATATTCCTTTTTAGATTTCAGATCTTCCAACTTGTTTTTCAGTTTCTCAATGAGGTTCTTTGCATCATCATATTTTATTTTCAGAGTATCTCTTTCATCAGTAAGCATATCAATATGTTCAAGAGCTTCTTCAAGATTCTTCTGTAGTTGATCCATATCCATAGAGATCTTGCTCAAGCTGCTAGGCTTTCCTTGAATGATTCTTTTCTGAGAAACTAAGCTTTGATACCAATTGTTAGAAATAGGGAATACTGAGAGGGGGGTTGAATCAGTATTCTACAAACTTTATCTTTTTCCCAATTATGGATATAACAAATTATCTTTACACATGCATAATATAAGAAGCTAGACAACATGCATAGCAATAAAACTAAAGAACTCATAACACATTATTTGTTCTCGAGGAAACCCTAGCTAAGGGAAAACCCCGATGGGGATGGTACCCATAAAGATCCACTAATCAAAAGTATCATGTTAAGGATGTTGACCCTGTTAGGATTCTACTACATGCATATAGTGTCTCAATCCTAATTAAGGGACTATAGGCCTTGTTAGAATCCTCAACCCTGCTAGGAGTTGGTAGTACAAAAAGTGATTACCAGATGAGCCCAATGCCCAAACAAGTAATGTACAATATTTACTAATTACAAAACTAGGTCAAGGTACATAACCTTATACTTCTTGCATCAATATATTTTCACTTCTCTTTCACTATTGCTATTACATACATTCGTTCCTTCATTGTCCTTCTTACAATTTACAATTACATTTATACAAGTTATTAAGATTAATAACTTTCCAATCGGCTATCATATTACAAAATAACTTTATCCAAGGGTTAAAATCTAGGATTTCATCCCTTTTTATTGTTAAGTCATTATTTTGATAAAAAAAATAATCCCTTAACTCTTTACCAATTCTGTCTTCATATTCTTTCCTATCGGCTTAACACTATCTTTAGAAAAACTATCGTAACTTCTTCCGTACATGTCATACTGACTTGCACTTTGAGATGAGTCTTCAATAGTCACCATAGAGTCTATTTTCAATTTTGCAACCACTAAACTTACTCCAGTCAATATTACAAACAAAAACTATCTTCGGGTTCACTGGTAAAAACACATTGTCTCATACTTAGACAATTTCGCATTACGCTCTGACATACTAGCTCTCTGACCTATGTGATATTCATGTAGATCATATGTTTCCATAATGAAAACATCCATGTAACCAACTTAGACAAATTGCCAACAAATTTTTGGTTTGCAAGCATAGATATATGGGATTGAGTTGGTATTCCGAGGGTGTCCATTTATGCTTGGGTGAGGCCCCAATGAGAGCCGGTTTGTGGCAGGAGTTGCGATGCAGAGAATGCTGAAAATATAGATGTGATGGTGGGGGTTTGGGATGTAGATGGTGGATTCTGAGATCCCATGGAGGGCATCCCTATTATGAAGATAGTTTGTTGGGTGTTAGGTATTTTTCTTGAGGGTCAAACTTGGCAAGGACATTGACTTGATTCTCAGTGAAAAGGTTTCCAAGTTTGCAAGAAAAGCCTAATTGATGAGGATTGGATAAGATCTTCCTTCTGCTTTGAGCTCCACAAGACTCAGGTGGGTATTGCCTACAAATAGGTTACTATCTTTCAAGTAAACTATGAAATGGTGGATTAGGTCTTCATTGTCATGCTATTGAATTCATTAGAGATACTTTTGTGGGAGATAATCTTGAAAACAACTGAGAACAACCTATTGCAGAATATGAATAATAAAACTTCTAGGATGATAACATGAACAATGGCATAAGGGTGATGAGTCCTTTTTATGAGTAAAACTCAAGGAAGGCTAACCTTTGATTCACTCTTCAAGGAATCAGCAACTATGGACTGTAAAACATCAGGGACAGTCCTATTTTTTAGGTACATTAACATGAAATGAGATGGTATTGATAGTGATGAATTTTGTGTTTGATGATTGAAAGTTGTTTGATTGACAGAGACCAGATCAGTGCCTAATCCTTTGGGCAAAGAGTCTAACATAAATCAATAGAGGAATTTCTAGGAAATATAGTGATATGCCTTACAAACCACATACAATTTGGATAGAATGCCTTACAAACTATCTTCTCAATCTAGGTTTTCTACCATCAAGATCTTCCACAAATGTATCTATTCTCTAAAATTGCACATAAGGATTTAATTCTTTCCTTGAAAGAAACTCATGCAACAATTAGATAGTTTCCTTACAACTAGTATGTTCCAAATGCCTTACAAATAGAGACATACAAGAATAAACACACATCAAAGAGACAATAACAGAACCAAGGTAAAAATTGTATAGTATTTCATGGAAGGATATCAATACATACAAATGAACTCTTTACTCAAGATCATATGATCAATAATCTACTCTGCAAAGTTTGTATTATCAGCATTCAACCATCAACAATATGGAGCTAGAGAATAGAATCCCTTGGATTGCCAAAACTGGAACCAGGAACCAAAAAGGTGGGAAAACCAAAAAGCTAGGAGACCCCAAAAGTTTCAGAACCATTACAAAATTAGAGCTTTTACTACTTATACCACTAGCTATCTTGGAATCCCAAATAGGTTAGGATGCAACAAGCTTTGGATAGCTAGGGTTAGGGTTTCACCCACTAAATCAACCAATATCAATTAGCAATAAATTCCAGGGGAGAAAACCAAGCAACCTACACAAACGGACCCAAAATTGATCTTCATCAATGAAAATCCTCTGATTTGTACCGAAGATCACACAAACACCATGCCTTTTCAGTCTGTTTGTACACCTGCAACACACCTCGAGCTCTACCTATGTCCATTTCATGATGGTACAGGCATTTGCAAACAATCATCAAACCCTTTGGACCACCTTGTAGTAGTCAGCATAACAACTTCATCAAATCCTACCGCAAAAACCATAAATTCTAGTCCTTTCTATCACTGAGAAACCCTCTACAAATTTGAATTTGAAAAACAATGACTATTTCTAGGTGCCAGTAGAAAATCGGCGATCAATATTCAAACCTGAGCTATCTTTATTTCCTAGGCTTTATGTTTTTAACTCAACCAGATACCCTGGGTTACCTCTAGCGACCACGCGACAAGGTTTTTCCTCATTCACAAAATGAAAAGTTAACTCACCATTTAACTTTGTGACCTAGCAAATAAAGGGAAACATTTAACCTTGGTTTCTTATTTGGTGAACTGGTGACAAAAGGTCTTCGCCAGTTCACAGGACATTTAAAGTCATCACTAAAACTTCTAGTGATGACGTGGCCTTCCTTCGCTGAATCCCCAAAACTTTTATAACTCTACTACTTTTCCTCGCGAATGAGCGAACAACTTTGAAACTTGTCGAAGCCCCTAAGAAATTTGTCAGAACTGCTAGACTCCTAGACCCCACCTAGGCCTACCTTATGACACTTGTCACCATGTTACTTGCTGCTCATGCTCAATCATCTTTGACATAGGACCCACATGCCTGAGCCCTTAGAAAATGGATGGTGGGTGTAAGATCTCATGGCTCTGACACCTTCCATGAGAACTTACGCCGACCATAGATTTTGTCCCCATCACCGATCCTTATGACAACAACCCCACTCTATAGTATTCCTCATCATCCTCCAGCTCGTCTAATAAGAACATGACACCACAGCAACACATGGCAATCACGCCCACTATCCCCAGCTAACCTTAACCTTCTATCAATTTGGTGAACATGCAACCAAAGAAACCCTTTGCCCAATCGCGAGAACCCTAAGAGGACCGCTATAAAATTTAGCAATTTCATGAACACTGTTCGCCAAACCATTGAGTCTTTAGACATTTCACCAGAATATCACGCGAACCAGTGAACAAAGCATACCTTTATCAGAACTGCCAAAAATACTGAAAAACCTACTGGGCCCACATCAAGAAGATCAATGGCCATCTGAAGATTGCAAAGGCATTCAAGATTCCATCAGATTACACACTCACCATTAGATCAAGATTCTTACCTTGGCCTGACAACTCTCTGACAGGAAATGAAATCAATGGCCATGGTGAGATCTCAAGCCTCTGACAAAACCTATCAGAACTTACGCCATTCATCGATTCTCTATAGATGTCAGGGCCCACTGACATGACAAAAACTAGGTCCCACTAATAGCATATCTAGTCATTCACCCTTAGACCAATCGTAGCTCGCCATATCATGCACATGTAGTAGTGGACCCACCAAAAGAAATGATTACATCATGAAGCAGAATCAATGGTTATCGTAAAACCGCAAAGCTTTGACAAATCTCTTGCACCTTTACGACAACCGTCAGATTGAGAAGTTTTTTAGAGAGACGGGCCTAGGAAAGACTAAACTAGGACATAGGAAAAATTAAGGCGCTGACTTAGAGAAAATTAGTGCCAAAAGACAGGAATATACTTCGCAGGGTGTATGAAAACTTAGGAAAATAAAGGCCGCTAGGGAATAAAATTTTACACACATGCCTTTATAAAATTTTAAGTGGCCCGAAAAGTAACATGAAATTAGAACAAGGCCAAGGGTCACTAGGGTTTTTGAACACAATGGCTAGTTTTTGAATTTCAAACAAGGGTTTTAGCTAGAAAATAGGGAAAAATAAGCTGCAAAGACCGGAAGAAAAATGGGAGGGCCAAGAAACTTTGTAGGTGACAACATTGGGCTTGCATATTGGAAATGAAAGGTGGAAGTGGAACATATGATTGGTCAGATGCTTTTTGGGGAGTTGAAAAAATTCTTGAGTTGCCTATGAGAAGGGTGGTGATGATGTGGAAACTTTCTAAGTAAAGGAGGGAAATGATTGTGTTTCCCCCAGAAAGGGTGATGTTGCTTGGCTCATGGATGATGGAGGAACTATTTGTGTAGAGACTTGTGTGGGAGGTGACAGTTTGTTTTGTAGGATGCTTTGGGCATAAGTGGAAGCTTGGGATGCTACAAAAGATGATGGTGTTCCCATGATGGATAATGGAGTGGATTGCATGGTTTCTTGTGTTGTAGGACTTGCGAAGCTACCTTGCAAGAGAGGAGGGATGGGCGAGGTTTCTTGAGATATGTGCAAGTTAGGATCGGGCATTTGTTGGATTATGGGAGTATAGGCTTCTACTAGGATTTGGATGGTGTTTATGGGGATGAGAGGTTTGAGATGCGGTGGAATGGAAGTACCCTATTATACAAATTTTTCCATTATAGCTTGTCTATTTTTATCAATGATTTCACTCACCATTTGTGCATGCCCTAGATGGCTCATGAATTTTTCCATGGAAAATGAAGTGGGGGGGTTTGTTGGGATCATCCCATACATTCTAAACTTGTGGGATTTGTGTATTTTATGTTACCATTGCACTGTTAGGATTGTTAGGATTAGACAAACTAGTGGCCTCATTGGGATCCATGTTCCTTCTCCTCTTGGATCACATTTTGGCAGACATCGAATGAAGATCTAAGGATGAAAATGTAGATGATGGGTGGATGCAATGAGGATTTCTAAAAACTCTAAGGATTGTGGATGTAGATCTAAATAAACTCTAAGGATGGTGGTTTTCTAGGATGTGATGTAAGCACTTGGATCAATCGGAGGATGATGGGATGCTGATGGATGGTGGAATGCTGGACTAGGATCAAGATTGATAGAAGATTGGTGGAGGATGGTGGAGGATTACTAAGTGTCAATAATGAGTTGCAACTTACTGATGTAGGATCAAATAGGATTTGGATTGTCAACCTAAGATAGACTAATGATCTTTGGCTAATGAGATTCTTATCAATGCATGCCAATCTCTTGCTTGAGATGATGAGGCTTACAAGGAAAACTATGTATGTCCTAGATGATGCTCTGTAAAAGGGTGGATATTTCTAATTTAGGATATGGATGTGAAGCAACTCAAAGGATAAGACACAAAGTGTTTGGGATTTGGTTTACTAGATTTGGTTCAAGGATGGTGGGTTTTGATTTGGCTGATGGATGTTGGATTTGGATCAAGATGAAGGATAATGACAAGGATTCTGATTGTGGATTATTGATGGAAGAATTATCAGAGGTGACTGAAATGATTCTATTCTAAGAGAATAACCTAGATTCAGTTGAAAAGGGATGACTTATGATGCAACTAAGAAGATGATAAAAATGTACCTAAGGATGGATGGTGATGCAATGATGAATCGAAGGATAATCTAGGATGTAAATGATGCCAAGATAGGATTGTGGGATTCTGAAGGAATGGTGGATATACCATGGGCCAAACTAGTTCTCACTCTCTAGGTTGATATAGTGATGATTAACCTAGAACTAGTATGCAAACTGCTTCACTCTTGCATTATAGCCCACATTGTCCAATTTCTCTTGATACTTTTATTCTACTTGGATTTCCTTTAGGGAAGGTTGATGATCCTTTAAGAATCTTTCTATAATCTTCTTCTCTTGATAGACTCAGGAATTGGGAAGCTTAGCTTTCTTGTGTTTGATCAAATCAGACATAGCTTTGGGAAGATTTGGTATTTTTTTTGAAACAAAGCTTTTGGGTATCTGACTTTGAAGGACCTCTTTCTGCAAGGATGTTTGAATAATTATGATGAATTTTTGGATCAGTTTTGATGTCTCCAAATGGATAAGGACAAACTCAACAAAAGACACTATGAAAGAAATCCTGACAAAAGGAAAAAGAAACTTTATGGGATACAAGCAAATTATTGACCACTGACTCTGATAGAGTTTTTGAAAAGACTGTATGTTTTGACAGATGTTTGCACTAAGGTTGTAACTTCAAGAAAAACACACCAAATATACTACCTAAGGGAAGGCTAGTATTAAAATATTTTCCCACAGCTTGATACCCCTAAAAGAGATACATATGGTGAGTGTCTTAAGGTGATCTGGGAAACCACTTGGATTGATCCTTGTACAAATATTCTGATACCTTCGAGAGTAGATCAAGAAGCTTCTATTTTAACAAGTTTTTAGTTTAATATGTGGTGTCCTCCCAATCGATTTGTACATGCGTGACTCACTTAAGAGCCTAATTGACCATGCCAAAATAGTAGGGATATTCACCTACCTCAAGCTACCATCAACACGTATCACCTGAGCTTAAGGGGATGAAGAGAGATTTTTATCAACACTTTATTTCTATACCAGTCAGGGAAGTACCTCTTTAAAGTTGTTCACCAAAGAGGATTTTTTTTTCTCTTTGGATAGGCTTCTCTAAAAGTAAAATAGTTCAACTCGTTTAAGTTAAACTTCTTTCACTTTACTTAACTAACAGGGCTTTGTAGAAATTGGAAACTTTCAATAAACACACCAAAAATATTTATTTTTCCAAATTGATTAAGTGATTTGAAATGAATGCTTGCAAACACATGTTCTTAAGATTTTGATTTGTTCATGCTAGAAAACAAGAAAACTTTTGAAGAGATTGCAAGTTCATTTACTTTGGCATTCAAGATTGAGTTTTTTTTTGCGTCTTTAGTAACCTAATTTAAATTTTCAAATAGAATGAACCTGGTTTGTTTTCCAATATTTAAGGCATTCAAGATTTTTTTTTAATTTTAAGAAAAAAGGAAATGACTCTTTGGACTTTGGTTCACGTTCTTAGTTTCACTCAAGATTTGATGTTCCTAAAATTCAGTTTTTAGACCCCAAAAGAGGTTCCTAGATTACTTTATGCATAAAAAATTTGGAAAACATTCAAATTTTTGCAACAAGACATTTTTTACCAAGAACAAAGCATTAGGATTTAATTAGGAACTTTTAGGAAAGATTAGGAAACTTTTGTAGATTTTGTTCCTAGATTGCATAAGATTTGGAAAACACTTAAGACAATGCAAATCAAGTTCACTTTAGATAAGAAAAATGTTTTAAGATTGATTTAGGAACACTTAAAATGAATTAGGACTGATTAGGAACCAAATAGGAATGAAATTCAGATTTATAGTTTTTTTTTATGCACCCAAAGCTTGAAGTGCTCTTAGTTTTCATGAATGAAGCCGAAAACCTTAGATTTGCATGAATGAGGTTCTTTTTAGCCAAATTAAATGAATTAGGAATGATTTTGATTGTTTTATAACTTTAGGAATGATTAGGAAACATTTAGGAACAATATGCAGTTTAGTCCATTAAGGGCATTCGAGAATGACTAGAAGTTCATTTTAAGCCAAATAAATGAAGTGTTTGAGTTCCTAAACATGAAAGGATGTTATTGAGCCTTAAGGATTTGATTTTTTAGTGTTCATATTTTCCTCAATGAAGTACTTACAAGAGTATGATATCAGAAATTACAAGCTTGAAGCCTAGGGTCACTAGGATCCCCAAACAGGCCCAAAAAGTCAATTAAAAAAAAGTTTAGTGGCTCAAACAAGCCCTCTGCTTCCCATACGAAAATTGGGACTAGTGATTTTTTTGAGTTGTAGTTTTTTATGAAAATTAATAAGTTCCCATACAACAATACATTGTTACCCATACGACACTCGAGCGAGAAGGTGAAAAACAACTCAAAATACAAGCAAAAATGGCCCATACTACAATTAACGATGGAGATCATTTGTCATACAACATATGGGTGTTTCCCATAACAAAATTTATGATATTGATCAATTTCTGTATGACACAACATAAAAATTTATCTGAGAGGCGTTAAAAAGTGATTTTTTGGCAAAAAAACCCTTAAAAATGTAGTTTTGAAGGCTTGTGGGGTCCCACCGGACATGCCAAAATGTGATCAGAGAAAACCTAACCTATTTAGAATAGGTGTAGACATTCAAACATTAGTAAAATAGTCTATTCCTAGCATATAGTAAAATAAATTTGCAAAGACACTCAGATAGAGCTTCAACGGGAGCACCTTATCACTGTTCCATTTGCTCTTGATTTAGGGATGTGGGTGTGCTCTTAAAACACTTGGACCATTTTCCTAATGAAAATTAGGAAGGATTAGAATGGATTAGGGACCATGAGAACCCCATAATGGCACAATATTAGGTATAGAACACCTAATTTGTCCCTAGAGCCTCAAGGAGCCTAATGATGCTTAAATGAAGATTAAGCTACAAATGATTAAGCTAGAGTTTATTTTAGTCCAAATGAAGTGTGAGATGGTGAAATAAAATGAAAAAAAATGAAAGGAACTAAGATTAATCCATATTATCTAAGCTATGATGTGATTTAGGAAAGCTAAGAAATGAACTTAAATTAACAATTATGCTAACAACTTATGATCTAGAAGTAAACTAGCATTATAACATTACTTAGTATGAAGGATGTGAATTGATATTTTTCTCTTGGAAGTGAGGGTATTTATAGGATTTGAGGAAGGGCTTGCATTAGGAAGTGGAGTTAGGGTCATAGTCAGGGTTTTGGGTAGACTCTAAGGTTGAGTTAGAGGTAAGGTTAGATGGACAAGGGTTAAGGTTTCTCACACATGTGTGAGAAACACTAGGAAAGTGAGACTAGGTAAAAAGGGTGGAAGAGAAGACATGGGATTCATTCATGAGGCTATAAGAGCCTTAATGAGTGTATAAGAGGCCAGTCATTAGGGTATGACATTAGTGAGGCCAAGAGATAAAGTTTCATAAAAGTGATAACATATTCCTTTTCATCGGATGGTTGTTACAGTGCCTTAATGAGAAGTTGAATGAATTTTAAAGACCGTGGAATCACGCCTACCATTTGATCGGCCATGAAGACATAAATTAGGATGGTGAAGTTTGAATGTTAAGTGGGTCTGGAGGGTTTTAGTTTGGGTCACTATTAGATCTATTTTGATTGAACGAGGGGCATGAAGCTATAATGAAGGGACAGTCGAGGATTAGTGATTATAGCATCGTGCCAACCATTAGATGTGTTTTAAGTGAAGATTGATGGCTCTATTTTAAACTTTCTTTGTTTGGTGCGAAAGCTAATTTTCCCATTGAACTGTAAAATTTGAAATTTTATAAGTTGCTAAGCTAGTGGGTGGGTGCCTTGTGAATTCTTGTCTCCCTGGTATTATTTGTCTATGAATTCAGTTGAAAGGATTTGGGTGAAGTCTTCTATGTGTGTTCTTCTTTTTGGTTTTTTGTTAAAACACTAGTTTATAATAATGGCACCAAGGAGAGAGCTTAAGATGAAGGCATCCATTTTGAGGAGAAGGTATTACCAAAATTATTTTCAAATATTTCCCAGTCTTTTCAAAAATAATGAAGATATTAAAGACAAAAGGGTATGGTTAGGCCAACTAGATGATGAGTTGTTAATCAGGGTAAGCAATATTCTTAATGCAGATAGTAACATTCTTTTTGTCTAGATAGTTGAAGTGTTGGAAAATGCCAGAATATATTTTGTATCCCTCAATAAAGAGGACATTTTGGTACAAAAGAGAGATGAGATGGTCTCTTTCCATTGGCCTAATGAAGAGGTTTAAAAGTCTTGAGAAACTACATATTCTTCAGAAGATGAAAACATAAAAGAAACACCACTGAGGCTACAATAGGTGACACTTCTCCATCCCCTTAAACAAAGAAAACTTCATAAGGATTTTATTTGTTAGAATAAATACAAAATCAACACTTGGCAAAGATGGAACTAGTTTTGGAAGTTATAGATTTTGGTGCACAAATCAGTCAGCAATTTTGTAAGATATAATAAAAATATTTTGTGTTTGTTAACTTTTGTCTCATATGTTGTCAATTTTGTCTTTTCCTAAATGATACATAGCTTGTTTTGTATCATTGTATTCTATAAAAGGATTTCCAGTATCATTTAGAAGGAATAGAACTTGAATTCTTTTTGCTTACAAGTTCTCATTCTAGGGTATAGTAGACTGTATTAGGTCAGGTTGTTTATGTGATAAAGCAAGTTTGCCAGTTTTTAGCCATTATTGAAGGGCTTTATATTCTAAAGCATTGTGTATACATGAAAGATGGTTTAGTAAATTTAAATACAAAATCTAGGGTTTACATCTCTCGTATGTGTATTACTTCTTTGAGTTATGAATTTTCAAATTCATTGCATGGAATTTCTTTGTGTATATGTTGTCATTCCTCTACTTTTATCTAGGATCAAATTAAATAAGCTTTGGATATAACATTTATTTTTTGAGGTTTTCATAAGGATATTAGTAAGTAGTATGAATCGAGGGATTCTTTGATCAATATTATCACAAGGTGGTAGTGTTTGTGGGATCTTGAATCATTAAATTTAGTTGGTTTCTATATATTTCACTTTGCAATAAAATATTGCTCAATGGATAAGGCACTAGCTAGGAATGAGCTTATTTTATAGTAATATGTGCTTGGTGGATTTTTTTAATATTCCTAACATTTGATATAAATCTTTCAAGATCTTTAGGGTATTGTGACCTACAAGTTGTGTCCTATCAAGTGGTAATGGAGAATCAATAAGTGACTAGTTATAATTTAGTATTTTCTTACCATTTATCTATTTTATTAAATCCAGTTTGAGATTGTAGAAGTAAAGTTTATTTTGTTGGTTTAAGAGCACCCTCCTTGGTTTTGTAGAGCCATAAGTGCAGAGGGTAGTCTTGTCCCTATAGCTGGTCCAAGACATCCTAGATATTCACATTTGGAATTAAACTTTCCTTAAAATCTATTTGTGTGTGTATTGGTTGTTTTCATGAGCATAAATTCCAATTTGAAGAACCAACAATATATTTTAGATGAAGGGATACAAACTAGTCAACACGTGATATATGTATGACTGACTGAAGTATACGACTACTATATAGTTATTTCAAAGCATGTGAAGATAGGAATATGTATAAGGATGAGTTATCACCTTATGTATAAGGTCTCTTGGCTTAATATTACAAATGAAGTGATTTATAGTTGTTTTAGTGACGACTGGTTATTGAACTGTGATAGTGGACAGTGACAGAGTTAGTCTCTATATTTCTGAGATAACTCTTATGAGTGAATGATTTGTAACCTACGAGATTAAGGAGTGATAGAAGAAATATGGGAGATTACTATATGTGATTATGGAGATTTTTTGTTCGCGGTGACATCAGCTGAAGCGTGTGGTCTTGTGAAGACCTATTTGGAGCTGAATGGCGATGTGTAACATGTTGTCAAGATGGAAAGCATGGATTTTAGATCCTAGAGTATATTTGATGTATTTTGACTATTGTATACTTGTGTATGGTACCATTTGTATCTTAGAAAGGTTCTATTTAATTATTTAATCATTGGGGAAGTCTTAATTGGATGATCTATTTGATTGTTGTAATAGTGTATAAAAAAGAGTTCTTTTTGGAGAGTAAAGTGTGGTGTATGTATGTAAGTTGTGAGCTTGTATTTGTGAAGTCTACTAGATGTAGAGAAGAGGTTTTGATTGAGAATATTCATTGGAATTGATCAATAAAATATAGTTTCTAGCAGATAGTTCATTGGATTAGATATCTTCTATACAATTGTATTTTAGATAGTGAATCCTGAAGGTGGATTTACTCTTCTTTAGGTAGAGAGCCTACCTTTTTTCCCTTGAGTCCTAATAGGGTCTTTTCTTTAACAAGGACTATGTACTATATGCATTAATAAGATCCTCACAGGGATAAATCTTTTATCATGGATACTATACTCTCATTACATCATTTGTGGGTGCTAATTCCCATGAGGGTTTTACCTTTATCAGGGTTTCCTCAAAAAAAAATATTGTGTTTTGGTATTGCATTCATTGTGTTGATATTTTGATTAGGTGTTTTGGTTTATAAAGTGTAATATTCCATCTCACAACTTATTCATCTCCCCACTCATTTGTTTTGGTGGACTAATATTCATAATAGTGTATGGATCTAGTGCATATAGAATTTCTAATATGAATAGTGTGCCTCTTAAGGAACCTATTATTATTATGAATTTACATCATTATTATTCTTGATTATGCAATCTTTAATTTATGTTCTTATGATGCAAGACTATCTTGAGTCATTAGCAATCCTGTGTCACTAAAAATAAGTTTGAGGTGTTCAAGTTGCTCGGTTCCTTCTTTGACCAAGTTGGCCCAGTAGTTTCTTGGTTCCTTCTTTAACTGAGTTGTTTGGTTAATTTATTGAGTTATTTCCTAGCACTCGGTAAACTTGCTCACTAAGAGATTTATTTTGTATTTCCTTTGAGGCCTACTTGTGTATTGAATTTTGGTCATGGATTTGATGTTGGTATTGATCATTGGGAAGCATGTGGACCTAGATGTGGTCATTTATTTCTCCAATGATGGATCTGAAAGCCAACTTGTTTCGGTAGCCTCTTGTATAAATAAAGTAGTTGGTTGTAGTTGGAGGGTATCAGTTTTGAGGAGTTAGAAGCTAGTCTTTGAAGATTGAATCCTCACATGTTGGAGGACTGTATCAATTAAAGTTGAATGTAATTAGCCATAACCATGAAGGCCTTATAGTCTGACATGTATGAATCAATTGATGAATACTAAATGATTTGTTCTGCATTCTCTCAATCTCATTTTGTGTATTTTCTTTGGCGTGTGTGATCTCTCCAAGGTGGTTGGGATTCAGCTATGCATTTGGCCATTCTTCCTAACCTACCTTGAATCAAGTGGTATCAAAGTGAAGTTGATATCTAGATCAAAACTTGTGACTTTAGGTCAAGGGTTCATTCTTGTTAAACCCTAGTTGATATTTATTGCGGGGTAGCAAATTGTGATCTAACCTACAATTGTAGAGGGTTTTCAAGATCGTTCATGGGAGGTGACATGTAGATCAAGGATTGGTAGACATGTTAAGATAGATTGCTACTGGGTTAGAAGATGTTGAAATAGAACAACGCAGAGGAAGACATCTTGAAGATGTTAGTGATGAAGAAATTGAAGAGGAACAAGGTGATGCAGAACCCACACCTATGAAGGATCAATGTGAGGAAAGATTGTTGAAGGTGTTGACAAATTTGAAATCTACACCACATTTTAATCCTCCTAAGTATAGTGGAAAGATAGATTCAGATGAATTGATGGATTGGATCACCGAGATGGAGAAGTATTTTGAGTATGAAAATGTCCCTAAGGAAAAGAAGGTGAAGATTGCAAGCACTAAGTTGAAAAGTCATGCATCCTTGTGGTGGGAGCATCTACAATTGGATAAAAAAAGGAAAGGAAAAGAAAAAATCAAGGTATGGAATAAAATGATAAATAATTTGAAAGGAAAGTTCTTACCTTCTAATTATCAGATCAACCTAGTTAGGCAAATGCAAAGTTTGAGGCAAAAAGATATCTTGCTAAAATGTTATACTGAGGAATTCTATAGATTAGATATCAGATTGGGACATGTTGAAGATGAAGTGGAAAGAATTTCTAGGTACCTGAATGGGTTAAGAGTTTCTATCCAAGAGGAAATTAGTTTGGTTAAGTTAGAAAATATTGAGGAAGCCTATCTATTTTCCTTGAAAGATGAGGAGAAATTGAATAAAAGACATGAGAAAAGATAGAGAGGAAGAGGTGGTATATTCCCTAGAGGAAGAGGTAGATCTAATGGTGAAAATAATGGATCTGATTAGGACAAAATAAATCTGGATAAAGGCAAGACTAAGTGTAAAGGTGAAATTTTGGCTAGAGGAAGAGGCAATAACTATTGAGGTGGTTATATCAGAGGTGGATTCTGAGGAACTTGTTACAATTGTAGAGAAGGACACAGGTAATTTGAGTGTATTCATGCAAGTAAGGAGGTTGGTAGTAGTAGAAATGCTTTGGTGCAAGAAGACTCACCAAATAAACCTAAGAAATAAAAGAACTTGATGGTCAGGAGAGAACTTTGGAGTGAAAGTAATAAGGAAGATCCAATAAGGAAAGTTTTGTTCAAGACCAGATGTAGAGTCCCTAATGAAGTGTAGAAGGTGATCATTGATAGTAGAAGCTTGAATAATTTGGCATCTAAGGAAATGGTTGTAAAGTTGCAATTGGAAAGGCCGAAACACTTGAGACCCCATCAAATTTTATGGATCAAAGATGAGTATACACTATTGGTAAGTGAATAATGTTATATGAATTTGAAAATTGGAAAGTACTATGATAAGGTGTTGTGTGATATCATGCCTAAGGATTGTTGTCATATTTTGTTGGGTAGACCTTGGAAATATGATAGATATGCTAGATATGATGGAAGATTACATATATATACTATTTTGGCTGATGGGAGAAAGAAAATCTTATTGCCTTTGATTGAAGAAGTTGTTAGTAATGTTTTTACATCTATGAAATTTTGTTTGATGGAAGGAAGAAAGTTTGTTATGGATTTGAAGAAGAATAATGTGTCTTTTTCTATGATTCCTAACAAACTGAGTGAGAAGGTAGTGGATAACATCTGTGAAGAGCTTGATGAGATACTCACCAAGTATAAGGAGATGATTTCTAATAATGTACCTAATGGTTTGTTAGAAATAGGAAATACTGAGAGGGGGGGGGGGGGTGAATCAGTATTTCACAAACTTTTTCTTTTGCCCACTTAAGGATATAATAGATTACTTTAGTGCATACAAAGATTATCAAGCTGATTAACAAACATAGCAGTAAATAGAAAGAACTCATAACACATCATATGTTCTCGAGGAAACCCTGCCCAAGGGAAAACCCCGGTGGGGATGGTACCCACAAAGATCACTAATCAAAAGTATCTTGTTAGGGATATTGGACCCTTTTAGGAGTCAATTTACAATATATAGTAGATTTGTCCTAGTTAAAGGACTTTAGGCCTTGTTAGAAGCCTTAACCCTATTAGGAGTTAGATTACAAAACCTAATCACCAGCTGAGCTCACTGCCCAAACAGGTAATACTAAAATGTTTCTGACTGTAATATGGTACTACTTACAACTTCGCATCAATAGCCTTTGCTGCTATCACAATAAAAAACTATCGCAAGTTATCTTTTTCTTTCTTTTTACATATCACACTATACTTCATTACATTTCAAGTATGCCTAATATATGAGTTATTAAAGCTAATAACTTTATATGGTCGGCATCCAAAATATTTATCCAAGATTAAACATCTAGGATTTCATCCCTTCATAATGTTAAGTCATTATTTTGACAAGAAAAAATAATCCCTTAACTCTTTTGCTAAAACTGTCTCCAAAACTGCTCTGTCTGCAAAAACTATCTTCGGTAAACTTTCAATAACTTTGTCTGTACTAATCCAAACTTTATGTGCACTAAGATGGGGTATCCTCATATTCTATAGAAGCTTTAGTTAACTATGTAAACAAAAATATTGCTCCAGTGGACGTCGCCAACTAAATCTTCATCGGGTGCTCTGTCAGGATCACTGTATCCATACTTAGACAATTTCTTTCTTCAACTTTGTATACTTGCATTCAAAATTTTGCGCTCTCAATAGAGATCATATGTTGCCATAATGACAACATCTATGCATCCACATTAGCCAAATTTCCAACAATCTCCCCCTTTGTCATTGGTGGCAACATATGGGAAAATTGGCTAAGTGTGCAACCAAAACTTCAAAAAAAACTTATACAAAATTTGTGGCCAAAAGTTATACAATATCATACTCCATAGAATAGCTCCACCTATGAGTATCCTTCCTCAACATATATTCAATTTTCTACTATCTCTCCCCCTTTGACAACAATGACAAAGATAGGGTGTACAAAAATTTCAAAAACTTTATACCTTATTATCAGTTATTGCAAAGCCAATAGGCTTGCAACACAATCACCAAACTCTAACTTCCAAGATTCAAAATCTTTCTCCCATATCTTCCTGATGGATTTAGCAACATTGAGTAGAGTACTCAATCTGTATGCTACTATCTGACAAGCTTGCAAGGAATTGAAGCTAAACTTCTGAAATGATGTCTTTGCTGAAAGACACTGCTCAATTTGATCTTCAACAATTGATATCTTGATTGAGAAATGCTCTCTCAAGATGTTAACCCTAATCATCTTTCTGTTCTTCTCCTCTGCTATCATTCTGATTTGGTGCATACATCTAAACTACCAATATCATTTTGAATATTTACACTTAAAGTTTGTTGCATTTCTGCTTCAAAGTCTTCCTGAACTTTTATTTTAGCAATATCCTTCAAGTTAGAAAATTCAGAGTCAAAAGAATTTATTACCATTTTAGCTTTCTCAAGTGGATCTAATTCAGATACCTTAGTGCTGATCACACTCTCAAGTTTCTCTGTCAAAACTCTAACTTTTCCTTCAAGGTCTTTCACCTTCTTATTCTTTCCAATAATTTTATTCAGAGATGTGATGAACTCAAGCTAATCATCATCTTCAACTTCTTTTCCAAGGTCTTCAAACATTGAGCCAATATGACTCTTCTTACTATCAGGTGCACTAATGTCTTCAACTGGTATAGAAGGTGCACTAGAGGTAGTGGCCTCTATCAAAATTTGTTTGCCTTTGACTGTCTGCTCTGCTGGAACTGATTCTGATACAGTTGGTGCTTCCTCTGCCTCTATATTCTTCTCTGATTCTGTGACCTTTTCTTGCTCTCCCAAAGCCAAATTGTCAAAAATGTTTCCTAGATCATGAAATACTACATCATCTGATTTTAGAGTCACTCTGGTGCCTTCAATATCCATTGATTCTTTTCCAATATTGATATGTGAAGAAGATGGAGCTTCTTCAATACCAACTGTTGGAAACAATTGTCTGAAGGAAATTGCTACTCAAATTATGTATTGTCTTTGATGTCACACAATGTCATAGTCCACAACAATCAGTTCCTACCGAGCTCAGTCGGTCTGCCAGACAGGAATATTAGTGCTTACCGAGTCCACTTGGTTATCAAAGAAAATCAGTGTCTACCGAGTTCACTCGGTTACCAAAGGAAATTTAGTATTTACCGAGTTCAGTCGGTTGTCGAAGAAAAGTTAGTGTTTACCGAGTTCAGTCGGTCATTGAAGAAAAGTTAGTGTTTACCGAGTTCAGTCGGCCATCGAAGAAAAGTTAGTGTTTACCGAGTTCAGTCGGTTATCGAAGGTAAAGGATTGTCGGTGTTTACCGAGTTCCCTCGGTCTCCGAAAGATTATAGAAAGTTATGGTCACTGAGCACTGTTGGCCCTTGAAGGATTTTTGCAAATAGAGTTTGCTTAATTCAGCCGACTGTTATACTAAATAATGTCAATTTGACAAATCTAAAATCATATAAATAAAAGGTCAAATGTGAAAAATAAACAAGAAATATAGCAGAAGAAAGACAGAAGAAAGACAGGAAAGGTGTGTGCGAATTTGTGAAGGATGTTCAGATATCCTTGAGGTGCAGCAGAGATTTATTCGATCAGAAAGGATCAGACATATGCAGAACAGAGATCTGTAATCAGCAAGATAGTTGCATTATTATACAGGTCATTTTTCATTGTTACCTTCTTATCATTGTAACAGTGAATTCTAAATCTCTTAACCGAGTTGGTTTAACAACCATATTGTAAATCCTCTAACAAGGTGATAATTCCATTGAATTGTTTTCAAGACCTCTTACCAGGCCACTCCTAGCAGGGTGTTTTTAAATCCTCTAACAAGGTCACACCTAACAGTGTGTTTTGTAACCTTTTACCGGGTTGGCTTCTAACCAGGCATCACTTCAGAAAAGTGAAAATCAGTATCTAGATACATTGGTGGTTTTTCCCATATTGGGTTTCCATGTTAAATCTTGTGTCTCTTGTGTTCTTAATTGCTATCTTAATCATACACCAGTGCTGATGAATATCTAAAAGATAATTTTGCTAATACTTTCTGCATCTTCAAAATTACTACAATCTATTTACCGAGTGCTAAAACAGATAACATTTTTAAGATATCCTAAGGGATCTGGAAAGAATTAATTGTGAAGTGTTTTATGGTTGACTGATTCCCCCCCCCCCCGCCTCTTAGTCAGTTCATCCATATTCCATCAATTGGTATCAGAGCTTTTGATGCTTGCAGGAAGGGTTTCAAGGACCTAAGCTAAAGATCAGGATGTCTTACAAGAGGGAAATTCCAAAGCTCAACAGAGATAACTTTTCAGCATGGCAAGGTCTCATGCGACTTCATCTGGCTTCCATTGGTGATTCAGGATGCAAATACATTGATGAAGAATACACAATTCCTAATGGCGCATTAACTGTTGAAGACATTGCAGATAAAAAGACTCACAACACCATGATGATAGACATTGCATCTACTCTCAGCTATGAAGAATTTGATGATATTAAAGACTGCACTACTGCATATGAAATGTGGATGGCACTGAAGAAAATATATGGTGGTGATGCAAATGTGAAAAGAGCCAAATCAGAAAGCCTAAGAGGATAGTTTGACAAGATGAATATGAAGGAAGATGAAAACATTGCAAAATACGTTGAAAGAATCAAAGCAAGTGTAAGTGCAATTAGAGCTTCTGGAGGAACAATCTCAGATGAAACTGTTATAAGTAAGGTACTCAGAACATTACTCCCTATCTATGCAATAAGAGTATAAGCTATTCAAGAAAGAAGATGTGAAACAAACCACAATATAACTTTAAATGCTTTAGTTGGAAGATTGACAGCTTTTGAATTAGACAACTATGACAACTATGTTCCTAGTTCCAAAAATATTGAATCAGCATTTGAGGCCAAGGTTTCACTAAAGAAGAACAAGAAAATTAAAGAAGTTCAGTCAAAAAGTGAAGAAGCATCAGAAGAAAGTTCTGATAGTGATCTTGAAATTGTAGAAGCAATACATGCAAAGAAGTACTCTAGAGGGAAAGGTAAATATAAATGTAAAACTCCTTTAATCTATTTTTCATGTGAAGAAATTGGACATATTGCAGCTAGGTGCCCAAACAAGCAAGTCAAGGAAGAGAAGAGAAGTCACAAGTACTATGGCAAAAAGAATTTCAAATCATTCAAGGATAAAGGTAAGAAAACATGTTTTATGGCTAAAGATTCTGATGATAGTGAAGAAGAAATTGTCTTTATTGCTATAAAGGATGAATCTGATGATGATGAAGATAAGATGGCACTTATTTCTCATATAAGCAAAGATGATATATGGATAATAGACAGCGGATGTTCACACCACATGACTGGTGACACGACAAAATTTGAATATTTAGAAGACTGTGATAGTGGTAATGTAAGATTTGGAAACAATGAACCTTGTTGTATAAAAGGAAAAGGAAGAATCTCATTAACCAAAGAACTCATATGTGATAATGCTTATTGGGTTGAAGGACTAAAACATAATCTTCTAAGTGTAGCACAACTAATCAACACTGGTTTCAAGGTTGAATTCATGAATGGTCAAGCAAGACTGCTGGATGGAAAAGGAAAACTCATTGGATTAGGCAAACAAACAAAAGGTAACTTATTTTATCTTGATCTCAGTGAATATTCATGCTTTATTTCTCAAATAGAAGAAAGTTGGCTATGGCACAAAAGGTTATGTCATGTGAATTTTGATAACATGATAAAAATAAGCAAATTCAAGAAGGTTAGAGGCATTCCTACTTTGAAGAAACCTGACACTGGTCTATGTAAGAATTGTTAGATTGGCAAAATGAGTAAAACTAGTTTCAAGAGTAAGAACTATCAGTCTAAAGAAATTTTGGAAATTGTGCATACTGATTTATGTGGACCTATTGGAATACAAAGCTATACTCGAGATAAATTCTTTATTCTTTTCATTGATGATTATTCTAGAATGATGACTGTTATGTATTTAAGATAAAAATCAGAAGCATTTGAAAAGTTCAAATGGTACTTAGCAAGAGTGGAAAAGGAAACAGGGAAAAGATTGAAATGCTTAAGATCAGATAGAGGTGGTGAATTCATCTCCCATGATTTTAACAACTTTTGCATTGAAAGAGGAATCAAAAGACAGGTATCAGCTCCTAGAACTCCTGAGCAGAATGGAATAGCAGAAAGAAGAAACAGATCTATTATGGATTGTGCAAGGACTGTAATGATAGAAAAGAACATCGCTATAAAATACTGGAAGGAAGCTATTAGCACTGCAGTTCATAACTTGAACCGAGTACAATTGAAGAAAGACACATTCAAAACTCCTTATGAATTATGGTATGGCTATAAACCCAATGTAAGTTACATGAAAATATTTGGTAGCAAGTGTTATATCTTAAAAGAATCCAGAAGAAATAAATTTGATGTGAAAAGTGATGAAGGAATATTCCTAGGATATTCTAGCAAAAGCAAGGCATACAAATGTCTGAACTTATCTACTCACAAAGTCATAGAAAGTATACATGTAAAATTTGATGAGTTTGCAGAAAAGACTGAAGAAGAAAGCAAAAGGGAACTTGAGAACTATAGAAGATTCATTTAAATTGAACCTGAAACATTGGTAGGCACAACTATCACTAAGGAAACTATATCTACCGAGCCGAGCATAGTTACCGAGTCACAAATCGAGTCACGGGAAGAAGTTCAAACCGAGTCACAGGAAGAAATTCAGACCGAGTCTCAGCCAGAAATTATCGAGCAAATATCTACCGAGCCCGAGCAACCTGAAGAAGAGATCCTAGAAGACAACAGCATGAATCATTCAAAAATCAAGGAACCTATACTAGCCAAATATGTCAGAAGACATCATACACCAGATCAAATCATTGGAAACAAATTAGATGGTACTATGACAAGAAGCAAGCTAAAAGGTACATGTCTGCTTACTAATTTTGAACCTAGAAATATCAAAGATGCATTGGAAAATGAAAGTTGGATTAAAGCAATGAATGAAGAATTAGAACAAATACAAAAAAACAAAACTTGGACTCTTGTACCTAGACCTAAAGATAAGAATGTAATTGGAACAAAATGGGTATTCAGGAATAAGCTAAATGAAGATGGTCAAGTATCTAGAAACAAAGCTAGACTGGTATGTAAAGGTTATTCTCAAGAAGAAGGTATAGATTATGGAGAAACTTTTGCTCCTGTTGCAAGATTAGAAGGTGTAAGAACTCTTCTTGCTTATGCAGCACACAAAGGATTTAAGGTATATCAGATGGATATAAAATCTGCATTTCTCAATGGAATTCTTGATGAAGAAGTCTACATTGAACAACCTGAAGGTTTTGTTGATCCAGATAAAAAGGACATGGTCTGCAGGTTACACAAAGCATTGTATGGTTTGAAACAAGCTCCTAGAGCATGGTATGAAAGACTCCATAACTATTTGATTCAGATTAATTTCAAAAGAGCTAATGATAACAGCAATCTATATATTAAAGAAGGACCAGATGACAAAATTGTATTGGCAGAAATATTTGTAGATGATACTATATTTACAGGGAATGAGGATCAGTGCAAAGAATTTTCAGAACAAATGAACAAAGAATTTGAAATGTCTATGTTTGGTTTAATAAAATTCTTTGTTGGTCTTCAAATTCAGCAAAGCAAGAATGGTATATACATTACTCAATCTAAATACATTAAGGAAATACTTAAGAAGTTTGGTATGGAAAATTCAAAACCAGTTGGTACACCCATGTGTATTGGACTGAAACTTACCAAAAATGATGATTCAAAAGAAGTTGATCAGACCCTATACCGATCTATGATTGGAAAATTGTAGTATGTAGTACATACAAGACCTGATATTGCCTTAGCAGTCAGTATAGTAGCTAGATTCTCAGCAAAACCTAAGGAAAATCACATGATGGCAATCAAAAGAATCTTAAGATACTTAAGAGGAACTGAAGAATATGGTTTGTGGTATAAATTTGGAGGCAATATAGACTTGAAAGTGTTTACTGATGCTGATTGGGCAGGAAACATTGATGATAGAAAAAGCACAAGTGGTGGAGCATTTTTTCTTGGAAAAAGACTGGTATCCTGGACTAGTAAAAAGCAGAATTGCACATCTCAATCCACAGCTGAAGCAGAATATGTTGCTGCTGCAGTAAATTGTTCAAATATTGTTTGGTTTAAACAGCTATTAGAAGGTATGAAGGTTGAAATCAAAGAACCAGTAGTTATATTTTGTGACAATACCAGTGCAATAAACATTTTGAAGAATCCAGTGATGCATTCCAAAACCAAGCACATTGCTATTAAATATCACTTTGTCAGAGAATTGGTGCAGGACAAGGAAATCAGATTAGAATATATTCATACAAAAGAACAGATTGCAGACATTTTTACCAAACCATTACCTAAGGATGCATTTGTGTATCTAAGAGGTAAGTTAGGGGTCATTCCCCTATCTGAGGCTCACTAAATACAGTTTTAGTGATGCATCAACCAGAACATGATTGAAAATCAACCTGTTGATGCAGCATATTCAAGGAATCATTGCATATGAATCAGTACTTGAGGTACATTAATTTTCACCGGTAATATGTGAATTATCTTTGGCATGTGTTGTCAAAGAGGGAGTGTTTGCTATGTCTTTGCTATTACTTGCTATTACTTCAAGAAATTTTCAATAGTCAGAAGGAAGAATTTTCAGGATACAGGAAGTTTGCTGACAGAGGGAGATTTGAATCTGAACCGAGCTAACTCTTTCAAATTTCTTATGCTATGACATATTGTGTTGCCATCAATGCCAAAGAGGGAGATTGTTGGAAACAATTGTCTGAAGGAAATTGCTACTCAAATTATGTATTGTCTTTGATGTCACACAATGTCATAGTCCGCAGCAATCAGCTCCTACCGAGCTCAGTCGGTCTGCCAGATAGGAATATTAGTGCTTACCGAGTCCACTCGGTTATCAAAGAAAATCAGTGTCTACCGAGTTCACTCGGTTACCAAAGGAAATTTAGTATTTACCGACTTCATTCGGTTGTCGAAGAAAAGTTAGTGTTTACCGAGTTCAGTCGGTCATCGAAGAAAAGTTAGTGTTTACCGAGTTCAGTCGGTCATCGAAGAAAAGTTAGTGTTTACCGAGTTCAGTCGGTTATCAAAGGTAAAGGATTGTCGGTGTTTACCGAGTTCCCTCGGTCTCCGAAAGATTATAGAAAGTTATGGTCATCGAGCACTATCGACCCTTGAAGGATTTTTGCAAATAGAGTTTTCTTAATTCAGCCGACTGTTATACTAAATAATGTCAATTTGACAAATCTAAAATCATATAAATAAAAGGTCAAATGTGAAAAATAAACAAGAAATATAGCAGAAGATTTACAGAAGAAAGACAGGAAAGGTGTGTGCGAATTTGTGAAGGATGTTCAGATATCCTTGAGGTGCAGCAGAGATTTATTCGATCAGAAAGGATCAGACATATGCAGAACAGAGATCTATAATCAGCAAGATAGTTGCATTATTATACAGGTCATTTTTCATTGTTACCTTCTTATCATTGTAACAGTGAATTCTAAATCTCTTAACCGAGTTGGTTTAACAACCATATTGTAAATCCTCTAACAAGGTGACAATTCCATTGAATTGTTTTCAAGACCTCTTACCAGGCCACTCCTAGCAGGGTGTTTTTAAATCCTCTAACAAGGTCACACCTAACAGTGTGTTTTGTAACCTTTTACCGGGTTGGCTTCTAACCAGGCATCACTTCAGAAAAGTGAAAATTAGTATCTAGATACATTGGTGGTTTTTCCCATATTGGGTTTCCACGTTAAATCTTGTGTCTCTTGTGTTCTTAATTTCTATCTTAATCATACACCAGTGCTGATGAATATCTAAAAGATAATTTTGCTAATACTTTCTGCATCTTCAAAATTACTGCAATCTATTTACCGAGTGCTAAAATAGATAACATTGCTAAGATATCCTAAGGGATCTGGGAAGAATTAATTGTGAAGTGTTTTATGGTTGACTGATTCCCCCCCCCATCTCAGTCACTTCATCCATATTCCATCACCAACTTCCTCTACATGCGGTTCCTCTGATTGCTTCTGCTGAGGGTCTGATTCAACATGCTTTTCTGCAACTATATCTGCAAGAACTTGCATTACTGCTTGCTCTGTCTCTTTCTATACTTCCTCCTTTTTGCCTCCCATTATAAGGATTGTTCTTCTCTTAGTTCTCAATAAAGTTCCAAGAGACTTCAAGAATCTCTTCAAATGATCTTCATCCTTAACTTCACAAAATTGTCTGATTACATGTTCTCTCATCTTATGTCCTCTTCTTGTGCTCTCTATTTTCTATTCACAAGTCTATTATACAAATCTTCTGGGATCTTACCATGAATGGTGCTAAGTTTCTTATCTTCCACAATCATATGTGTAACCATTGCATTTTCAAAATTTGATCTGTCAAATGATCCATATAGATCATAGAATTTATTCAACTTAGTGAAGTCTCCATGCTTCAATATATCTTCATTAACTCTTTCAATTCTTGGTTTCCAAGTTTTCTTCTTGACTGAAACTACATCATCATCTTTAATTACTGCTACATTTATAGGTATAGGTGGTACAACCACTTTCTATCTCTTGTCAGGTCCTATTGCACTCACTTTTACTCTTTTGATAGGAATAGGAGAAAGAGATTTATCTGCTTCATCTTTTTTAGGTACTTCAACTTTTCCCTTTACTGCAATAGAATCAACAGGATCTGCACTTGATGTCTCAGGTGAAATTATAAGATTTTCACTTTGCCTCAGGGCTTCTGCAGTCTTCTTAGCTATGTCAAACTCATGACTTGACATACCAGATTCTTTCAATATTTTCTTCATAGTAGATTCAACTCTCTTACTAGATTGCTTCTTTTCTCTCAAACTTATTACAGAGTTGAAATTCTCTTCATAGGTTCCAAACCTATTTGCATGACCATCCAACTCACACTTTAACAATCTATTCACATACCCTACTGTAAAAAGCTTCAGATATTTCATAGCCAAGAGGGTCTATGAATTCCATTCTAGGCTCAACTACTTCAATGTAGGTGAAATCAGTGTCAACCATAAAACAAATGTCATCTTTATGCTTTTCAACTAAGGATTGAGGAATCCTTGATTTGTTCTTAACAATATTCTGAAAAGTCTTCAATACAAGCTTCACACTGTCATTAAATTTATCAAAAAGGTGCTTCATGTAGACTGAGTTTATTCTTTCCATTGTGTTCACATTGTCACTCCAATCAACTTTGTAAGGAAATCTTCTCAAAATATGGAAAAACATATAGGTTATCAGAGATGAAAACCTAAACTGTGTGTACTTAGCCTTCTTAATCTTTTCTAAGTTCTCAAATAATTGAATTTTCAAAATTTCACATAGGTCTACTGGTTTCTTCTCAATACACATAAGATAAGCTACATGAACCATTCCTACAAGCCATGTCATCTTCCCTTGAACTACCAAAAAATTTGGTTGTTAGGATCTTGCAAAGGTACCTAACATCATCTTGCTTAATCTTACTTATCACAATTCCTCTACCATTATAACTAGATCCATTGTTATCTAAAACAATCTTTCTCATGTTATTTTCATTCAATGGAATCTCTCCAAATTTTGATAATCCAGTAACTTCATGAATTAGGTCGGCAGTTATATCAATAACTCTATCCTCCATCCAGAATTTCCCATTGTGGATTCTACTTAAAATGATCTTGGTACATTCCTCATCATTGAATTCATACTTCATGGAATATTTGATAATTTCATTATTCTCTAGGTTCCCATAAGCTGGTTTAACTGACATGTCTTGATTGTACAATTTCTTGTACTCATCACTAAAATCTGCATCTCCCAAAGTTTGAAACTTACAACCTAAATATCCTTTAACATTCTCAATGTGCAATACTCCATCTCGTATGGATGATAATGCTAGACTGTCATCAATTTTAGTTGGTTCTATTGGTTCTTTCTTAATCTTTGGTCTATTCTTATCCTTAACATTATGAACCATAGAAATATCCATCTTATCAACTAATTAAAGATGAAGAAATACCTCAACTTTGCAAATCTAGGGTTTCGGTATGATCGTCGCTGCAAACTACTTCCAAACTTCTTCAAATTGTCCTCAACTCACTTTTCTTCTTTCAAATCACTTTTCAATCACTTTTCAATCACTTTGTAATCGTAATAACTTTGATTTTGACCTTATAACACTTCACATTAACTCAATTTGACATCGCATTCATTCATTTTTCTGCTAAAACCTCAAAAAGATGATTCTGCAAACCTGCAACCATAAAACTTTCTGCGACCTCGCAAAACACAATATTTTCTTTTGCACACTTAACCATAGCATTAGTACAACATAATAAACCTATATCTAACTGTGCAAAACTTAACTCATTCAAATTCCTAATCTACACTAATCCTAAGTCCTAAACTACAGAAACTTACATAATTTAAGTGCTTAAAGAAGGGTCAGGTAAAGATTCATCCTTACCAATAGTTACATTACCTTCTTGACTACTTTCAATGCTGACTATACCTCCTTGATCTGTGCCTTTGTCAAATTCTACTTCATCTTTATTGCTACAACAACTTTTCTCTTTGTTTCCGACCATTTCATTCCTTCTTGCATTGTTCCTAGGGTTAGGGTTATGATGGTAACCTCCATTGTTCATTTACAAAATCTTGCTGACTGTCCAAACTTGTTGCATATCTGACAAATGATTCCATTGTTTCCAAATCTCTATCCTTGCTGGTTAATCTGTGACCTATAATTTCTAGCAATGTGTCCTACTTTGTTGCATCTAAAACATACTACCACTTTTCTTTGATTCATTTCTTCAATAGATTTCTTATCTGCATTGTTAGTATTCCCAATCATTCTATCATAATTATTCAAAATTACTTGAGGTCTTCTACATTCGTTAGCTCTATGTCCAAAACTATGACAATTATAACAATGTCCATTAAAAGGTTTAAATTGCTTACCTGTGCAATCTCTCTTCATGTGCCCAATAGTATTACAAGCAAAACATCTACCTTTGAATTCTCTTTTCATATCTTTAGATGATTCTTCCTATTTTGATTCTTCTTTCTTTGATTCTTCTTTCTCTCTAGGTGGTTCTTCTTTAGGTGGATCTTCCAATGTGTTCTCATCTAGCTTTATTTCCTCCACACTTTCAGATGTCTTCAGATCTGGCTTCTTACTTTCATGGTTTGTTCTAAACATACTATATCCAAATCCAGTCCTATCAAAGAATGGGTCTTCAAAAGAAATTTTTTTTTCAGTCTTATCACCTTTTGAATATAGCCTTTCAAGTTGTTGTTTAGATCGAGTTAATTCTCCTTTCACAATTTTATTATACTTCTCAAGTTTCACATACTGTATTTTTACTTTTTCAGATTTGGATGTTTCCTTTTCAAGTCTTGACCTCAGATCTTCATTCTCAATTTTCAATTTTTCATTATTAGATCTCAAATTTCCATCTTTCATACTAAGCTTTAGATTTACTATCTTCAACTCATGCTTAAGGATCTCATTTTCTTTTTCTAATTCATCACAATCTTCAACAAGCATATCAGATTTCTTTTCAGATTTCAGATCTTCAATCTTACCTTTCAATTTGTCAATAGCATTCTTGGCATCTTCATATTTTCTTCTTAAGGAGTTTCTTTCATCAGTAAGCATATCAATCTATTCAAGAGCTTCTTCAAGATTCTTCTGAAGTTGATCCATATCCATAGAGATCTTACTCAAGCTGCTAAGCTTTCCTTGAATGTTCCTTCTCTGAGTAACTGTGCTCTGATACCAATTGTGAGAAATAGGAAATACTGAGAGGGGGGGTGAATCAGTATTTCACAAACTTTTTCTTTTTCCCACTTATGGATATAACATATTACTTTAGTGCATACAAAGATTATCAAGCTGATTAACAAAGATAGCAGTAAATAGAAAGAACTCATAACACATCATATGTTCTTGAGGAAACCCTGGCCAAGGAAAAACCCCGGCGGGGATGGTACCCACAAAGATCACTAATCAAAAGTATCTTGTTAGGGATATTGGACCCTATTAGGAGTCAATTTACAATATATAGTAGATTTGTCCTAGTTAAAGGACTTTAGGCCTTGTTAGAAGCCTTAACCCTGTTAGGAGTTAGATTACAAAACCTGATCACCAGCTGAGCTCACTGCCCAAACAGGTAATACAAAAATGTTTTTGACTATAATATGGTATTGCTTACAACTTCACATCAATCACCTTTTCTGCTATCACAATAAACAACTATCGCATGTTATCTTTTTCTTTCTTTTTACATATCACACTATACTTCATTACATTTCAAGTATGCCTAATATATGCATTATTAAAGCTAATAACTTTACATGGTCAGCATCCAAAATCTTTATCCAAGAGTAAACATCTAGGATGTCATCCCTTCATAATGTTAAGTCATTATTTTGACAAGCAAAAATAATCCCTTAACTCTTTTGCTAAAACTGTCTCCAAAACTGCTCTGTCTGCAAAAACTATCTTCGGTAAACTTTGAATAACTTTGTCTGTACTGCTCCAAACTTTATGCACACTAAGATGGGGTATCCTCATACTCTATAGAAGCTTTAGTTAACTGCGCAAAAAAAAATATTGCTCCAGTGGACGTCGCCAATTAAATCTTCATCGGGTGCTCTGTCAGAATCACTATATCCATACTTAGACAATTTCTTTCTTCAACTTTGCATACTTGCATTCTAGATTCTGCGCTCTCAATAGAGATCATATGTTTCCATAATGACAACATCTATGCATCCACATTAGCCAAATTGCCAACATGGTTTTCCACCAAAGAGAAGCATTGATCGTTGCATGGATATGATCCATAGAGCTAGTTTACCGAATAAGGCACCACATCGGTTAACACCTACTGAGAATCAGGAATTAAACTGACAAATCCAATAATTTTTGTAGAAATTTTTGATCTGAGAAAGTTTGATTCCTTCTATAGTACCATCTATATTAACACCTAAGAAGAATGGAGAATGGTTAATGTGTACTGATTCCAGAGAAATCAACAAGATAATAGTGACATATAGGTTTCCTATACCAAGAATGGATGACATAATGGATAGTTTGACTGGAGCAAAGTACTTTACCAAAATTGATTTGAAAAGTGGATATCATCATATTAGAATTAGAGAAGGTGATGAGTGGAAGAATTTTTTTAAAACAAGAGAAGGTTTTTATGAGTGGTTGGCTATGTGTTTTGGTTTAACTAATGTGCCATGTACTTTTATGAGATTAATGAATGAGGTTTTGAAGAAATTCTTGGGTAAATTTGTGATTGTGTATCTAGATGGCATTCTGATATTTAGTAAGACTAGAGAAGAACATTTGTTGCACATTGAGAAAGTATCGCAGAGATTGAAAGAAGAAAAATTGTTGATTAATCTGAAAAAGTGTTCTTTCATGAAAGAGAAGACAATGTATTTGGGATTTGTGATTTTAGCTGATGGTTTGAAGATGGACCATGAAAAGGTTGAAGTAATTTTGAATTAGCCTTCACCTAAAAATTCTAGTGAGGTAAGATCATTTCATGGTTTAGCAATTTTTTACCAAAATTTCATTAGGAATTTCAGTTCAATTTGTAGTGTTATGACTGAGACTATGAGAGGAGATAAAAGAGAATTCAAGTGGACACATGGAGTTGAAAAAAAAATTGAGACTTTGAAGTAGAACATTGTTGAATTGCCTATGTTAGCTTTACTTGATTTCAATAAGGTATTTCAAGTTGAATGTGATGCAAGTGGTAGTGCAATAGGAGCTATGTTGAGTCAAGAAGGTAAACCTGTTTCTTTCTTTAGTGAAAAATTAAATGATGCAAAAAGGAAATATTACGTGTATGATCAAGAGTTCTATGCTATTGTTCAACCCCTAAAGAAATGGAGACATTATTTGATACCGAGTGAATTTGTGTTGTATACTAATCATAAGGCTTTACAGTATTTGGGTAGTCAGAATAAGTTGAATCAAAGACATATGAAATGGGTTGAATATCTCCAGAGTTATACATCTATGATAAAACATAAGAGTGGAGTCACTAATTGAGTTGTTGATGGATTGAGTAGAAGAAGATATTTGATGACCAAGATGAAAATTGAAGTTCTTGGTTTTGAGGACATGAAAGGTTTGTATGAAAATGATCCTGATTTTTCTGAGCCATGGAGGAAGTGCAGAGAACCTATTCAAGATCAACCGAGTACTAAATGGGAAGATTATTTCATTCAAGAAGGTATGTTGTTTAAAGCTATTCACTTGTGTATACCGAGAGGATCAATGAGAACTAATTTGATAAAGGAGAAACATAGTAGTGGTTTATCTGAATATTTTGGCATTAACAAGACATTGAATTTTCTTAAGGAGAAATACTTTTGTCCATAGTTGTATAAGGATGTTCAAAAATTTGTGAAAAGTTGTGGAGTTTGTCAAGTTGCAAAGGGAGTAAGTTAGAATACCAGATTGGATATGCCGATTTTTGTTCCTGAGAAACCTTGGATTGATATCAGTATGGGTTTTGTTCTTGGCTTAAAAAAGACAATAAGAGGTAATGATTCTATATTTGTTTTTTTAGATAGATTTTCTAAGATGGCACATTTTATGCCATATAGAAAGACATTAGATGTAGTGCATATAGCAGATATTTTCTTTTTAAGGAAATTGTAGATTGCATGGATTACAGAGGAGTATCATCTCTAACCAAGACAGTAAGTTTGTTGGATACTTTTGGAAGACTCTTTGGAAAAATTTGGGCATCGAGTTGAGGTATAGTTCTAAATTTCACCCATAGACTGATGGATAGACAAAGGTTGTGAATAGAAGTTTGGGTAATCTTTTGAGATGTTTAGTTGGAGATAACCTGAGTAATTGGGATTCTATGTTGGCACAAGAAAATTTTGCATACAATAATTTAGTGAATAGGAGAAATGCAAAAACACCTTTGCAAATTGTTAATGGTATACAACTAAGACTTATATCAGATTTGAAGGATATTGCTGGTGAAGGAAAGAGAAGTGTTCAAGGAGAATAGTTTGCTGAGTTCATGAAGACATTGCATGAGGAAGTGAAATATAAGATGGAGAATAGTAATAAAAAATACAAAGACAAAGAAGATAGATCAAGAAGACATAAGGCTTTTATAGTTACGGATGAAGTAATGGTTCATTTGAAGAGAGGTAGATTTCCTATTGGAACATATGGGAAGTTGAAAATGAGGAAATTTGGTCCTTGCAATATATTGAGGAAGTTTGATAGAGGAAATGCTTATGAGATTGAGTTACCTGATGACATGGATATATCACCTATATTCAACATTGCAGATTTTTTTAAGTATCATAAACCTCATGAAGACATGATAGTACCGAATGATTATCCTAAGGAAAATAGTTCATGGATTTCAAAATTTGAGCTGGATTCGGGTTAGGTTGTACATACTGCATGATTTGGAGAATCATTTCAAGAAACCCTAGGTGTTTGATGTAGGAGCATCTTAGTTCCTTGGCAATCATGTGTCATGAAAAATAAGTTTTAGCTGTTCAGATTACCTGGTTCCTTCTTTGACCAAGTTGGATCGATAGTTTCTCAGTTCCTTCTTTAACTGAGTTGTTTGGTTAATTTACCAAGTTATTTCCTATCGTTCAGTAAACGTTCTCACTAAGTGATTTATTTTATATTTCCTTGGAGGCCGACTTGTGTATTGAATTTTAGTCATGGATTTAATGTTGGTATTGATCATTGGGAAGCATGTGGACCTAGATCTAGTTTTTCCTTTGTCCAATGATGGATCTGAAGGCCAAATTGTTTTGGTAGCCTCTTGTATAAATAAAGTAGTTGGTTGTAGTTTTAGGGTATCATTTTTTAGGAGTTAGAAGATAGTGTTTGAAGATTGAATCCTCACATATTGGAGGACTATAGAAATTGAAGTTGAATGTAATTGGCCATAACTGGGAAGGCCTTACAGCCTAACATGTATGAATCAATTGATGAATAATAAATGATCTCTTCTACATTCTCTCTCTCATTTTGTGTATTTTCTTTGACGACCGACTGAACTCAGTAAACACTAAATTTCCTTTGACGACCGACTGAACTCAGTAAACACTGAATTTTCTTTGACGACCGACTGAACTCGGTAAATGCTAAATTTTCTTTGATAACCGAGTGGACTCGGTAGACACTAATTTTCTTTGATAACCGAGTGGACTCGGTAAGCACTAATATTCCTATCTGGCAGACCGACTGAGCTCGGTAGGAACTGATTGCTGCGGACTATGACATTGTGTGACATCAAAGACAATACATAATTTGAGTAGCAATTTCCTTCAGACAATTGTTTCCAACAATCTCCCTCTTTGGCATTGATGGCAACACAATATGTCATAGCATAAGAAATTTGAAAGAGTTAGCTTGGTTCAGATTCAAATCTCCCTCTGTCAGCAAACTTCCTTTATCTTGAAAATTCTTCCTTCTGACTATTGAAAATTTCTTGAAGTAATAGAAAAGACATAGCAAACACTCCCTCTTTGACAACACATGCCAAAGACAATTCACATATTACTGGTGTAAATTAATGTACCTCAAGTACTGATTCATATGCAATGATTCCTTGAATATGCTGCATCAACTGGTTGATTTTCAATCATGTTCTGGTTGATGCATCACTAAAACTGTATTTAGTGAGCCTCGGATAGGGGAATGACCCCTAACTTACCTCTTAGATACACAAATGCATCCTTAGGTAATGGTTTGGTAAAAATGTCTGCAATCTATTCTTTTGTATGAATATATTCTAATCTGATTTCCTTGTCCTGCACCAATTCTCTGACAAAGTGATATTTAATAGCAATGTGCTTGGTTTTGGAATGCATCACTGGATTCTTTGAAATGTTTATTGCACTGGTATTGTCACAAAATATAACAACTGGTTCTTTGATTTCAACTTTCATACCTTCTAATAATTCTAGGATACCAGTCTTTTTCCAAGAAAAAATGCTCCACCACTTGTGCTTTTTCTGTCATCAATGTTTCCTGCCCAATCAGCATCAGTAAACACTTTTAAGTCTAGATTGCCTCCAAATTTATACCACAAACCATATTCTTCAGTTCCTCTTAAGTATCTTAAGATTCTTTTGATTGCCATCATGTGATTTTCCTTAGGTTTTGCTGAGAATCTAGCTACTATACCGACTGCTAAGGCAATATCAGGTCTTGTATGTACTACATACTGCAATTTTCCAATCATAGATCGGTATAGGGTCTGATCAACTTCTTTTGAATCATCATTTTTGGTAAGTTTCAGTCCAGTACACATGGGTGTACCAACTAGTTTTGAATCTTCCATACCAAACTTCTTAAGTATTTCCTTAATGTATTTAGATTGAGTAATGTATATACCATTCTTGCTTTGCTGAATTTGAAGACCAACAAAGAATTTTATTAAACCAAACATAGACATTTCAAATTCTTTGTTCATTTGCTCTAAAAATTCTTTGCACTGATCCTCATTCCCTGTAAATATAGTATCATCCACAAATATTTCTGCCAATACAATTTTGTCATCCGGTCCTTCTTTAATATACAGATTGTTGTTATCATTGGCTCTTTTGAAATTAATCTGAATCAAATAGTTATGGAGTCTTTCATACCATGCTCTAGGAGCTTGTTTCAAACCATACAATGCTTTGTGTAACCTACAGACCATGTCCTTTTTATCTGGATCAACAAAACCTTCAGGTTGTTTAATGTAGACTTCTTCATCAAGAATTCCATTGAGAAATGCAGATTTTATATCCATCTGATATACCTTAAATCCTTTGTGTGCTGCATAAGCAAGTAGAGTTCTTACACCTTCTAATCTTGCAACAGGAGCAAAAGTTTCTCCATAATCTATACCTTCTTCTTGAGAATAACCTTTACATACTAGTCTAGCTTTGTTTCTAGATACTTGACCATCTTCATTTAGTTTATTCCTGAATACCCATTTTGTTCCAATAACATTCTTATCTTTAGGTCTAGGTACAAGAGTCCATGTTTTTTTCTTTTGTATTTGTTCTAATTCTTCATTCATTGCTTCAATCCAACTTTCATTTTCCAATGCATCTTTGATATTTCTAGGTTCAAAGTCAGTAAGCAGACATGTACCTTTTAGCTTGCTTCTTGTCATAGTACCATCTGATTTGTTTCCAATGATTTGATCTGGTGTATGATGTCTTCTGACATATTTGGCTAGTATAGGTTCCTTTCCTTTTGAATGATTCATGTTGTTGTCTTCTAGGATTTCTTCTTCAGGTTGCTTGGGCTCGGTAGATATTTGCTCGGTAACTTCAGGCTGAGACTCAGTTTGAATTTTTTCCTGTGACTCGATTTGAACTTCTTCCTGTGACTTGGTAACGGTGCTCCGCTCGGTAGATATAGTTTCCTTATTGATAGTAGTGTCTGCCAATGTTTTAGGTTCAATGTAAATGAATCTTCTGTAGTTCTCAGGTTCCCTTTTGCTTTCTTCTTCAGTCTTTTCTGCAAACTCATCAAATTTTACATGTATACTTTCTATGACTTTGTGAGTAGATAAGTTCAGACATTTGTATGCCTTGCTTTTGCTAGAATATCCTAGGAATATTCCTTCATCACTTTTCACATCAAATTTATTTCTTTTGGATTCTTTTAAGATATAACACTTGCTACCAAATATTTTCATGTAACTTACATTGGGTTTATAGCCATACCATAATTCATAAGGAGTTTTGAATGTGTCTTTCTTCAATTGTACTCGGTTCAAGGTATGAACTGCAGTGCTGATAGCTTCCTTCCAGTATTTTATAGCGATGTTATTTTCTATCATTAGAGTCCTTGCACAATCCATAATAGATCTGTTTCTTCTTTCTGCTATTCCATTCTGCTCAGGAGTTCTAGGAGCTGATACCTGTCTTTTGATTCCTCTTTCAATGAAAAAGTTGTTAAAATCATGGGAGATGAATTCACCACCTCTGTTTGATCTTAAGCATTTCAATCTTTTCCCTGTTTCCTTTTCCACTCTTGCTAAGTACCATTTGAACTTTTCAAATGTTTCTAATTTTTCTCTTGAATACATAACAGTCATCATTCTAGAATAATCATCAACGAAAAGAATAAAGAATTTATCTCTAGTATAGCTTTGTATTCCAATAGGTCCACATAAATCAGTATGCACAATTTCCAAAATTTCTTTAGACTGATAGTTCTTACTCTTGAAACTAGTTTTACTCAGTTTGCCAATCTGACAATTCTTACATAGACCAGTATCAGGTTTCTTCAAGGTAGGAATGCCTCTAACCTTCTTGAATTTGCTTATTTTTATCATGTTATCAAAATTCACATGACATAACCTTTTGTGCCATAGCCAACTTTCTTCTATTTGAGCAATAAAGCATGAATATTCACTGAGATCAAGATAAAATAAGTTACCTTTTGTTTGTTTGCTTGATCCAATGAGTTTTCCTTTTCCATCCAGCAGTCTTGCTTGACCATTCATGAATTCAACCTTGAAACCAGTGTTGATTAGCTGTGCTACACTT